>CM065593.1:14953037-15470537 GCA_033119425.1 Bufotes viridis
CAAAGCTAAGCCTTTTCTGTTTCTTGCTTTTTGGCCGCTGAAATGCAGGTGCAGTTCAGCTTAGCTTCTGCAACTCACCACCTCTCATGAGATACCATACCTTTTATGCATTTTTGGAGTTGGCAGAATGAGAATGCACATGCTTGTCCAATCAAAGTTCTGTGCTAGCACTGAATGAACTTAGCACCTCTGATACTGCTCTACCTGCTCCAGGAATCCACAAGCAGGTTCCAACCCAGTATTTTATTGCAGCTATGATGAAAAGTGCTCATAAACTAGGTTTTGTCCTTGCTGACTTCTGTTGTTGCAATCAAATTCCTTGCCAACATGTCTTATTCATTGAAATGACAACTATGTTTTACTGCAAATCAAAATGGCTGCCTCCAGAAAATCAATATGGCAGCCTCCATAAAAATTTCAATAGACGGAACACTGAGCGTGTCACAATGGAACCCTTCAGCATACATGGATGATGACATCACAATGGACCCTTGCTGTTTTCCTCCCTGGCAGCAGCCATGATGCTTCATTCTTCAGTCAGGTGTGGATCCATGCACCTCAACAGGTAAGGGCACCAATCAACAGGTAAAGGCACGTTTTTGTGTGTGTCAAACGATGGTGTCAGATTATGGAAGATTTGTTTGAGGGAACAAGTGGCGCTTCTGTGCAGATTGGAATACTGTCCAGCGTCTATTAGCAAGCCCAGAACACAAAAAGCCTTCTTAACTGTTCCTGATGGTATGGAAAAATGAAATCTTAGAGTAACCCTCGTTACTCGCTTTCTCACCACAGGAATATAAAGCTGCCACCGACAAAGCTAAGCCTTTTCTGTTTCTTGCTTTTTGGCCGCTGAAATGCAGGTGCAGTTCAGCTTAGCTTCTGCAACTCACCACCTCTCATGAGATACCATACCTTTTATGCATTTTTGGAGTTGGCAGAATGAGAATGCACCAGCCTGTCCAATCAAAGTTCTGTGCTAGCACTAAATGAACTTAGCACCTCTGTAACTGAGCTACATGCTGCAGAAATCCAAAAGCAGATTCCAACCCAGTATTTTAATGCAGCTATAGTGAAAAGTGCTCATAAACTAGGTTTTCTCCTTGCTGACTTCTGTGGTTGCAATTGAATCCCTTGCCAACATTTCTTATTCATTGAAATGACAGCTGTGTTTAACTGCAAATCAAAATGGCAGCCTCCAGAAAATCAATATGGCAGCCTCCATAAAAATTTCAATAGACGGAACACTGAGCGTGTCACAATGGAACCCTTCAGCATACATGGATGATGACATCACAATGGACCCTTGCTGTTTTCCTCCCTGGCAGCAGCCATGATGCTTCATTCTTCAGTCAGGTGTGGATCCATGCACCTCAACAGGTAAGGGCACCAATCAACAGGTAAAGGCACGTTTTTGTGTGTGTCAAACGATGGTGTCAGATTATGGAAGATTTGTTTGAGGGAACAAGTGGCGCTTCTGTGCAGATTGGAATACTGTCCAGCGTCTATTAGCAAGCCCAGAACACAAAAGCCTTCTTAACTGTTCCTGATGGTATGGAAAAATGAACTTTTAGAGTAACCCTCGTTACTCGCTTTCTCAACACAGGAATATACAGCGGCCACTGACAAAGCTAAGCCTTTTCTGTTTCTTGCTTTTTGGCCGCTGAAATGCAGGTGCAGTTCAGCTTAGCTTCTGCAACTCACCACCTCTCATGAGATACCATACCTTTTATGCATTTTTGGAGTTGGCAGAATGAGAATGCACATGCTTGTCCAATCAAAGTTCTGTGCTAGCACTGAATGAACTTAGCACCTCTGATACTGCTCTACCTGCTCCAGGAATCCACAAGCAGGTTCCAACCCAGTATTTTATTGCAGCTATGATGAAAAGTGCTCATAAACTAGGTTTTGTCCTTGCTGACTTCTGTTGTTGCAATCAAATTCCTTGCCAACATGTCTTATTCATTGAAATGACAACTATGTTTTACTGCAAATCAAAATGGCTGCCTCAGAAAATCAATATGGCAGCCTCCATAAAAATTTCAATAGACGGAACACTGAGCGTGTCACAATGGAACCCTTCAGCATACATGGATGATGACATCACAATGGACCCTTGCTGTTTTCCTCCCTGGCAGCAGCCATGATGCTTCATTCTTCAGTCAGGTGTGGATCCATGCACCTCAACAGGTAAGGGCACCAATCAACAGGTAAAGGCACGTTTTTGTGTGTGTCAAACGATGGTGTCAGATTATGGAAGATTTGTTTGAGGGAACAAGTGGCGCTTCTGTGCAGATTGGAATACTGTCCAGCGTCTATTAGCAAGCCCAGAACACAAAAGCCTTCTTAACTGTTCCTGATGGTATGGAAAAATGAACTTTTAGAGTAACCCTCGTTACTCGCTTTCTCAACACAGGAATATACAGCGGCCACTGACAAAGCTAAGCCTTTTCTGTTTCTTGCTTTTTGGCCGCTGAAATGCAGGTGCAGTTCAGCTTAGCTTCTGCAACTCACCACCTCTCATGAGATACCATACCTTTTATGCATTTTTGGAGTTGGCAGAATGAGAATGCACATGCTTGTCCAATCAAAGTTCTGTGCTAGCACTGAATGAACTTAGCACCTCTGATACTGCTCTACCTGCTCCAGGAATCCACAAGCAGGTTCCAACCCAGTATTTTATTGCAGCTATGATGAAAAGTGCTCATAAACTAGGTTTTGTCCTTGCTGACTTCTGTTGTTGCAATCAAATTCCTTGCCAACATGTCTTATTCATTGAAATGACAACTATGTTTTACTGCAAATCAAAATGGCTGCCTCCAGAAAATCAATATGGCAGCCTCCATAAAAATTTCAATAGACGGAACACTGAGCGTGTCACAATGGAACCCTTCAGCATACATGGATGATGACATCACAATGGACCCTTGCTGTTTTCCTCCCTGGCAGCAGCCATGATGCTTCATTCTTCAGTCAGGTGTGGATCCATGCACCTCAACAGGTAAGGGCACCAATCAACAGGTAAAGGCACGTTTTTGTGTGTGTCAAGCGATGGTGTCAGATTATGGAAGATTTGTTTGAGGGAACAAGTGGCGCTTCTGTGCAGATTGGAATACTGTCCAGCGTCTATTAGCAAGCCCAGAACACAAAAGCCTTCTTAACTGTTCCTGATGGTATGGAAAAATGAAATCTTAGAGTAACCCTCGTTACTCGCTTTCTCACCACAGGAATATAAAGCTGCCACCGACAAAGCTAAGCCTTTTCTGTTTCTTGCTTTTTGGCCGCTGAAATGCAGGTGCAGTTCAGCTTAGCTTCTGCAACTCACCACCTCTCATGAGATACCATACCTTTTATGCATTTTTGGAGTTGGCAGAATGAGAATGCACCAGCCTGTCCAATCAAAGTTCTGTGCTAGCACTAAATGAACTTAGCACCTCTGTAACTGAGCTACATGCTGCAGAAATCCAAAAGCAGATTCCAACCCAGTATTTTAATGCAGCTATAGTGAAAAGTGCTCATAAACTAGGTTTTCTCCTTGCTGACTTCTGTGGTTGCAATTGAATCCCTTGCCAACATTTCTTATTCATTGAAATGACAGCTGTGTTTAACTGCAAATCAAAATGGCAGCCTCCAGAAAATCAATATGGCAGCCTCCATAAAAATTTCAATAGACGGAACACTGAGCGTGTCACAATGGAACCCTTCAGCATACATGGATGATGACATCACAATGGACCCTTGCTGTTTTCCTCCCTGGCAGCAGCCATGATGCTTCATTCTTCAGTCAGGTGTGGATCCATGCACCTCAACAGGTAAGGGCACCAATCAACAGGTAAAGGCACGTTTTTGTGTGTGTCAAACGATGGTGTCAGATTATGGAAGATTTGTTTGAGGGAACAAGTGGCGCTTCTGTGCAGATTGGAATACTGTCCAGCGTCTATTAGCAAGCCCAGAACACAAAAGCCTTCTTAACTGTTCCTGATGGTATGGAAAAATGAACTTTTAGAGTAACCCTCGTTACTCGCTTTCTCAACACAGGAATATACAGCGGCCACTGACAAAGCTAAGCCTTTTCTGTTTCTTGCTTTTTGGCCGCTGAAATGCAGGTGCAGTTCAGCTTAGCTTCTGCAACTCACCACCTCTCATGAGATACCATACCTTTTATGCATTTTTGGAGTTGGCAGAATGAGAATGCACATGCTTGTCCAATCAAAGTTCTGTGCTAGCACTGAATGAACTTAGCACCTCTGATACTGCTCTACCTGCTCCAGGAATCCACAAGCAGGTTCCAACCCAGTATTTTATTGCAGCTATGATGAAAAGTGCTCATAAACTAGGTTTTGTCCTTGCTGACTTCTGTTGTTGCAATCAAATTCCTTGCCAACATGTCTTATTCATTGAAATGACAACTATGTTTTACTGCAAATCAAAATGGCTGCCTCCAGAAAATCAATATGGCAGCCTCCATAAAAATTTCAATAGACGGAACACTGAGCGTGTCACAATGGAACCCTTCAGCATACATGGATGATGACATCACAATGGACCCTTGCTGTTTTCCTCCCTGGCAGCAGCCATGATGCTTCATTCTTCAGTCAGGTGTGGATCCATGCACCTCAACAGGTAAGGGCACCAATCAACAGGTAAAGGCACGTTTTTGTGTGTGTCAAACGATGGTGTCAGATTATGGAAGATTTGTTTGAGGGAACAAGTGGCGCTTCTGTGCAGATTGGAATACTGTCCAGCGTCTATTAGCAAGCCCAGAACACAAAAGCCTTCTTAACTGTTCCTGATGGTATGGAAAAATGAACTTTTAGAGTAACCCTCGTTACTCGCTTTCTCAACACAGGAATATACAGCGGCCACTGACAAAGCTAAGCCTTTTCTGTTTCTTGCTTTTTGGCCGCTGAAATGCAGGTGCAGTTCAGCTTAGCTTCTGCAACTCACCACCTCTCATGAGATACCATACCTTTTATGCATTTTTGGAGTTGGCAGAATGAGAATGCACATGCTTGTCCAATCAAAGTTCTGTGCTAGCACTGAATGAACTTAGCACCTCTGATACTGCTCTACCTGCTCCAGGAATCCACAAGCAGGTTCCAACCCAGTATTTTATTGCAGCTATGATGAAAAGTGCTCATAAACTAGGTTTTGTCCTTGCTGACTTCTGTTGTTGCAATCAAATTCCTTGCCAACATGTCTTATTCATTGAAATGACAACTATGTTTTACTGCAAATCAAAATGGCTGCCTCCAGAAAATCAATATGGCAGCCTCCATAAAAATTTCAATAGACGGAACACTGAGCGTGTCACAATGGAACCCTTCAGCATACATGGATGATGACATCACAATGGACCCTTGCTGTTTTCCTCCCTGGCAGCAGCCATGATGCTTCATTCTTCAGTCAGGTGTGGATCCATGCACCTCAACAGGTAAGGGCACCAATCAACAGGTAAAGGCACGTTTTTGTGTGTGTCAAACGATGGTGTCAGATTATGGAAGATTTGTTTGAGGGAACAAGTGGCGCTTCTGTGCAGATTGGAATACTGTCCAGCGTCTATTAGCAAGCCCAGAACACAAAAGCCTTCTTAACTGTTCCTGATGGTATGGAAAAATGAAATCTTAGAGTAACCCTCGTTACTCGCTTTCTCACCACAGGAATATAAAGCTGCCACCGACAAAGCTAAGCCTTTTCTGTTTCTTGCTTTTTGGCCGCTGAAATGCAGGTGCAGTTCAGCTTAGCTTCTGCAACTCACCACCTCTCATGAGATACCATACCTTTTATGCATTTTTGGAGTTGGCAGAATGAGAATGCACCAGCCTGTCCAATCAAAGTTCTGTGCTAGCACTAAATGAACTTAGCACCTCTGTAACTGAGCTACATGCTGCAGAAATCCAAAAGCAGATTCCAACCCAGTATTTTAATGCAGCTATAGTGAAAAGTGCTCATAAACTAGGTTTTCTCCTTGCTGACTTCTGTGGTTGCAATTGAATCCCTTGCCAACATTTCTTATTCATTGAAATGACAGCTGTGTTTAACTGCAAATCAAAATGGCAGCCTCCAGAAAATCAATATGGCAGCCTCCATAAAAATTTCAATAGACGGAACACTGAGCGTGTCACAATGGAACCCTTCAGCATACATGGATGATGACATCACAATGGACCCTTGCTGTTTTCCTCCTGGCAGCAGCCATGATGCTTCATTCTTCAGTCAGGTGTGGATCCATGCACCTCAACAGGTAAGGGCACCAATCAACAGGTAAAGGCACGTTTTTGTGTGTGTCAAACGATGGTGTCAGATTATGGAAGATTTGTTTGAGGGAACAAGTGGCGCTTCTGTGCAGATTGGAATACTGTCCAGCGTCTATTAGCAAGCCCAGAACACAAAAGCCTTCTTAACTGTTCCTGATGGTATGGAAAAATGAAATCTTAGAGTAACCCTCGTTACTCGCTTTCTCACCACAGGAATATAAAGCTGCCACCGACAAAGCTAAGCCTTTTCTGTTTCTTGCTTTTTGGCCGCTGAAATGCAGGTGCAGTTCAGCTTAGCTTCTGCAACTCACCACCTCTCATGAGATACCATACCTTTTATGCATTTTTGGAGTTGGCAGAATGAGAATGCACCAGCCTGTCCAATCAAAGTTCTGTGCTAGCACTAAATGAACTTAGCACCTCTGTAACTGAGCTACATGCTGCAGAAATCCAAAAGCAGATTCCAACCCAGTATTTTAATGCAGCTATAGTGAAAAGTGCTCATAAACTAGGTTTTCTCCTTGCTGACTTCTGTGGTTGCAATTGAATCCCTTGCCAACATTTCTTATTCATTGAAATGACAGCTGTGTTTAACTGCAAATCAAAATGGCAGCCTCCAGAAAATCAATATGGCAGCCTCCATAAAAATTTCAATAGACGGAACACTGAGCGTGTCACAATGGAACCCTTCAGCATACATGGATGATGACATCACAATGGACCCTTGCTGTTTTCCTCCCTGGCAGCAGCCATGATGCTTCATTCTTCAGTCAGGTGTGGATCCATGCACCTCAACAGGTAAGGGCACCAATCAACAGGTAAAGGCACGTTTTTGTGTGTGTCAAACGATGGTGTCAGATTATGGAAGATTTGTTTGAGGGAACAAGTGGCGCTTCTGTGCAGATTGGAATACTGTCCAGCGTCTATTAGCAAGCCCAGAACACAAAAGCCTTCTTAACTGTTCCTGATGGTATGGAAAAATGAACTTTTAGAGTAACCCTCGTTACTCGCTTTCTCAACACAGGAATATACAGCGGCCACTGACAAAGCTAAGCCTTTTCTGTTTCTTGCTTTTTGGCCGCTGAAATGCAGGTGCAGTTCAGCTTAGCTTCTGCAACTCACCACCTCTCATGAGATACCATACCTTTTATGCATTTTGGAGTTGGCAGAATGAGAATGCACATGCTTGTCCAATCAAAGTTCTGTGCTAGCACTGAATGAACTTAGCACCTCTGATACTGCTCTACCTGCTCCAGGAATCCACAAGCAGGTTCCAACCCAGTATTTTATTGCAGCTATGATGAAAAGTGCTCATAAACTAGGTTTTGTCCTTGCTGACTTCTGTTGTTGCAATCAAATTCCTTGCCAACATGTCTTATTCATTGAAATGACAACTATGTTTTACTGCAAATCAAAATGGCTGCCTCCAGAAAATCAATATGGCAGCCTCCATAAAAATTTCAATAGACGGAACACTGAGCGTGTCACAATGGAACCCTTCAGCATACATGGATGATGACATCACAATGGACCCTTGCTGTTTTCCTCCTGGCAGCAGCCATGATGCTTCATTCTTCAGTCAGGTGTGGATCCATGCACCTCAACAGGTAAGGGCACCAATCAACAGGTAAAGGCACGTTTTTGTGTGTGTCAAACGATGGTGTCAGATTATGGAAGATTTGTTTGAGGGAACAAGTGGCGCTTCTGTGCAGATTGGAATACTGTCCAGCGTCTATTAGCAAGCCCAGAACACAAAAGCCTTCTTAACTGTTCCTGATGGTATGGAAAAATGAAATCTTAGAGTAACCCTCGTTACTCGCTTTCTCACCACAGGAATATAAAGCTGCCACCGACAAAGCTAAGCCTTTTCTGTTTCTTGCTTTTTGGCCGCTGAAATGCAGGTGCAGTTCAGCTTAGCTTCTGCAACTCACCACCTCTCATGAGATACCATACCTTTTATGCATTTTTGGAGTTGGCAGAATGAGAATGCACCAGCCTGTCCAATCAAAGTTCTGTGCTAGCACTAAATGAACTTAGCACCTCTGTAACTGAGCTACATGCTGCAGAAATCCAAAAGCAGATTCCAACCCAGTATTTTAATGCAGCTATAGTGAAAAGTGCTCATAAACTAGGTTTTCTCCTTGCTGACTTCTGTGGTTGCAATTGAATCCCTTGCCAACATTTCTTATTCATTGAAATGACAGCTGTGTTTAACTGCAAATCAAAATGGCAGCCTCCAGAAAATCAATATGGCAGCCTCCATAAAAATTTCAATAGACGGAACACTGAGCGTGTCACAATGGAACCCTTCAGCATACATGGATGATGACATCACAATGGACCCTTGCTGTTTTCCTCCCTGGCAGCAGCCATGATGCTTCATTCTTCAGTCAGGTGTGGATCCATGCACCTCAACAGGTAAGGGCACCAATCAACAGGTAAAGGCACGTTTTTGTGTGTGTCAAACGATGGTGTCAGATTATGGAAGATTTGTTTGAGGGAACAAGTGGCGCTTCTGTGCAGATTGGAATACTGTCCAGCGTCTATTAGCAAGCCCAGAACACAAAAGCCTTCTTAACTGTTCCTGATGGTATGGAAAAATGAAATCTTAGAGTAACCCTCGTTACTCGCTTTCTCACCACAGGAATATAAAGCTGCCACCGACAAAGCTAAGCCTTTTCTGTTTCTTGCTTTTGGCCGCTGAAATGCAGGTGCAGTTCAGCTTAGCTTCTGCAACTCACCACCTCTCATGAGATACCATACCTTTTATGCATTTTTGGAGTTGGCAGAATGAGAATGCACATGCTTGTCCAATCAAAGTTCTGTGCTAGCACTGAATGAACTTAGCACCTCTGATACTGCTCTACCTGCTCCAGGAATCCACAAGCAGGTTCCAACCCAGTATTTTATTGCAGCTATGATGAAAAGTGCTCATAAACTAGGTTTTGTCCTTGCTGACTTCTGTTGTTGCAATCAAATTCCTTGCCAACATGTCTTATTCATTGAAATGACAACTATGTTTACTGCAAATCAAAATGGCTGCCTCCAGAAAATCAATATGGCAGCCTCCATAAAAATTTCAATAGACGGAACACTGAGCGTGTCACAATGGAACCCTTCAGCATACATGGATGATGACATCACAATGGACCCTTGCTGTTTTCCTCCCTGGCAGCAGCCATGATGCTTCATTCTTCAGTCAGGTGTGGATCCATGCACCTCAACAGGTAAGGGCACCAATCAACAGGTAAAGGCACGTTTTTGTGTGTGTCAAACGATGGTGTCAGATTATGGAAGATTTGTTTGAGGGAACAAGTGGCGCTTCTGTGCAGATTGGAATACTGTCCAGCGTCTATTAGCAAGCCCAGAACACAAAAGCCTTCTTAACTGTTCCTGATGGTATGGAAAAATGAACTTTTAGAGTAACCCTCGTTACTCGCTTTCTCAACACAGGAATATACAGCGGCCACTGACAAAGCTAAGCCTTTTCTGTTTCTTGCTTTTTGGCCGCTGAAATGCAGGTGCAGTTCAGCTTAGCTTCTGCAACTCACCACCTCTCATGAGATACCATACCTTTTATGCATTTTTGGAGTTGGCAGAATGAGAATGCACATGCTTGTCAATCAAAGTTCTGTGCTAGCACTGAATGAACTTAGCACCTCTGATACTGCTCTACCTGCTCCAGGAATCCACAAGCAGGTTCCAACCCAGTATTTTAATGCAGCTATGATGAAAAGTGCTCATAAACTAGGTTTTGTCCTTGCTGACTTCTGTTGTTGCAATCAAATTCCTTGCCAACATGTCTTATTCATTGAAATGACAACTATGTTTTACTGCAAATCAAAATGGCTGCCTCCAGAAAATCAATATGGCAGCCTCCATAAAAATTTCAATAGACGGAACACTGAGCGTGTCACAATGGAACCCTTCAGCATACATGGATGATGACATCACAATGGACCCTTGCTGTTTTCCTCCCTGGCAGCAGCCATGATGCTTCATTCTTCAGTCAGGTGTGGATCCATGCACCTCAACAGGTAAGGGCACCAATCAACAGGTAAAGGCACGTTTTTGTGTGTGTCAAACGATGGTGTCAGATTATGGAAGATTTGTTTGAGGGAACAAGTGGCGCTTCTGTGCAGATTGGAATACTGTCCAGCGTCTATTAGCAAGCCCAGAACACAAAAGCCTTCTTAACTGTTCCTGATGGTATGGAAAAATGAACTTTTAGAGTAACCCTCGTTACTCGCTTTCTCAACACAGGAATATACAGCGGCCACTGACAAAGCTAAGCCTTTTCTGTTTCTTGCTTTTTGGCCGCTGAAATGCAGAGTGCAGTTCAGCTTAGCTTCTGCAACTCACCACCTCTCATGAGATACCATACCTTTTATGCATTTTTGGAGTTGGCAGAATGAGAATGCACATGCTTGTCCAATCAAAGTTCTGTGCTAGCACTGAATGAACTTAGCACCTCTGATACTGCTCTACCTGCTCCAGGAATCCACAAGCAGGTTCCAACCCAGTATTTTAATGCAGCTATGATGAAAAGTGCTCATAAACTAGGTTTTTTTCCTTGCTGACTTCTGTTGTTGCAATCAAATTCCTTGCCAACATGTCTTATTCATTGAAATGACAACTATGTTTTACTGCAAATCAAAATGGCTGCCTCCAGAAAATCAATATGGCAGCCTCCATAAAAATTTCAATAGACGGAACACTGAGCGTGTCACAATGGAACCCTTCAGCATACATGGATGATGACATCACAATGGACCCTTGCTGTTTTCCTCCCTGGCAGCAGCCATGATGCTTCATTCTTCAGTCAGGTGTGGATCCATGCACCTCAACAGGTAAGGGCACCAATCAACAGGTAAAGGCACGTTTTTGTGTGTGTCAAACGATGGTGTCAGATTATGGAAGATTTGTTTGAGGGAACAAGTGGCGCTTCTGTGCAGATTGGAATACTGTCCAGCGTCTATTAGCAAGCCCAGAACACAAAAGCCTTCTTAACTGTTCCTGATGGTATGGAAAAATGAACTTTTAGAGTAACCCTCGTTACTCGCTTTCTCAACACAGGAATATACAGCGGCCACTGACAAAGCTAAGCCTTTTCTGTTTCTTGCTTTTTGGCCGCTGAAATGCAGGTGCAGTTCAGCTTAGCTTCTGCAACTCACCACCTCTCATGAGATACCATACCTTTTATGCATTTTTGGAGTTGGCAGAATGAGAATGCACATGCTTGTCCAATCAAAGTTCTGTGCTAGCACTGAATGAACTTAGCACCTCTGATACTGCTCTACCTGCTCCAGGAATCCACAAGCAGGTTCCAACCCAGTATTTTATTGCAGCTATGATGAAAAGTGCTCATAAACTAGGTTTTGTCCTTGCTGACTTCTGTTGTTGCAATCAAATTCCTTGCCAACATGTCTTATTCATTGAAATGACAACTATGTTTTACTGCAAATCAAAATGGCTGCCTCCAGAAAATCAATATGGCAGCCTCCATAAAAATTTCAATAGACGGAACACTGAGCGTGTCACAATGGAACCCTTCAGCATACATGGATGATGACATCACAATGGACCCTTGCTGTTTTCCTCCCTGGCAGCAGCCATGATGCTTCATTCTTCAGTCAGGTGTGGATCCATGCACCTCAACAGGTAAGGGCACCAATCAACAGGTAAAGGCACGTTTTTGTGTGTGTCAAACGATGGTGTCAGATTATGGAAGATTTGTTTGAGGGAACAAGTGGCGCTTCTGTGCAGATTGGAATACTGTCCAGCGTCTATTAGCAAGCCCAGAACACAAAAGCCTTCTTAACTGTTCCTGATGGTATGGAAAAATGAACTTTTAGAGTAACCCTCGTTACTCGCTTTCTCAACACAGGAATATACAGCGGCCACTGACAAAGCTAAGCCTTTTCTGTTTCTTGCTTTTTGGCCGCTGAAATGCAGGTGCAGTTCAGCTTAGCTTCTGCAACTCACCACCTCTCATGAGATACCATACCTTTTATGCATTTTGGAGTTGGCAGAATGAGAATGCACATGCTTGTCAAATCAAAGTTCTGTGCTAGCACTGAATGAACTTAGCACCTCTGATACTGCTCTACCTGCTCCAGGAATCCACAAGCAGGTTCCAACCCAGTATTTTATTGCAGCTATGATGAAAAGTGCTCATAAACTAGGTTTTGTCCTTGCTGACTTCTGTTGTTGCAATCAAATTCCTTGCCAACATGTCTTATTCATTGAAATGACAACTATGTTTTACTGCAAATCAAAATGGCTGCCTCCAGAAAATCAATATGGCAGCCTCCATAAAAATTTCAATAGGCGGAACACTGAGCGTGTCACAATGGAACCCTTCAGCATACATGGATGATGACATCACAATGGACCCTTGCTGTTTTCCTCCCTGGCAGCAGCCATGATGCTTCATTCTTCAGTCAGGTGTGGATCCATGCACCTCAACAGGTAAGGGCACCAATCAACAGGTAAAGGCACGTTTTTGTGTGTGTCAAGCGATGGTGTCAGATTATGGAAGATTTGTTTGAGGGAACAAGTGGCGCTTCTGTGCAGATTGGAATACTGTCCAGCGTCTATTAGCAAGCCCAGAACACAAAAGCCTTCTTAACTGTTCCTGATGGTATGGAAAAATGAAATCTTAGAGTAACCCTCGTTACTCGCTTTCTCACCACAGGAATATAAAGCTGCCACCGACAAAGCTAAGCCTTTTCTGTTTCTTGCTTTTGGCCGCTGAAATGCAGGTGCAGTTCAGCTTAGCTTCTACAACTCACCACCTCTCATGAGATACCATACCTTTTATGCATTTTGGAGTTGGCAGAATGAGAATGCACCAGCCTGTCCAATCAAAGTTCTGTGCTAGCACTAAATGAACTTAGCACCTCTGTAACTGAGCTACATGCTGCAGAAATCCAAAGCAGATTCCAACCCAGTATTTTAATGCAGCTATAGTGAAAAGTGCTCATAAACTAGGTTTTCTCCTTGCTGACTTCTGTGGTTGCAATTGAATCCCTTGCCAACATTTCTTATTCATTGAAATGACAGCTGTGTTTAACTGCAAATCAAAATGGCAGCCTCCAGAAAATCAATATGGCAGCCTCCATAAAAATTTCAATGTCCTACAGTCATCCTCTCCCTGAAATGGCTGATAACAGGAGCAATAGACTGTATTCTCCTGTCCTACAGTCATCCTCTCCCCTGAAATGGCTGATAACAGGGGCAATAGACTGTATTCTCCTGTCCTACAGTCATCCTCTCCCCTGAAATGGCTGATAACAGGGAGCAATAGACTGTATTCTCCTGTCCTACAGTCATCCTCTCCCCTGAAATGGCTGATAACAGGGGCAATAGACTGTATTCTCCTGTCCTACAGTCATCCTCTCCCTGAAATGGCTGATAACAGGGAGCAATAGACTGTATTCTCCTGTCCTACAGTCATCCTCTCCCCTGAAATGGCTGATAACAGGGGGCAATAGATTGTATTCTCCTGTCCTACAGTCATCCTCTCCCCTGAAATGGCTGATAACAGGGGCAATAGACTGTATTCTCCTGTCCTACAGTCATCCTCTCCCCTGAAATGGCTGATAACAGGGGGCAATAGACTGTATTCTCCTGTCCTACAGTCATCCTCTCCCCTGAAATGGCTGATAACAGGGGGCAATAGACTGTATTCTCCTGATCTACAGTCATCCTCTCTCCTGAAATGGCTGATAACAAGGGGCAATAGATTGTATTCTCCTGTCCTACAGTCATCCTCTCCCCTGAAATGGCTGATAACAGGGGGCAATAGACTGTATTCTCCTGTCCTACAGTCATCCTCTCCCCTGAAATGGCTGATAACAGGGGGCAATAGACTGTATTCTCCTGTCCTACAGTCATCCTCTCCCCTGAAATGGCTGATAACAGGGGGTAATAGATTGTATTCTCCTGTCCTACAGTCATCCTCCCCCTGAAATGGCTGATAACAGGGAGCAATAGACTGTATTCTCCTGCCCTACAGTCATCCTCTCCCCTGAAATGGCTGATAACAGGAGGCAATAGATTGTATTCTCCTGTCCTACAGTGATCCTCCCCCTAAAATGGCTGATAACAGGGGGCAATAGACTGTATTCTCCTGTCCTACAGTCATCCTCTCCCCAGAAATGGCTGATAACAGGGGGCAATAGACTGTATTCTCCTGTCCTACAGTCATCCTCTCCCCTGAAATGGCTGATAACAGGGAGCAATAGACTGTATTCTCCTGTCCTACAGTCATCCTCTCCCCTGAAATGGCTGATAACAGGGAGCAATAGACTGTATTCTCCTGTCCTACAGTGATCCTCCCCCTGAAATGGCTGATAACAGGGAGCAATAGACTGTATTCTCCTGTCCTATAGTCATCCTCTCCTCTGAAATGGCTGATAACAGGGGGCAATAGTCTGAATTCTCCTGTCCTACAGTCATCCTCTCCCCTGAAATGGCTGATAACAGGGGGCAATAGATTGTATTCTCCTGTCCTACAGTCATCCTCTATCCTGAAATGGCTGATAACAGAGGGCAATAGATTGTATTCTCCTGTCCTACAGTCATCCTCTCCCCTGAAATGGCTGATAACAGGGGGCATTAGATTGTATTCTCCTGTCCTACAGTCATCCTCTCCCCTGAAATGGCTGATAACAGGGGGCAATAGACTGTATTCTCCTCTCCTACAGTCACCCTCTCCCCTGAAATGGCTGATAACAGGGGGTAATAGATTGTATTCTCCTGTCCTACAGTCATCCTCTCCCCTGAAATGGCTGATAACAGGGGGCATTAGATTGTATTCTCCTGTCCTACAGTCATCCTCTCCCCTGAAATGGCTGATAACAGGGGGCAATAGACTGTATTCTCCTCTCCTACAGTCATCCTCTCCCCTGAAATGTCTGATAACAGGGAGCAATAGATTGTATTCTCCTGTCCTACGGTCATCCTCTCCCCTGAAATGGCTGATAACAGGGGGCAATAGACTGTATTCTCCTGTCCTACAGTCATCCTCTCCCCTGAAATGGCTGATAACAGGGGTCAATAGTCTGTATTCTCCTGTCCTACAGTCATCCTCTCCCCTGAAATGGCTGATAACAGGGGTCAATAGACTGTATTCTCCTGTCCTACAGTCATCCTCTCCCCTGAAATGGCTGATAACAGGGGGCAATAGACTGTATTCTCCTGTCCTACAGTCATCCTCTCCCCTGAAATGGCTGATAACAGGGGACAATAGACTGTATTCTCCTGTCCTACAGTCATCCTCTCCCCTGAAATGGCTGATAACAGGGGGCAATAGACTGTATTCTCCTGTCCTACAGTCATCCTCTCCCTGAAATGGCTGATAACAGGGGCAATAGATTGTATTCTCCTGTCCTACAGTCATCCTCTCCCCTGAAATGGCTGATAACAGGGGGCAATAGACTGTATTCTCCTGTCCTACAGTCATCCTCTCTCCTGAAATGGCTGATAACAGGGGGCAATAGACTGTATTCTCCTGTCCTACAGTCATCCTCTCCCCTGAAATGGCTAATAACAGGGGCAATAGACTGTATTCTCCTGTCCTACAGTCATCCTCTCCCTGAAATGGCTGATAACAGGGAGCAATAGATTGTATTCTCCTGTCCTACAGTCATCCTCTCCCCTGAAATGGCTGATAACAGGGGCAATAGATTGTATTCTCCTGTCCTACAGTCATCCTCTCCCCTGAAATGGCTGATAACAGGGAGCAATAGACTGTATTCTCCTGTCCTACAGTCATCCTCTCCCCTGAAATGGCTGATAACAGGGAGCAATAGACTGTATTCTCCTGTCCTACAGTCATCCTCTCCCCTGAAATGGCTGATAACAGGGAGCAATAGATTGTATTCTCCTGTCCTACAGTCATATTGTCTCCGGCCTGAATATTTCTTCTAAATATAAATTATTATTTTTTTAAGCCTTCTCATTTCCATTTCAGACCGTGGCATGGTAACGTCACCGCATTGTCTTCAGTGTCAGGAGCGCAGGTCACGGTCGCCGTCCCCTTTCCTCATTCCCTGCTTCCGTCGCTTTGTGCTGCCTATTTCTTAAACACATAAAGTCCATTACTGTAAAATGTGTTGCAGCCGGGGAAAGGTTACAGGAGCCATGTACTCAATCTGAGGTGTGAAAACGATACACGGCCCAAAGTGCGAGAAAAACTCGTCTCCGCAATATGAGGGGGGTGTATAGCGGATTATAGCGTGTGAGCGGAGGACGCCCAGGTGATATATATATCCGGATATGAGGGGTGTATAGGCATACATGTGAGAGGAGGTCGCCCAGGTGATATATATATCCGGATATGAGAGGTGTATAGGGATATATGTGAGCGGAGGTCGCCCAGGTGATATATATATCCGGATATGAGGGGTGTATAGGCATACATGTGAGAGGAGGTCGCCCAGGTGATATATATATCCGGATATGAGAGGTGTATAGGGATATATGTGAGCGGAGGTCGCCCAGGTGATATATATATCCGGATATGAGAGGTGTATAGGGATATATGTGAGCGGAGGACGCCCAGGAAATATATTGTGTATATATATCTGGATATGAGGGGTGTATAGGGATATATGTGAGCGGAGGACGCCCAGGAGATATATATATATCCGGATATGGGGGGTGTATAGGGATATATGTGAGCGGAGGATGCCCAGGAGATATATACTGTATATATATCTGGATATGAGGGGTGTATCGGGATATATGTGAGCGGAGGACGCCCAGGAGATATATACTGTATATATATCCGGATATGAGGGGTGTATAGGGATATATGTGAGAGGAGGTCGCCCAGGAGATATATATATTCGGATATGGGGTGTGTATAGGGATATATGTGAGCGGAGGACGCCCAGGAGATATATACTGTATATATATCCGGATATGGGGGGTGTATAGGGATATATGTGAGAGGAGGACGCCCAGGAGATATATACTGTATATATATCCGGATATGAGAGGTGTATAGGGATATATGTGAGCGGAGGACGCCCAGGAGATATATACTGTATATATATCCGGATATGAGGGATGTATAGGGATATATGTGAGCGGAGGACACCCAGGTGATATATACTGTATATATATCCGGATATGAGGGATGTATAGGGATATATGTGAGCGGAGGACGCCCAGGTGATATATATATATCCGGATATGAGAGGTGTATAGGGATATATGTGAGCGGAGGACGCCCAGGTGATATATTTATATCCGGATATGAGAGGTGTATAGGGATATATGTGAGCGGAGGACGCCTAGGAGATATATACTGTATATATATCCGGATATGAGGGGTGTATAGGGATATATGAGAGCGGAGGATGCCCAGGAGATATATACTGTATATATATCCGGATATGAGGGGTGTATAGGGATATATGTGAGCGGAGGACGCCCAGGAGATATATACTGTATATATATCCGGATATGGGGGGTGTATAGGGATATATGTGAGCGGAGGTCGCCCAGGAGATATATATATCCGGATATGAGGGGTGTATAGGGATATATGTGAGCGGAGGTCGCCCAGGAGATATATACTGTATATATATCCGGATATGAGGGATGTATAGGGATATATGTGAGCGGAGGACGCCTAGGAGATATATACTGTATATATATCCGGATATGGGGGGTGTATAGTGATATATGTGAGCGGAGGACGCCCAGGTGATATATATATATCCGGATATGGGGGGTGTATAGGGATATATGTGAGCGGAGGTCGCCCAGGAGATATATACTGTATATATATCCGGATATGAGGGATGTATAGGGATATATGTGAGCGGAGGACGCCCAGGAGATATATATATATCCGGATATGGGGGGTGTATAGGGATATATGTGAGCGGAGGACGCCCAGGAGATATATACTGTATATATATCCGGATATGAGGGGTGTATAGGGATATATGTGAGCGGAGGTCGCCCAGGAGATATATATATATCCGGATATGGGGGGTGTATAAGGATATATGTGAGCGGAGGACTTGGCTTTTTACATCTGATTCTCCTGTGATGTTTAGGATCTTGGATCATCTACATATAGATATCCTCTTGACTTGGGGTGCCCCCTGTACTTGGGTCCCCGTGGCCCCTGGGACTGTCTATCAGATAGTGTAGTTCTCGCACTTGTAATAAAGCGTCCGTCCCATAAATGTGTAATGTTGTGTGAGCCTCGGTCGGAGTTCAGCGGGCGCCGGGGCGGCATTCGGCTATCAGCGGCTCTCTGCCTGTCAGCATTTCCTGAAAATTTTAGACCGGCTCGGCGTCCAATCACTGCCTCCGATACCATCCTTCTGCCGGTTTTAGTATAATTTAAAATTAATGATGTATGCACACGATATGTAGAAATACGAGGGAGCGAAGAGGGGCAGCGCCAGCTAGCAGTGCCATGGTTAACCGTTCGTGTGCCAAACACATCACATGGTGCTTCTTAAAGGGGGTTCCTCAGTTCTGCAACTTTCTAATAGACTTTGGGCCAATTCATGTCCATTTTTAAGGCCTATGCTTGCTGTCAGTGAACGTATTTAGGGTTCTGCTCAAACAGCTGATGCGCTTGTGAGAAAAGGGGTCTCTTTGTGGGGCTCAATAGAAAGCTGGGTGACTTCCTTTTTGAGGGATGTAATGTCAGCCACATAAGTTGTCCCCACAGGAGCTTTGGACGCCAGATCTAGAGAAAGTTGCTGTTCAGAATCCTGGGAAAGCTGGGTGTCCAGCACTGTAGATTAGCACCCAGCTTTTCCTGGAGCTGCAGCAGATAAATACGTTTTGAGGCGGCAGCGGAGAGAATGGATAAGCCACTGGAGAGCCTCCAGCGAGCGGCTTGCGTAAGCGACACGTGCCTCTCCGTCACAAAACTTGTTCTGTCAGGCGATTAGCGGAATCGGGGGAGCCCCTCGCAGAATTAAAGGCGTCACAAACCGTCCATTGTTCATGCCATATAAAACCGTCCCGCGGCGATTCAGCGCCATCCCATCGTTGGCAGCCTCCATTTGTGTCGCTTAATTTTCCCCTGGCATGGGAAGCACAATGGAGATCAGCGTCTGCCGTAGTCAAGGTTATGGCGATAAATTCCTCCATTGCCACTTCTGCTTGCAGTAAATTGGCTGGAGGCTTTCGCGCCGCACAGACGGATAATTTGCTGCCGTATTTCAAATGGATTTAGAAATGAGTTTGAAAGGCCGGTTCATGGCTCCTATTAGCCGGGGCTGCGGGGACCCCGCGTTCCTGTCTGACCCCCTCATTACCAGAGCTTAATACTCTTCTTGTTCTCCGGCTGTAATGAAATGCTCCTGCGTGAGCAGCGGTCACACGGAAGAAGGAGAGAGCGCGCCGCCAGTGACAAGACAAGTGCGCAGAGGGCACATGTGTCCCCCGGGTTCTTGGCCCCAGCGATCACACCATTAATTTCTACCTTCACTTCTCATTTCCCTCAGTAATGCACAGGGTACGTGGAGCTGCCCCCGACGCTATAGTGACGGAGCAATGCTGTGTGACTGAAAGAAATGAAGCAGGGGCTGATCATGACCTGAACGTATCGCATGTGTGTCTTCCTCACATGTAAAGCGTTTAGTGTTCTCCTCTGAGGCCGTTCATGACTACGCCCGCCATTACTCAACTTTCCACACACCCTGAATAGTGTAGAATCTGTATTACTATGTACAGATGTTTCACTTTCTGCTCTTCCTGTGACAGAATTCACTCTGGTTCTCGCATTCTTGTTATTGTGTCTGTGCGTTATCTGGAGCGCTGTACTGTATCTGTATGTTATCTGGAGCGCTGTACTGTATCTGTATGTTATCTGGAGCGCTGTACTGTATCTGTATGTTATCTGGAGCGCTGTACAGTATCTGTGTGTTATCTGGAGCGCTGTACTGTATCTGTATGTTATCTGGAGCGCTGTACTGTATCTGTATGTTATCTGGAGCGCTGTACAGTATCTGTGTGTTATCTGGAGCGCTGTGCTGTGTCTGTGTGTTATCTGGAGAGCTGTGCTGTGTCTGTGTGTTATCTGGAGTGCTGTACAGTGTGTGTGTGTTATCTGGAGTGCTGTACAGTGTGTGTGTGTGTGTTATCTGGAGTGCTGTACAGTGTGTGTGTGTTATCTGGAGCACTGTACAGTGTCTGTGCGTTATCTGGAGCGCTGTACAGTATCTGTGTGTTATCTGGAGCGCTGTACTGTATCTGTATGTTATCTGGAGTGCTGTGCTGTGTCTATGCGTTATCTGGAGCGCTGTACAGTATCTGTGCGTTATCTGGAGCGCTGTACAGTATCTGTATGTTATCTGGAGCGCTGTGCTGTGTCTGTGTGTTATCTGGAGCGCTGTACTGTATCTGTATGTTATCTGGAGCGCTGTGCTGTGTCTGTGTGTTATCTGGAGCGCTGTACTGTATCTGTATGTTATCTGGAGCGCTGTACTGTATCTGTATGTTATCTGGAGCGCTGTGCTGTGTCTGTGTGTTATCTGGAGCGCTGTGCTGTGTCTGTGTGTTATCTGGAGCGCTGTACTGTATCTGTATGTTATCTGGAGTGCTGTACAGTGTGTGTGTGTTATCTGGAGCGCGGTACTGTGTCTGTGTGTTATCTGGAGCACTGTACTGTATCTGTATGTTATCTGGAGTGCTGTACAGTGTGTGTGTGTGTTATCTGGAGCGCTGTGCTGTGTCTGTGTGTTATCTGGAGAGCTGTACAGTATCTGTATGTTATCTGGAGCGCTGTGCTGTGTCTGTATGTTATCTGGAGCGCTGTACGTGTCTGTGTGTTATCTGGAGCGCTGTACTGTATCTGTATGTTATCTGGAGTGCTGTACAGTGTGTGTGTGTTATCTGGAGCGCTGTACTGT
The DNA here is from genome assembly GCA_033119425.1 of Bufotes viridis. NCBI lineage: Eukaryota > Metazoa > Chordata > Amphibia > Anura > Bufonidae > Bufotes > Bufotes viridis. The sequence goes on from CM065593.1 coordinate 14,974,192, forward strand.
GTCTGTGTGTTATCTGGAGCGCTGTACTGTATCTGTATGTTATCTGGAGTGCTGTACAGTGTGTGTGTGTTATCTGGAGCGCTGTGCTGTGTCTGTGTGTTATCTGGAGAGCTGTACTGTGTCTGTGTGTTATCTGGAGCGCTGTACTGTATCTGTATGTTATCTGGAGTGCTGTACAGTGTGTGTGTGTGTTATCTGGAGCGCTGTGCTGTGTCTGTGTGTTATCTGGAGAGCTGTACAGTATCTGTATGTTATCTGGAGCGCTGTGCTGTGTCTGTGTGTTATCTGGAGAGCTGTACTGTGTGTGTTATCTGGAGCGCTGTACTGTATCTGTATGTTATCTGGAGTGCTGTACAGTGTGTGTGTGTTATCTGGAGCGCTGTACTGTGTCTGTGTGTTATCTGGAGCGCTGTACTGTGTCTGTGTGTTATCTGGAGAGCTGTGCTGTGTCTGTGTGTTATCTGGAGTGCTGTACTGTGTCTGTGTGTTATCTGGAGTGCTGTACAGTGTGTCTGTGTGTTATCTGGAGCGCTGTACTGTGTCTGTATGTTATCTGGAGCGCTGTACAGTGTCTGTGTGTGTTATCTGGAGCGCTGTGCTGTATCTGTGTGTTATCTGGAGCGCTGTACTGTATCTGTATGTTATCTGGAGTGCTGTGCTGTGTCTATGCGTTATCTGGAGCGCTGTACAGTATCTGTGCGTTATCTGGAGCGCTGTACTGTATCTGTATGTTATCTGGAGTGCTGTACAGTGTGTGTGTGTGTTATCTGGAGCGCTGTGCTGTGTCTGTGTGTTATCTGGAGAGCTGTACTGTGTCTGTGTGTTATCTGGAGCGCTGTACTGTATCTGTATGTTATCTGGAGTGCTGTGCTGTGTCTGTGTTATCGGGAGCGCTGTGTTGTGTATGTGTTATAGGGAGCGCTGTGCTGTGTGTGTTATCGGGAGCGCTGTGCTGTGTCTGTATGTTATCTGGAGCGCTGTACAGTATCTGTATGTTATCTGGAGCGCTGTGCTGTGTGTGTTATCTGGAGCGCTGTGCTGTGTGTGTTATCTGGAGCGCTGTGCTGTGTGTGTTATCTGGAGCGCTGTGCTGTGTGTGTTATCTGGAGCGCTGTGCTGTGTGTGTTATCTGGAGCGCTGTGCTGTGTGTGTTATCTGGAGCGCTGTGCTGTGTCTGTTATCAGGAGCGCTGTGTTGTGTATGCGTTATCTGGAGCGCTGTACTGTGTGTGTTATCTGGAGCGCTGTACTGTATCTGTGTGTTATCTGGAGCGCTGTACTGTATCTGTATGTTATCTGGAGCGCTGTGTGTGTTATCTGGAGAGCTGTACTATATCTGTATGTTATCTGGAGCGCTGTACTGTATCTGTATGTTATCTGGAGCGCTGTACTGTGTATGTTATCTGGAGCGCTGTACTGTGTGTGTGTGTGTGTTATCTGGAGAGCTGTACTGTATCTGTATGTTATCTGGAGCGCTGTGTGTGTTATCTGGAGAGCTGTACTGTATCTGTATGTTATCTGGAGCGCTGTACTGTACTGTGTATGTTATCTGGTGCACTGTACTGTGTATGTTATCTGGAGAGCTGTACTGTGTGTGTTATCTGGAGAGCTGTACAGTGTGTGTGTGTGTTATATGGAGCGCTGTACAGTGTTTGTGTGTTATCTGGAGCACTGTACTGTGTCTGTGTGTTATCTGGAGCACTGTACTGTGTCTGTGTGTTATCTGGAGCACTGTACTGTGTCTGTGTGTTATCTGGAGCGCTGTGTTGTGTCTGTGTTTTCACACATGGTATTGTATTATTCAGCTTATTAACTTCCATAGATGTTTTTGATTTCTCAGGCTACTTTTGTTAAACCGTCTGCGACAAAATCAGACTCAGCAACGATGGAGGAGTCGTGGTCTATGCTTTATTGGTGGCGTCATGTACAGAGTCTCTGCTAATAAGCTGTCCAAAACATGGAGCCCCGGAAGTGGTAGCAAGCTGACCCCAAAGACCGGTGAGTTACGTATAACTCCGCATTATAACTACTATAATACTGCTCCTATGTACAAGAATATTACTACTATAATACTGCTCCTATGTACAAGAATATAACTACTATAATACTGCTCCTATGTACAGGAATATAACTACTATAATACTGCTCCTATGTACAAGAACATAACTACTATAATACTGCTCCTATATACAAGAATATAACTACTATAATACTGCTCCTATGTACAGGAATATAACTACTATAATACTGCTCCTATGTACAAGAATATAACTACTATAATACTGCTCCTATGTACAAGAATATAACTACTATAATACTGCTCCTATGTACAGGAATATAACTACTATAATACTGCTCCTATGTACAAGAATATAACTACTATAATACTGCTCCTAGGTACAGGAATATAACTACTATAATACTGCTCCTATGTACAAGAACATAACTACTATAATACTGCTCCTATATACAAGAATATAACTACTATAATACTGCTCCTATGTACAGGAATATAACTACTATAATACTGCTCCTATGTACAAGAATATAACTACTATAATACTGCTCCTATGTACAAGAATATAACTACTATAATACTGCTCCTATGTACAGGAATATAACTACTATAATACTGCTCCTATGTACAAGAATATAACTACTATAATACTGCCTCCTATGTACAAGAATATAACTACTATAATACTGCCTCCTATGTACAAGAATATAACTACTATAATACTGCCTCCTATGTACAAGAATATAACTACTATAATACTGCTCCTATGTACGAGAATATAACTACTATAATACTGCTCCTATGTACAAGAATATAACTACTATAATACTGCTCCTATGTACAGGAATATTACTACTATAATACTGCCTCCTATGTACAAGAATATAACTACTATAATACTGCCTCCTATGTACAAGAATATAACTACTATAATACAGCTCCTATGTACAAGAATATAACTACTATAATACTGCTCCTATGTACAAGAATATAACTGCTATAATACTGCTCTTATGTACAAGAATATAACTACTATAATACTGCCTCCTATGTACAAGAATATAACTACTATAATACTGCCTCCTATGTACAAGAATATAACTACTATAATACTGCTCCTATGTACAAGAATATAACTACTATAATACTGCTCCTATGTACAAGAATATAACTACTATAATACTGCTCCTATGTACAAGAATATAACTACTATAATACTGCCTTCTATGTACAATAATATAACTACTATAATGCTGTCTCCTATGTACAAGAATATAACTACTATAATACTGCCTCCTATGTACAAGTATATAACTACTATAATACTGCCTCATATGTACAGGAATATAACTACTATAATACTGCCTCCTATGTAGAAGAATATAACTACTATAATACTGCTCCTATGTACAAGAATATAACTACTATAATACTGCTCCTATGTACAAGAATATAACTACTATAATACTGCCTTCTATGTACAATAATATAACTACTATAATGCTGTCTCCTATGTACAAGAATATAACTACTATAATACTGCTCTTATGTACAAGAATATAACTACTATAATACAGCTCCTATATACAAGAATATAACTACTATAATACAGCTCCTATGTACAAGAACATAACTATAATAATACCGCCATGAGTTTTGGATCGGATGTAGGAGTATATGACATATGAGCAGTGAGGTCTTTGTGTGTAGATGGCGGTGACGTTTGTCTCCTGGTTCTCTGTGGTCAGTGATTTCCTGCGGTGTTGTGCGCATTTGTTCGTGGTAGTTGTGTTTTTGCGGTGATGGAGGGCTCCCTCTCACTGCGGTCAGCGCTCTCTCCGCGCCTCCACCTTTGGCAGGCATGTCTACACACAGATGCCAGCATTGCAGATTGCTCTCCCAGAGCCGGTGACTTTATTTGACAGGCAGGCAGGTGATGCCGTCTCCCGTGTTCCTAGCATGCCATCGTCTTCCTCGATACCACAACAGATGGGGCATCATCGTTCTCAGCCGGGCAAGTGACAGCTCCTGCAAGACGAGACGCCTCGGACACACCATCAAATCTGACTCACTCACTCTGTGAGACGACAGGCTGGCAGATGAGTGACTGCGACACACTCCCACCACCTGGCGAGATGCAGGCTTGTCACTTTTGCAGGAATTTTACACAATTCCCATCGTGTTCATCGTCATCCTGTGCGCGTGCATTTTCTATATAATTTGACAGTTTAACCCTCTGTGGCCTATACTGCTCCATCAGAGCCCAGAACCATATGGGACTTTTATATTTTAGCGTGCGTCTCATTTAATGTAGTTAACCTTTTGTGTGCGTTTTGAGTGTTGATGATGTCAGCAATCTGACTTGTTACTGTAGTGATGTCACTAGATACAGAGGAACCCGTGTGCTATGGTATGGTATGGTCACCTGGCTGATGTTCCTCTCTTGTCCCCTTGGTAGGTGTCTCGGGTACCGAGGCAAAACCAGCCAGAATATCTCATTTCTTCTCGTTTTGGAAATGCTAAGCATAGAAATGTATCATGAGCGATGACCCCATGCGAAGGGCCAGCTGCTGTGGGGCACATGTTGTTGAGGGCTTTAAGGTTATACCCACCCCGATTTCTGTAACTCCCGAATTCACAATCACAACGGTGGTGGAATAAATCCGGAGCTGTAGTGGCCGGTGGATTATTCCACGTGTCCCCATTGTGCTTATTGCCCTGTGACCCTCTCTACTAGATTTTTGGAACTTGTGCCTGGGCACGTTTGGGCATTTAGGAGCAGGCTACCCCCATCCTTCATCAGCTCTTCCTTTACATTTGCGTATTTGCCTTTTACTCCAGTTAACCCCTGTAATAAACTTTTTAGTTCCCAAAAAGAACTTGTGCCAGGGAAAAGTGCTTGACCAAATAGATATTCCAAATGTTAATTTCCAGAGCAGCTGTGAAAAGGAATGATCAGATCGCTGTAGGTAATATTATAATGGTTTGTAGTAAATTTTACGTGTGCCGCCTAAGGGTCCTTTCACACTTGCGTTCCGCTGGATCCGTCAGAACGCAAGTCGCCTGAAGCATTAGAAGACTGATCAGGATCCTGATCAGTCTTCGAAATGCTTTAAGGTTACTATGGCAGCCAGGACGCTATTAAAGTCCTGGTTGCCATAGTAGGAGCGGGGAGCGGTATACTTACAGTCCGTGCGGCTCCTGGGGCGCTCCAGAATGACGTCAGAGCGCCCCATGCGCATGGATCACGTGATCCGGGAGCCGCACGGATGGTAAGTATACTGCTCCCCCGCTCCCCACTACATTTTACCATGGCAACCAGGACTTTAGCGTCCTGGTTGCCATGGTAACCATTGAGAAAAAGCTAAACGTCGGATCCGGCGATGCGCCGAAACGACGTTTAGCTTAAGGCCGGATCCGGATTAATGCCTTTCAATGGGCATTAATTCCGGATTCGGCCTTGCGGCAAGTGTTCCGGATTTTTGGACGGAACAAAAAGCGCAGCATGCTGCTGTATTTGCTGCGTCTAAAAAACCTTCCGGTCCTGAACTGAAGGCATCCTGAACTGATTTGTCTCCATTCAGAATGCATGGCGATGATCCTGATCAGGGTTTTTCCGGCATAGAGCGCCGAGGACGGAACTCTATGCCGGAAAACAAAACCGCCAGTGTGAAAGAGCCCTAATGTTCTCTTTCGTACTTTTATAGGGGCAGTATGCACACCTACAGAAGCCTGTATTCTAGTTTTTACCATAAGTCCACTGTCATGCTTTCTTTGCACAGATTATTCGTAGATGTTTCAAAAATATACACAAAATGCTTTTTCCACAGCATCTAGTGAAAAACGATTCTTTTGGGGTGGATGTGGCACCCATTGCGGTCCCCCTTACTCACCTGCTGCTTTATTTATCTGATATTTCAGGCAGGAATCATCATTTATATAATAGTATTAGGTTATATCTTAAAGGTCTTATCCTTTATGCTGGATAACAGAAAAGTGTCTGATTGGCGTGAGGCTGATCACTGGGGCCCCCACCATTGTCGTGCTGTATTTACATAGAGTTGAGTGGAGTTGTAGTGGACATGCACGACCAGCTCTCCATTCTTGCCTAGATGTGGGTGTGTGGTGCTGTCATCTGCCGCCAGCAAACTGCTGACAACCTGTATGTCAGTCTCATATAGAAAAAAATGTTTGCTTCTTGTTTCAGGCAAACTGGAAGTCAGCAGCACCAGTCCTGGCTCCATATACTCCAGCCGGTCAGCCACGCCGAGCCGCTATATTGCAAGGTTTGTATGAAGTGGGAAACCTGCAATGGAGCAACTGAAATTTTTTTGTCGGAAATGGTAAAGCATTCTATAAAATTGTGCTGTAAAAATGTCAGCTCGTGCATGGGGCTCCCTGGCCAGGTTTAAAGAGACCCGGGGTGAAGTCCTAGACTTTTGTATTCGACTCGGCAGCTGTTTGAAAAGGACTAGGAGGTCATTTATTAAGGCCGGCGTTTTAGAGTTGGTCTTAATAGCTGGCTGTGGATCTGCCGAAGTTATGAAGAGGCACGGGCCTCTACATAACTTCAGCGTATCCATCGGCGGTCTAAATGTAAGCCAGCTTCCTAGGTGGCTTACGTTTAGACCATATTCTACACCTAAAACAGGCATAGAAAATGATGAATGAGACGAGTCTGCCGGGCCATCCCCTTCCATGCCACGCCCACTTTTTTTATACCTGGCGTGAGCGGGGGCACCTAATATAGGTGTATTTCTGGATAGTAAATGACCCCCCCAAGATCACTGTGGGATTTCTGGATTCATTTCATTCTCGGGATGTAAATAAAAATACTGACAGCAAGCAGAGATGTTAAAAAATGAGAAAAAAAACTCGAGTCCAGGCTTTTGCCTTGATATATTTTTTCACGTCTGTGTCCTCCAGTCTGATGATCGTTCTTATTTCTCCCCACAGTCGCGCCATACAGCGCAGTCTGGCCATTATCCGCCAGGCCCAGCAGAAAAAGGAGAAAAAGGAGTACTGCATGTACTACAACCGGTTCGGTAAATGTAACAGAGGCCACAAGTGTCCCTATATCCATGACCCTGAGAAGGTGGCAGTGTGCACACGGTGAGTATGGTTGTGCTTAATCTGCCATGGTGTGAGCCTCTCTTCACTCTAATGGAGATTAGTAAAAATGATGTGCAAATTTTCTTAAAGGGGTTCTCTGGCACTCAAATCATACCTACATGTTAAGATGACTTTTCAGAATAAGCTGGTATGTGTGTGCGCATGAGTGACGGCATTATATCTGGCCACTATATGACTTGAATGTGGCAGTTTTTGGTTTTCTCCTGTATAGACTATCTCTAATTCTGAGTTGTCCCTGAGCTTGTGTGTGGAGACTCGCTTGTGTCCTGTCCGTCTATAGAGTACACATAGAGACAGCAGTATACTGAGCTGTATAGATATGAATAAAACTCTTGGGTGAGATATACCACCATTGGCTGTAATGATGTCTGCCTATCGAGTTTACATAGAGACAGCAGATTCTGCCCCCTCACTCACAATCCATCAGAAGCAGCATATAGGATATTATAGAGGAGTATTGAGCAGTTTAGATGTGAATAAAACTTTTGGGTGACATATAACTCATACTGTTAGCTGTAATGATGTCTGCCCATAGAGTGCACATAGAGACAGCAGATTGTGCATCCTAACTCTTGCTCTTTCAGAATCAATTAGGAGCAGCATATAGGATTTTATGGAGAAGTACTGAGCAGTATAGATATGAATAAAGCATGTGGGGGTGAGACAAAACACTATTGGCTGTAATGATGTCTGCCCATAAAGTGCACTTAGAGCCAGTGAATTCTGCTCGTCGCTCACAATCATTTGAAAGCAGCACATTGGACATTATAGGGAAGTAGTGAGCAGGATAGATGTGTATAAAGCACTTCAGTGAGATATAACACTATTGGCTGCAGTAATGTCTGGCCTTAGAGTACACCTAGAGACAGCAAATTCTGCCCTCTAACTCTGTCACTCATTCCCAGTTACTCAGAAGCAGTATATAGGATATTATAGAGAAGTACAGAGCAGTATTGATGTGAATAAAGCACTTGGGATGAGATATAGCACTTACTATCAGATGCAGAGTTATATCTTTGTCTCTCTGTCTCGCTCTGCTGCTCACTGCTCCTCTCTATAGACTTCTATGGGAAGATGTCATCTGATCCCTCAGTGAACTGACAGTCTGGCTCAAGACGGATTTATCGCAGAATTCAGATACAATGTTAGTTTAGTAACAGGAGGAAAGGAGCCGAGAGCTGGAGAACACGGCGAGTTTCTTCTACCTGAACTGGGCCTTATACACACCGCAAACCACGGATCTGAAAAATACGGATAACTTCCGCGCGCAATCCGCAATCTCACTCCCATCACTAGAAATCACTATTCTCATCAAAATACGGATCGGACTCTGATGCAAAATATGGTTGTGTGGAATGGAACGAAATAAATCCGCAGATGGATCTGTACTTTGTACTGTGTGTTGTCGATCTGGAGGATCTGTTATCTCTGGGCTGATGATACTGTGGATACGGAGGATCTGTACCGTGTCTGCTGGTATTCTGGTGGATCTGGAGGATCTGTTATCTCTGGGCTGATGATACTGTGGATATGGAGGATCTGTACCGTGTCTGCTGGTATTCTGGTGGATCTGGAGGATCCGTTATCTCTGGGCTGATGATACTGTGGATACGGAGGATCTGTACCGTGTCTGCTGGTATTCTGGTGGATCTGGAGGATCTGTTATCTCTGGGCTGATGATACTGTGGATACGGAGGATCTGTACCGTGTCTGCTGGTATTCTGGTGGATCTGGAGGATCCGTTATCTCTGGGCTGATGATACTGTGGATACGGAGGATCTGTACCGTGTCTGCTGGTATTCTGGTGGATCTGGAGGATCCGTTATCTCTGGGCTGATGATACTGTGGATACGGAGGATCTGTACCGTGTCTGCTGGTATTCTGGTGGATCTGGAGGATCCGTTATCTCTGGGCTGATGATACTTTGGATACGGAGGATCTGTACTGTGTCTGCTGGTATTCTGGTGGATCTGGAGGATCTGTTATCTCTGTGTTGGTATGGTAGCTCTGGAGGATCTGTTTTCCATATACAGGGATTTAGTGGATCCAGAGGATTTGTAGTCAGTGTTCTGGTAAAATGGTAGATCTCTCTGATCTGTACTCTACATTCTAGTAAGACGGTGGATCAAGTAGATCTGTACTATATATGCTGGTGATTGAGTGGATCATGAGGATCTGTGCTGTATGTGCTGGTAATCGGATGGATCCAGCGGATCTGCACTCTCTATGATGGTACAGCAATTGGTAGATCTGGAGGATCTGTTCATTCTTCATTCTTTCTTGCAGGTTTCTCAGAGGAACATGTAAGAAGACGGACGGCAGCTGCCCCTTCTCACATCAGGTGTCGAAGGACAAGGTCAGTGACTCCCATCATCTCCCTGTAGGCAAACCTCACCCCTGTGTCGGGTCTGTGTTATTGATCAGGATCAGTCTCCGGTCTGTGTTACTGATCAGGATCAGTCTCAGGTCTGTGTTATTGATCGGGATCAGTCTCCGGTCTGTGTTACTGATCGGGATCAGTCTCAGGTCTGTGTTATTGATCGGGATCAGTCTCCGGTCTGTGTTATTGATCGGGATCAGTCTCAGGTCTGTGTTATTGATCGGGATCAGTCTCCGGTCTGTGTTATTGATCGGGATCAGTCTCCGGTCTGTGTTATTGATCGGGATCAGTCTCCGGTCTGTGTTACTGATCGGGATCAGTCTCCGGTCTGTGTTATTGATCGGGATCAGTCTCTGGTCTGTGTTATTGATCAGGATCAGTCTCCGGTCTGTGTTATTGATCGGGATCAGTCTCCGGTCTGTGTTATTGATCGGGATCAGTCTCCGGTCTGTGTTATTGATCGGGATCAGTCTCCGGTCTGTGTTATTGATCGGGATCAGTCTCCGGTCTGTGTTACTGATCGGGATCAGTCTCCGGTCTGTGTTATTGATCGGGATCAGTCCTCGGTCTGTGTTATTGATCGGGATCAGTCTCCGGTCTGTGTTATTGATCGGGATCAGTCTCCAGTCTGTGTTATTGATCGGGATCAGTCTCCGGTCTGTGTTATTGATCAGGATCAGTCTCCGGTCTGTGTTATTGATCGGGATCAGTCTGTGGTCTGTGTTATTGATCGATCGGTCTCCGGTCTGTGTTATTGATCGATCAGTCTCCGGTCTGTGTTATTGATCAGGATCAGTCTCCGGTCTGTGCTATTGATCGATCAGTCTCCTGGTCTGTGTTACTGATCGATCAGTCTCCGGTCTGTGTTACTGATCGGGATCAGTCTCCGGTCTGTGTTATTGATCGATCAGCTCCGTGTTACTGATCGACAGTCCGGTCTGTGTTATTGATCGACCAGTCTCCGGTCTGTTATTGATCGATCAGTCTCCGGTCTGTGTTATTGATCGGATCAGTCTCCGGTCTGTGTTATTGATCGGGATCAGTCTCCGGTCTGTGTTATTGATCGGATCAGTCTCCGGTCTGTGTTATTGATCGGATCAGTCTCCGGTCTGTGTTATTGATCGGGATCAGTCTCCGGTCTGTGTTATTGATCGGATCAGTCTCCGGTCTGTGTTATTGATCGATCAGTCTCCGGTCTGTGTTATTGATCGATCAGTCTCCGGTCTGTGTTATTGATCGGGATCAGTCTCCGGTCTGTGTTATTGATCGGGATCAGTCCTCGGTCTGTGTTATTGATCGGGATCAGTCTCTGGTCTGTGTTATTGATCGATCAGTCTCCGGTCTGTGTTATTGATCGATCAGTCTCCGGTCTGTGTTATTGATCAGGATCAGTCTCCGGTCTGTGTTATTGATCGGGACTCAGTCTCCGGTCTGTGTTATTGATCGACCAGTCTCGGTCCGGTATTGATCGATCAGTCTCCGGTCTGTGTTATTGATCGATCAGTCTCCGGTCTGTGTTACTGATCGGATCAGTCTCCGGTCTGTTATTGATCAGGATCATTCTCCGGTCTGTGTTATTGATCGGGATCAGTCTCCGGTCTGTGTTATTGATCGGGATCAGTCTCTAGTCTGTGTTATTGATCAGGATCAGTCTCCGGTCTGTTATTGATCGGGATCAGTCTCCGGTCTGTGTTATTGATCAGGATCAGTCTCCGGTCTGTGTTATTGATCGGGATCAGTCTCCGGTCTGTGTTATTGATCGGGATCAGTCTCCGGTCTGTGTTATTGATCGGGATCAGTCTCCGGTCTGTGTTATTGATCGATCAGTCTCCGGTCTGTGTTATTGATCGATCAGTCTCCGGTCCTGTGTTATTGATCGGGATCAGTCTCTGGTCTGTGTTATTGATCAGGATCAGTCTCCGGTCTGTTATTGATCGGGATCAGTCTCCGGTCTGTGTTATTGATCAGGATCAGTCTCCGGTCTGTGTTATTGATCAGGATCAGTCTCCGGTCTGTGTTATTGATCAGGATCAGTCTCCAGTCTGTGTTATTGATCGGGATCAGTATCCGGTCTGTGTTATTGATCGGGATCAGTCTCCGGTCTGTGTTATTGATCGGGATCAGTCTCCGGTCTGTGTTATTGATCGGGATCAGTCTCCGGTCTGTGTTACTGATCGGGATCAGTCTCTGGTCTGTGTTATTGATCGGGATCAGTCTCCAGTCTGTGTTATTGATCGGGATCAGTCTCAGGTCTCTGTTATTGATCAGGATCAGTCTCCGGTCTGTGTTATTGATCAAGATCAGTCTCTGGTCTGTGTTACTGATCAGGATCAGTCTCTGGTCTGTGTTATTGATCGGGATCAGTCTCCGGTCTGTGTTATTGATCAGGATCAGTCTCCGGTCTGTGTTATTGATCAGGATCAGTCTCCGTTCTGTGTTATTGATCAGGATCAGTCTCCAGTCTGTGTTATTGATTGGGATCAGTCTCAGGTCTCTGTTATTGATCAGGATCAGTCTCCGGTCTGTGTTATTGATCAGGATCAGTCTCTGGTCTGTGTTACTGATCAGGATCAGTCTGTGGTCTGTGTTATTGATCGGGATCAGTCTGTGGTCTGTGTTATTGATCGGGATCAGTCTCCGGTCTGTGTTATTGATCGGGATCAGTCTCCGGTCTGTGTTACTGATCAGGATCAGTCTCAGTTCTTGTTCCTGCGTCATATTTTCATCGCCTCTCTCCGTACAGGGATGAAGTATGGTTACGGCTTTGCTCTTTCACCCCTTGGTTATAATTTGATATAATGGAGACGTTCTTTACAGCTGTGATATAGATCAGGCTCATTTGTGCAGCAGCTCACATCAGGTTGTGCTATTAATTTTAATGTTGGGAGTGTTGTGTGTGAGACCGCGGCTGAACCTACTGGATGCGGGGATTTAGCGAGCTGCGTAAATGTGTATGAATGTCTTGTGTTCTCCGGGGTTAGGGAAGAGCCTCGTCTCCCTCGCCGCCTCCACCTCTCGCGCTGCTGTTACAACAGCTTTTCCTCTTGAGGAACTTCTAACGATTCAGCATTTTTCTCCCTAATAAAAATAAGCAAAACAGAGAAGTCTGCGGTGAGCAATTTGGAAAGGCTTGTCGACTTTCGGGTTCATTAGCCGGCTGCCTGCAAAGCCTGTGTTCTCTCCCGGCTATCTAATGTGTGACATAACTCATTGCAATCTCCCTCTTCTCATGTAATTGGTAGGTATATCTCATACTCCATATGTTAGGAGCTGATTTATTCGCTGGCTCTGAGGCCTTTTGGACTCCACATGTTCATTCCCGGCTGCCTGCTTATCAGCGTTCCTGCCAGCAGCCATTTTTAATTCCTGCCACTTTGAGACGGTGGGGAATCTCTTACAGGAGCAAATATAGATATATCCGTATACACACCTAGACTTCTAGAGCAGGACCTCATCTTCCTTTATGTTCACTGAAATCCCTTTAATCCGATTTTCCAGAAGGTCTAAGAATTGGACAAAGAGATGCAATATAACGGCCTAGAGAAGCGATATAAGGTGGCGGCGGCGGCAGGTCCTGGGTCCAGTACTCCAGAATGTCTTATAATTTGGCTCCTTCCATGTCCCAATCGTATCCTTCTTTGATCTTTAAGGCGTCCGCTTTTCTCAGGTTACAAAAAGTCAGTGTGTCTGTCGCATTCTGTTTCTGGGAAAGCTGGGTGACAACACACATGGCTGCCATTAGATCCAATATTGCATCTCATCCAGCTTTTCCAGACTTCTGAAGGGACACCATATGTCCTCTGTTCCCATATTGTTACATAGGTAGACCAGGGTTACCTATCAGGACTATAGGAAAGCTGGGTAACCTGTGAAGCAGCAAGTACAGTAAATGCCTTCAAGAAGATCACAACTCCCATCATGCAATATAACGAGGCAGTTTTGCCTTTCAGGACCGTGGAAAAGCTGGGTTGCAACCTACACCGGTGTCCATATTGGTCTTCACCGGGATGAAGGGACTTTGGAGCCTTGTACTAAAAACCCACCCACATTTCCTTCACCTGGTTAGGGTTGAGATGTTGGAGGCCATTGACCAGCACTGTACAAGACTCCATCGCACCCATGACGAGGCACAAGGCACACAGCGCCTCGCTGCCAGTTTGTAAGCGTTGCATTGAGGTACGTTTGAGTTCACGGTATAGGATGCATAGGATCCTTATGTCCTGCAGCCCTGCAGAGGAGAAGTTCAGTGCAGTCCCGGCCACCGCGGCGTCCTGCTGCACAAGGTGAAAGTCACCGCGCTGTCAGGTTTACTGCGCCAGAGAAAAATGTCCCCGGCTGATAAGCTCATCACCGGCTTTTATGAGTTTATTAGATGATTCCTGATCACGCTGTAACACCAGAAGGAGGCACTTTAAGAAGTCGTTTGGTCGCTGTTAATACCTTCAATATTCAAGAGCCGCCTTTACGGCCCTCATTTGTGCGGGATTTAAATATTGCATAAGAGAGCGGGTGGGGGAGGGGCGGCCGGTGTGACCTTATTAATCCCTGATATTACAGGTAAGAGGGGCAAGAACTGGTTACATGCCTCATCTACATGTCTTTATAGTAGTCATAGACAGTTACATGATCACATTCTTACTACCTGCAGCCGCCACTAGAGGGCTGTGGCTATATATATCTGTATGTAGTAATCTCCTGAGCTCCCTCTAGTGGTGGCTGTATATATCTCTATGCAGTAATCTCCTGAGCTCCCTCTAGTGGTGGCTGTATATATCTGTATGCAGTAATCTCCTGAGCTCCCTCTAGTGGTGGCTGTATATATATGTATGTAGTGATCTCCTGAGCTCCCTCTAGTGGTGGCTGTATATATCTGTATGTAGTAATCTCCTGAGCTCCCTCTAGTGGTGGCTGTGTATATATGTATGTAGTGATCTCCTGAGCTCCCTCTAGTGGTGGCTGTATATATCTGTATGCAGTAATCTCCTGAGCTCCCTCTAGTGGTGGCTGTATATATCTGTATGTAGTAATCTCCTGAGCTCCCTCTAGTGGTGGCTGTATATATCTGCATGCAGTAATCTCCTGAGCTCCCTCTAGTGGTGGCTGTATATATCTGTATATAGTAATCTCCTGAGCTCCCTTTAGTGGTGGCTGTATATATCTGTATGTAGTAATCTCCTGAGCTCCCTCTAGTGGTGGCTGTATATATCTGTATGTAGTAATCTCCTGAACTCCTCTAGTAGTGGCTGTATATATCTGTATGTAGTAATCTCCTGAGCTCCCTCTAGTCGCGGCTGTATATATCTGTATGTAGTAATCTCCTGAGCTCCCTCTGTGGTGACTGTATATATCTGTATGTAGTAATATCCTGAGCTCCCTCTAGTGGTGGCTGTATATATCTGTATGCAGTAATCTCCTGAGCTCCCTCTAGTGGTGGCTGTATATATATCTGTATGCAGTAATCTCCTGAGCTCCCTCTAGTGGTGGCTGTATATATATCTGTATGTAGTAATCTCCTGAGCTCCTCTAGTGGTGGCTGTATATATCTATATCCAGTAATCTCCTGAGCTCCTCTAGTGGTGGCTGTATATATCTGTATGCAGTAATCTCCTGAGCTCCCTCTACTGATGGCTGTATATATCTGTATGTAGTAATCTCCTGAGCTCCCTCTAGTGGTGGCTGAATATATATGTATGCAGTAATCTCCTGAGCTCCCTCTACTGATGGCTGTATATATCTGTATATAGTAATCTCCTGAGCTTCCCCTAGTGGTGTCTGTATATATCTGTATGTAGTAATCTCCTGAGCTTCCTCTAGTTGTGTCTGTATATATCTGTATGTAGTAATCTCCTGAGCTTCCTCTAGTGGTGACTGTATATATCTGTATGTAGTAATCTCCTGAGCTCCCTCTAGTGGTGTCTGTATATATCTGTATGCAGTAATCTCCTGAGCTCCCTCTAGTGGTGGCTGTATATATCTGTATGTAGTAATCTCCTGAGCTCCCTCTAGTGGTGTCTGTATATATCTGTATGCAGTAATCTCCTGAGCTCCCTCTAGTGGTGGCTATATATATCTGTATGTAGTAATCTCCTGAGCTCCCTCTAGTGGTGGCTGTATATATCTGTATGTAGTAATCTCCTGAGCTCCCTCTAGTGGTGGCTATATATATCTGTATGTAGTAATCTCCTGAGCTCCCTTTAGTGGTGGCTATATTTATCTGTATGTAGTAATCTTCTGAGCTCCCTCTAGTGGTGGCTGTATATATCTGCATGCATTAATCTCCTGAACTCCCTCTAGTGGTGGCTGTATATATCTGCATGCAGTAATCTCCTGAGCTCCCTCTAGTGGTTGCTGTATATATATGTATGTAGTAATCTCCTGAGCTCCCTTTAGTGGTGGCTGTATATATCTGTATGTAGTAATCTCCTGAGCTCCCTCTACTGGTGGCTGTATATATATCTGTCTGTAGTAATCTCCTGAGCTCCCTCTACTGGTGGCTGTATATATCTGTCTGTAGTAATCTCTTGAGCTCCCTCTAGTGGTGGCTGTATATATATATCTGTATGTAGTAATCCTCTGAGCTCCCTCTAGTGGTGGCTGTATATAGCTGTATGTAGTAATCTCTTGAGCTCCCTCTAGTGGTGGCTGTATATATATATCTGTATGTAGTAATCCTCTGAGCTCCCTCTAGTGGTAGCTGTATATATCTGTATGTAGTAATCTCCTGATTTCCCTCTTGTGCTGGCTGTATATATCTGTATGCAGTAATCTCCTGAGCTCCCTCTAGTGGTGGCTGTATATATCGGTATGCAGTAAACTCCTTAGCTCCCTCTAGTGATGGCTGTATATATCAGTGTGTAGTAATCTCCTGAGCTCCTCTAGTGGTGGCTGTATATATCTGTATGCAGTAATCTCCTGAGCTCCCTCTAGTGGTGGCTGTATATATCTGTATGTAGTAATCTCCTGAGCTCCCTCTAGTGGTGGCTGTATCTATCTGTATGCAGTAATCTCCTGAGCTCCCTCTAGTGGTGTCTGTATATATCTGTATGTAGTAATCTCCTGAGCTCCCTCTAGTGGTGGCTGTATATATCTGTATGAAGTAATCTCCTGAGCTCCCTTCAGTAGTGGCTGTATATATCTGTTTGCAATAATCTCCTGAGCTCCCTCTAGTGGTGGCTGTATACCTGTATACAGTAATCTCCTGAGCTCCCTCTAGTGGTGGCTGTATATATCTGTATGTAGTAATCTCCTGAGCTCCTCTAGTGGTGACTGTATATATCTGTATGTAGTAATCTCCTGAGCTCCCTCTAGTGATGGCTGTATATATCTGTATGCAGTAATCTCCTGAGCTCCCTCTAGTGGTGGCTGTATATATCTGTATGTAGTAATCTCCTCAGTTCCCTCTATAGGTGGCTGTATATATCTGTATACAGTAATCTCCTGAGCTCCCTCTAGTGGTGGCTGTATATATCTGTATGCAGTTATCTCCTGAGCTCCCTCTAGTGATGGCTGTATATATCTGTATGTAGTAATCTCCTGAGCTCCCTCTAGTGGTGGCTGTATATATCTGTATGTAGTAATCTCCTGAGCTCCCTCTAGTGGTGACTGTATATATCTGTATGCAGTAATCTCCTGAGCTCCCTCTAGTGGTGGCTGTATATATCTGTATGTAGTAATCTCCTGAGCTCCTCTAGTGGTGACTGTATATATCTGTATGTAGTAATCTCCTGAGCTCCCTCTAGTGATGGCTGTATATATCTGTATGCAGTAATCTCCTGAGCTCCCTCTAGTGGTGGCTGTATATATCTGTATGTAGTAATCTCCTGAGTTCCCTCTATAGGTGGCTGTATATATCTGTATACAGTAATCTCCTGAGCTCCCTCTAGTGGTGGCTGTATATATCTGTATGCAGTTATCTCCTGAGCTCCCTCTAGTGATGGCTGTATATATCTGTATGTAGTAATCTCCTGAGCTCCCTCTAGTGGTGACTGTATATATCTGTATGTAGTAATCTCCTGAGTTCCCTCTATAGGTGGCTGTATATATCTGTATACAGTAATCTCCTGAGCTCCCTCTAGTGATGGCTGTATATATCTGTATGTAGTAATCTCCTGAGCTCCCTCTAGTGGTGGCTGTATATATCTGTATGTAGTAATCTCCTGAGCTCCCTCTAGTGGTGGCTGTATATATCTGTATGTAGTAATCTCCTGAGCTCCCTCTAGTGGTGACTGTATATATCTGTATGCAGTAATCTCCTGAGCTCCTTACAGTGGTGGCTGTATATATCTGTATGCAGTAATCTCCTGAGCTCCTTGCAGTGGTGGCTGTATATATATGTATGTAGTAATCTCCTGATCTCCCTCTAGTGCTGGCTGTATATATCTGTGTGTAGTAATCTCCTGAGCTCCCTCTAGTGGTGGCTGTATATATCTATATACAGTAATCTCCTGAGCTCCCTCTAGTGGTGGCTGTATATACCTGTATGCAGTAATCTCCTGAGCCCCCTCTAGTGGTGGCTGTATATATCTGTATGCAGTAATCTCCTGAGTTCCCTCTATAGGTGGCTGTATATATCTGTTTGCAGTTATCTCCTGAGCTCCCTCTAGTGGTGGCTGTATATATCTGTATGTAGTAATCTCCTGAGCTCCTTCTAGTGGTGGCTATATATATCTGTATGCAGTAATCTCCTGAGCTCCCTCTAGTGGTGCCTGTATATATCTGTATGTAGTAATTTCCTGAGCTCCCTCTAGTGGTGGCTGTATATATCTGTATGCAGTAATCTCCTGAGCTCCCTCTAGTGGTGGCTGTATATATCTGTATGCAGTAATCTCCTGAGCTCCCTCTAGTGGTGGCTGTATATATCTGTATGCAGTAATCTCCTGAGCTCCCTCTAGTGGTGGCTGCAAGTAATAGGTTTTAGCATGTAACTATCTATACAGGGGATCTGGAGCTCTGTATTGGAGAACACTAGCACAGATTTCTGTACCTGAAAACAACATGGCGTTAACGTTTGTTTCCTCCCAGTACATTGACCCTTCTCACTATGGTGATACTGGGGATGGATGTAACCGTTCTTGGATCTTATACTTCTGCCTCCTCTTCCTCTCTCCGCAGATGCCGGTGTGCTCGTACTTCCTGAAGGGAATCTGCCGCAATAACGACTGCCCGTACAGCCACGTCTACGTCTCCCGGAAAGCCGAGGTCTGCCAGGACTTTCTCAAAGGATACTGCCCCATGGGAGCAAAGGTGAGGACTGAGACGTGTCCACAACCCAGTGCACACATCACTATTCTTGTCACTTAAACATCAGAAACCATGACAGTGGGCGTCAGTGGGATCCGTCAGGAGTCGCTGAGCTCGGCGGTGTGACAAACCCAGCTCAGCAGTCTGAGTCTGCATCGTGTCCATTCTAAATTGATCAGAGGTTTGTTACAGTGTATCAGTGATGATATGTGATCAGTCTGGAGTCCAGGCCCGTTACCTTACAGGATTATCTACACTGAATACGATTGTAACAAACCCTCAGCTGGGAGTAATATTTGGTCTGTAGGTTGTGGATGGAAACAACAATGTTTCCATTCACTGACAGCAACTAGAGTCATTTTTTAAATCCCTGAACTGTTCATTAGACATAGAGAGTCAGAGACAAGTTTTACTAGGCAATCAGACCTCGAAACGTCTTATTCCTGGGAAAGGCACACTGCAGCCCTCCCCTGTATGGGAGAGACTGTTCATGAATAAAACGCTAAAAATGAAGTGATGACTGACACAGGTAAGAATATTTACAAGCTCGTTTTATTTCCGGCTCCATTGGTTTCAGGAGTTCTCTCTTCCATCTTGCTGATTTTTGGGACAGAAGGATTTTGCATTCTGTACACAAGTCACATCCAGAGCTGCAGAGAGCAGTGCATTGTGGGAGCTAAGGGAACAGCGCCCAGGTGGAGCTGTTCATATCCCTCCAGGTTACAGTATCGGGACATGATATTGCAGCAAGGCCACGTTCACACTGCGCTTTCTCGTGGCCCTCGGCGCGCGCTCAATTCAAGTCACATCTCCCGTCCTATTGTTTGCAGCGGGAAGCCGCCTTTGGTATTTACACAATGCAGATTTTTTTTTGCGGCAGATTTAAAATTCACGTCAGCGTGCGGCTCAGCCACGTATTGACTCCTATCAAGGCCTGAGCGGCAGCCATATTGCTTGTCACCCAGCTTTCCCAGAAACAGATGATAACAGCTTGATGGATTGCTTTACCAGGGGCTTTTCCGATGGGGGCAGTAGTGCTCAGTAAGTGGTAGGATGCCATGCTGGGGGTCAGCACAGGGTTCAAGTTCGCAGATAGGAGGGGTTACGAAAGACAGTGGCAGCCCCTCCCCTGCCGCCAGCCGCCACCGCTCTCCGCGCACGCAATTACTTCTAAAATATTCCAATTTAAATGAAAATATAAAAGATATTTAGAATATTTATGCTATTAGCGAAACTGCTTAGCGCGTCTCTTTTCAGAGTGTCAGAAAAGCATTGCGGTCAGGATGATGGATAGAGCGCCGTAATTGTGTGCGATGAGACTGCTGACTAGGACGGATGCCGCCGCTCTGCCCAAGGCCGGGCCTGGAAGGGGTTAACCCTATTCTCCCAAATAATAGAGGAAAGTGCTGAGTGCGGAGCTTTGCGCCGCTTGTTTGTTTGTGGCGTTTTTTTTTTTTTTTTCACCTCTCCCCGTTTTGTAGATCTTCTCGCCGCTCCTGAAACGGACCCTGGAGAGACGGCAGTATCCGAGATGTCGACCTGGCGTTATAAAGCACCAGCTTGTTAGAAGTGCGCGCCCTCCGGGGTGTGAATAATTTAGCAAGCGATGTTCATTAGGGCTTAATATAATAGCCGGGGGTTGGGGGGGGGGGCTGCGGACATTCATGCATGGGGGGGTCAGGTCAGCGACCGCAACGACTCCTCGCAGGGAGTGTAATTTGCGCAGATTCACCTGGACTCCCGTGAACGGAGTATACTGAAAATAATGGCCGTCATGTGACAGTTGCCAACGGTAGGATCCATTGACAGCCGCGCTTTTTATGGAATCTGCGTCGGAAGCCCCTAACGCAGGTGTGAACGAGGCCTTTGAATTCTCAGGACGCGGCTCCGGTAACCGCACCCTGATTGCTGATGGTTTTCGTTCCCTTTTCATCTTTTACAAATTAAAAATAAAATAAAACATAGACTATGTATAGGTGACCCCCGAAAATGGCCCCATGTGGCAGGGTAAAGGTCAGCGGTAACAGGACCCCCAGGACGTTGTTGGGATGTGTAGGGATAAATCATTTGTGTAGCCGGAGGATTCTTCACTAAGTGACAAATGTCACAGCGAGCCGTGTACTAATAGAGAGGGAAACCGGATCCGCCCGCGTCACCAGCCGGTGATGAATGACGGCCCGGCGCTCAGCTGCTCCCTGCCCGGGGGAGGGGGGCCCATTAGCGCTGCGGCGATGAGAGAGTTAATGGCTCCCAGTTTGCGTGTGATTTTAGTACACCCTTCCCCCAAGCTATTCATAGTGCAGGGACTGGGATTGACTTTACATTTTGTAACATTGGCAGTGCAGGGGTTAATGGATCAGCGTATCCTCCCCGGGTCATTGGATGTGGTTTCCTTTATCCTCCCCCAGGTGCCGGAGAGTGAACAGTTAAAGGGGTTGTCCAGGTCTAGACAAACATGGCTGATTTCTTCCAAAAACACCACGAGCCGTGCCAGCGGGGCAGACCTGCAATACCGCGCACAACCTGCGGACGTGGGGGGGCGCTGTGTTTGGAGGAAAGCAGCCATATTTTTACTAGCCCTGGACAACCCCTTTAATGGCTTTCTGTTGGGTAGAAGAGGAGTTAGTGTTGGCTCCAGTTCAGCAGAGGAAGGGTTAATGTTAGGGCTCATGCACACGACCGTGTGTCGGCCGTGGTCGTATTGCGGCCCGCATACAGCGGGTCCGCAAAACATGGGCACCGGCCGTGTGCATCACGGACCTATTCACTTGAATGGGTCCGCGATCTGGGAGATGCGGTGCGGAAGGACAGAGCGGAACCCCTACAGAGCGCTTCCGTCGTGTTTCTGCCCGTGCCTCCGCACCGCAAAAAAGTGGCGCATGCACTACTTTTTTGCGGGACGGACGGATCAAGGATGGGTCTGGATCCGTCTGCGGCAGCCGCACGGATGTTGCCCGTGCATTGGGGACCGCAATTGCAGGAACGGCCGGCACACGTTCATGTGCATGAGCCCTTAGTCTGTTCAGTAGAGGAAGGGTTAATGTTAAACTGGATTTACACGCCCCGAATATCGTTATGAAGGTGCCGCAGATCACCCGATGAATGGGCGGATAGGTCACCAATGTAAGATCGGCGGGATCTGACACCCGGCACCCCCGCCAATCAGCTGGTTGGAGAGAAGGTCACGCCCCAGGCGAGCGCTGCCATCCCTCCACTGTCCAATCAGACAGCATCTAATCCACAGAAAAGATCCGCATCGACACATACAACTCCAAATGTACAAAAAATATAGAACAATCTTTAAATCTTAAAAAATAGATTATTCTAAAGAAAAAGGCAGGATGGATATTGATACAGAGAACGTTGCAAGGGGCGTGATCTCCAATATGGTGATCCACGTCTACAAGACATACGATGGAAATAAATGGCGCTACTGAGCCGATCGTTACCAAGGCGATGAGATGTGAAATCTTCAGCAATCACCAATAGATGGTACAAGGACATCCGTGTGCTCAGTGGTCGCATATAAGGGGCCCCTTAGGCCCGCAGGTATGTCCGCTAGGCACAGTATTGCCTTCGCAGTGTTGCCACATCACCTGCAGATGTCTGAGATATCACGGCTAATCACTGCGGTGCCGACTACACCGACAGAGAGGATGTATACACTGACAGAGAGGATTTATACACTGACAGAGAGGATTTATACACCGACAGAGAGGATTTATACACCGACAGGATGTATACACTGACAGAGAGGATGTATACACTGACAGAGAGGATGTATAGGCCGACAGAGAGGATGTATAGGCCGACAGAGAGGATGTATAGGCCGACAGAGAGGATGTATAGGCCGACAGAGAGGATGTATAGGCCGACAGAGAGGATGTATAGGCCGACAGAGAGGATGTATAGGCCGACAGAGAGGATGTATACGCCGACAGAGAGGATGTATACGCAGACAGAGAGGATGTATAGGCCGACGGAGAGGATGTATACACAGACGGAGAGGATGTATAGGCCGACAGAGAGGATGTATAGGCCGACAGAGAGGATGTATAGGCCGACAGAGAGGATGTATACGCCGACAGAGAGGATGTATACGCCGACAGAGAGGATGTATACGCCGACAGAGAGGATGTATACGCAGACAGAGAGGATGTATAGGCCGACGGAAATGATGTATACGCCGACGGAGAGGATGTATACACAGACGGAGAGGATTTATACACAGACGGAGAGGATGTATACACAGACAGAGAGGATGTATACGCCGACAGAGAGGATGCAGACGCCGACGGAGAGGATGCACACTTAGTACAGCAGCACTGCAGATGCATAACATGTACCATATAACGTGTCTTATAGTAAAACAGACGCACCCTGTGACACAGTGCACCAGGAACGCCGCCCCGCGCACAAGTGTCTTTTACCTTTTAATATTTTAAGATTGTTTTATATATTTTTTACACATTTGGTTTTCCACGGTTTTCTTTGCATGTTCCCTCCACTATTGACCTGCTCGCCGTCACCATCGCATCGGTGATGGGTGTAATTACAAGTGGGGCGTCTCCGAGTACTACAGAGCAGGCATCGAAGTGAACGGATACGCCATACTTGTAATTACACGGATCACCGCTGCGATGGCGAGGAGGTAAACGATGAAGGGAAGGCTGCGTTGACATGAAGCACGGCCTTCGCTTCTACCAGCTGAACACCCGACACCCCCGCCGATCTGGCGTTATTGACCTATCCTGAGGATTTAAATCCCAGAAAACCCCTTTAATCCCTGTTCAGTAGAGGAAGGGTTAATCTTGAGGAGTAGCTTCGTTCCTGACAGTCGGCTGCTCGTAAAGTGGAGGTGAAGCTCTGTATTTCCATGCAGCGATCACCTCCACAGTATGAGGACGAGGGGTCGCTGCTGTCTACTGTCCTCATACATAATCCTTGCTCCTGGGCAGCCGAGGCTGTTTAGAGTGCAAGCTCTGCTACCCAGGAACAATGATTGAGGTCTGCGCACCAACCATCATGTCACCCGATGAACGAACGTTTCTCGGATGATCTGTGGCCCCATCAAACGGGCAGCTTATCGGGAACGAGTGTCCGTAGGAAAGTTTGTCTGTGATAATCGTCCTGATATTCGAGCCATGTAAATCCAGCTGTAGGGAATGTGGCCCATGTCCGTATTTCGCCCCGAAATGAACAGGTCCACGATATACGGGCACTGGCCACGTGCGCTCTGTATCATTCAATGGGTCTGCGAGATACGGAGCGGAAGCCCACGGATGCCTCTGCATCGCAAGAGAATAGAACATGTTCTGTTTTTTTGTGGTGTGGTGGGCACATGGCCGGGACCCGTGTATTACAGACCCTTTTTTGCTGTCCGCAGCACAGGCATAGGACGCACGCATTCGTGTGCATGAGCCCTTTTTAGCTTTGGCCCCATTTTTCATAGATGAAGGGTTAATGTTGGCCCTTGTGTTCAGTAGAGGAACGGTTAATGTTTGCCCCATGTTTGGTAGAGGAAGGGTTAATGTTGGCTCCTTGTTCGGTAAAGGAAAGGTTAATATTGGACCCATGTTCGGTAGTGGAAGGGTAAATGTTGGCCCCGTGTTCGGTAAAGGAAGGGTTAATATTGGACCCATATTCGATAGTGGAAGGGTAAATGTTGGCCCCGTGTTCGGTACAGGAAGGGTAATGTTGGCCCCGTGTTCGGTAGAGGAAGGGTTAATGTTGCCCCCATGTCCGGTAGAGGAAGGGTTAATGTTGGCCCCGTGTCCGGTAGAGGAATGGTTAATATTGGACCCGTGTCCGGTAGAGGAAGGGTTAATATTGGCCCCGTGTCCGGTAGAGAAAGAGTTAATGTTGGCCCCGTGTCCGGTAGAGGAAGGGTTAATGTTGGCCCTGTGTCCGGTAGAGGAAGGGTTAATGTTGGCCCCGTGTTCGGTACAGGAAGGGTAATGTTGGCCCCGTGTTCGGTAGAGGAAGGGTTAATGTTGCCCCCGTGTCCGGTAGAGGAAGGGTTAATGTTGGCCCCGTGTCCGGTAGAGGAAGGGTTAATATTGGCCCCGTGTCCGGTAGAGGAAGGGTTAATATTGGCCCACGTGTCCGGTAGAGGAAGAGTTAATGTTGGCCCCGTGTCCAGTAGAGGAAGGGTTAATGTTGGCCCTGTGTCCGGTAGAGGAAGGGTTAATGTTGGCCCCAGTGTCCGGTAGAGGAAGGGTTAATGTTGGCCCCGTGTCCGGTAGAGGAAGGGTTAATGTTGGCCCCGTGTCCGGTAGAGGAAGGGTTAATGTTGGCCCCGTGTCCGGTAGAGGAAGGGTTAATGTTGGCCCCGTGTCCGGTAGAGGAAGGGTTAATGTTGGCCCCGTGTCCAGTAGAGGAAGGGTTAATGTTGGCCCCGTGTCCGGTAGAGGAAGGGTTAATGTTGGCCCGTGTCCGGTATTATTTGCCGCCGTCCATCCAGGAGGGGTTCACATACTTAATATAAAACGCAGCAACTTATTACTGGTACAGAGGGGGAGAGGAGCTTACAATCTAGGGGAAGGGTTAACGGAGGCCTCTGTTCGGTAGGTGAAGGGTTAATGGCTGGCTGCGGTGCCCGGGGCCCTCTCTGTTTTTACAGCCCAACCTGCCGATTGGCGGGGATCCCGCAGTGTGTATAATTAGTTGCCCCCGACAGGTGGGAGGCATCGAGTGACCCTGAGGAATGAGCGCCCGCCACTCCTTCCTTCACCTTATGTGACATGTCCGCGGCAGCAGCACCCCGCAACCCTCCTGCTGCCAGCTGTGCCCCCATAGGGCTCCTCTCATTAACCCTCTCCTGCACTGCGGGTGCCAGCTGCTGCTTTAACACTTAACTCCTGTGGTTTCACTTGCCTCTTTAACCCTTTCCCTGTCTTCCCATCAGACATAAGTAGGCAGAATATGATCCTACCCAAAATAATGGGCGTGTTGGCCTAAATGGCTCTGTGGGCATGCTGGGGGTTGTAGTTCCATAGCGCTGCCCAGGTAGAGATGATGCCAGCGCTGACCAAAGCAACCAATCAAATCCTTCCTCTGATTAATAGGGTTTGATTCATTCACATCAGATCGTCAGGATAAGTACTGTATGTACACAGTGACTGCACCAGCAGAATAGTGAGTGCAGCTCTGGAGTATAATACAGGATGTAACTCAGGATCAGGACAGGATAAGTAATGTATGTACACAGTGACTCCACCAGCAGAATAGTGAGTGCAGCTCTGGAGTATAATACAGGATGTAACTCAGGATCAGTACAGGATAAGTAATGTATGTACACAGTGACTGCACCAGCAGAATAGTGAGTGCAGCTCTGGAGTATAATACAGGATGTAACTCAGGATCAGGACAGGATAAGTAATGTATGTACACAGTGACTGCACCAGCAGAATAGTGAGTGCAGCTCTGGAGTATAATACAGGGTGTAACTCAGGATCAGTACAGGATAAGTAATGTATGTACACAGTGACTGCACCAGCAGAATAGTGAGTGCAGCTCTGGAGTATAATACAGGATGTAACTCAGGATCAGTACAGGATAAGTAATGTATGTACACAGTGACTGCACCAGCAGAATAGTGAGTGCAGCTCTGGAGTATAATACAGGATGTAACTCAGGATCAGGACAGGATAAGTAATGTATGTACACAGTGACTGCACCAGCAGAATAGTGAGTGCAGCTCTGGAGTATAATACAGGATGTAACTCAGGATCAATACAGGATAAGTAATGTATGTACACAGTGACTGCACCAGCAGAATAGTGAGTGCAGCTCTGGAGTATAATACAGGATGTAACTCAGGATAAGTAATGTATGTACACAGTGACTGCACCAGCAGAATAGTGAGTGCAGCTCTGGAGTATAATACAGGGTGTAACTCAGGATCAGTACAGGATAAGTAATGTATGTGCACAGTAACTGCACCAGCAGAATAGTGAGTGCAGCTCTGGAGTATAATACAGGGTGTAACTCAGGATCAGTACAGGATAAGTAATGTATGTACACAGTGACTGCACCAGCAGAATACTGAGTGCAGCTCTGGGGTATAATACAGGATGTAACTCAGGACTAGTACAGGATAAGTAATGTATGTACACAGTGACTGCACCAGCAGAATAGTGAGTGCAGCTCTGGAGTATAATACAGGATAAGTAATGTATGTACACAGTGACTGCACCAGCAGAATAGTGAGCGCAGCTCTGGAGTATAATACAAGATGTAACTCAGCAGATGACATAAGTATACGGCTCCAAACTGAACACTCGTGTGTCTATATTGTATGATACACATAATGTTGCAGAACAGTGATAATGGTTTACTTCATAAAAAGCTGAGGAGTCTTTGGTCTCCTGCGTCACCTTGCACCCCTCCTCCATTGCCTTTCTGCCCCCATAGGGCACTCCGCACAGCAGTGCTAACGCAGCGCTGCACCCAGATCTGCTGCTTGTATTCCCATCCGGCAATGGTTTGTGGTTGCAGTCGATCCTCTCTTTACATGGCAGCGGTGTATCGCACGGTGCGTCTTGCTCACAATCTGATGCTCCCTTGCCGGGAGGTATTTCTATATATGATCATAGTTGGCGAGCACACCCTGCACCGTTCACAAGGACATCTGCCAAAAGCCTTTTCTCCGTGCTTGGCGTGCGCAGCCCCTGACTAAGCTGATCCGTGTCTTACTCTAATGAAATCATTAAAATGTTATCAATCAGAAGTGAAGCACCCGACGCTGAGACCCCATGGACTGATCAGAGAGCACTGGTCTGTAACCAGCCGCTCTACTACTACTACTACTCCCAGCATGACAGCCCTAATCCTCCACCCCCTGGGAGCTGGGGTTGGCGTCCTGCTGCTCCTACCCATGGGATATCAGACCCAGGGACTTGCTATCAGGGGTCGTGAAGAGTTGGGTGGTCTTCATGCTTGTCTTCCCCCTTCCTGCAGTGTAAGAAGAAGCACACCCTGCTGTGTCCGGACTACGCCCGGGATGGAAAATGCCCTCAGGGTTCGAAATGTAAGCTGCAGCACCGCCAGAGAAGGAGACGCATCGACGCAACGGCGCAATCAGAGCAGGCGCCAACGAGCGCCAAGCATCGCCGGAGGGCGCCGGACCAGGCTGGGTAAGAGATAGATGTGATGTTATAATGCCCCCCACCCCAGTACAAAACAGTGACTCCCAAACCTGACCCCCTTGTAAGTTGCAGGATGTCGGCGGGGCCCACACGTGTCAGTGACCACCCTTCCACCAGCGATGAGCAGCTCCCGGGCACCAGTGGACTCCAGAGCTGTCCTTCTTTCATCTCTCTGAACTGCTCCTCTGCCAGCGAGGGGACGCCCGACTCCAAAAGCGTCAAGTCATCGGAAACCACAGGTAACCCTAATGGTGCGTCGCTCTATTCTGCACCCCTCTAGAAGAGAGCAAGTCTGCAGGGTCCGACTACACAGGGATTGTCTGTTGCCGTGGAGACACATCGGTCTGTATAGGAGCTGTAGACACAAAAATGAGTCGAAACCTACTGCTTCAATTTTTCTTCAGTATAACACTTACCCTTTCAATCTTCCCAGTATGCATGACTGACACCCCACCCTCACCTGTACGTGCTGGTCATCCTTTGGACCCCTCCTCAAGTGTTGGAGGTCTTTCATTGTCTGGTGGGTAGCTGCTGTCCTGATCATGTTCCGCTGCAGTGCAAGAAACCCAGATGAGTTTTCCGTAACAGGATGTAAATAGTGGGTTTTTCTATTCTCTGACAGCAAGCAGAGATCTTTAAAGTATATTAGAAAGACATTGATTTCGCTTTTTTTTTTTTTTATTGGCCCAGCCCTTTAAACGTTTAGTGCCTGTCGCCCTGTACCCAGAGAAGTTGTTGTGTGCTCCATGAAGGTGATTGCAGGGTCCGTCGCCCCCTCCCCGTGATACATAGTGACCCTATGAATAAGACATAAGACCAGAGTTTGCGCTTTCTGCGGAGTTCACCTCTAAGTTTGACTTCTCTCCTCACTTTACCTCTGGAGAGCGGAGCGCGGCACAGACCCGACCATATGTCTGCCTGATAAATAATTGAGGCGGAAGACGGGGCGAGAGCATCGCCATGCTCCATGTATTCCCAGGAAGAGGGGCGGGGACCCCCAGACTTGGAGGAAGGTCACCCCCCTCCTGCTCCACTTATCCACCTGGCAGAGGCTCTCGTGCTGGGACTCCTAAATCCTGGGTAGGAAGAAGCGGGATCTCTCCCAGGGAACCTGCCTGCGAAGAGACAGCTGTGACCAATCCAGCAGCCGCACGTGCGGCCAGGTGTATCTCCCAGGGCCGGATGAGGCGTCTCAGAGCCGCTCAAGTGTCCACAAGTAACGTCACCAAGTCACGGCAAGTCAGACTTCTAACCCTCAGAGCCTCGGCCTGAACGACAGCGGCAAACGGCGCTTGATTGGTTGAGTTGGCATCTCGAGACACTTTTACTTCAGAGCTGAAATCTCCCAGCATTCCCTGCATGTTCGGTCTCTGCACTGAGCTTGATGTAGGGAAAATGAACTGCCCTGCATTATAGGAGCTCACCCGGGCTGGTAGGGCACTGTCTGTCCACAAACTTGCTGACTGTTTCCAACGCTAAGAACCAATAGACACGATGCATCTGAGGATCAGGCTGGATCAGAAACGCTGCTGCTTGTCCTCTGACAAACCTGCCTGGACCGAGCCGAGGGAACACTTCTTCTTTCTGAACTTTTATTGTATATATAATGTTGCATTTGAGTGCACCCCAAGTGCAGAACACATTGGATCACCCCCATCATCCTTATTCCCGCAAACCCACAATCGAGTCCCTGGATTTAACACAATAGACCACTCCCATCATCCCGTCCCCCAGGAACTCAAAATCTATGCCTGTTATCTAACGTGTTGGATCACTCCCATCATCCCTTCCCCCAGGAACTCAAAATCTATGCCTGTTATCTAACGTGTTGGATCACTCCCATCATCCCTGTTCCCAGGAACTCATAATCTAATTTCCCTAACACAATGTGTCACTCCCAACATCCCTTTCCATAGGAACTCATGTCTAAACTCCCTAATACAATGTATTACTCCCAACATCCCTAGGAACTCGCAGTCTAATCCCACTATATAACACAATGTGTTACTCCCATCATCCTTTTTCCCAAGAACTCAGTTAGAACCCTCTTTCTAACACAATGGATCACTCCCATCATCCCTTTCCATAGGAGCTCATGTCTATACCCCCTAACACAATATATGACTCCCATCACCCCTGTTCTGATGAACCCACAATCTAATCTCCCTATCTAGCACAATGGATCACTCCCATCATCCTTTTCTCAGGTCTGAGCCCTACGGATGTTAGTTAATCTGAGTCTGTAGGTGGCAGGTAAAGCATGGGGGATGAGGAACATTGTCTTTAATGGAACAGTTTAGGTCCCATGGGGCCCCCAAGAGCATCTGTGTAAAGTGACCTCACACCGCAGAGCCATGTCCTGGCCCCATGATCACCGATCCACTCTGTAACCCTTTCCCTGATGGCTGTTATAGTGGGAGTAGTTGTCCCCCCCCCCCCCTCAGTGCCCCATCTTTTCCGTTGCCCGCACCCCTGTGCTAATGATTAGCGAGCGCACCAATGCAAACCACTTCATTTGCGAGCTAATTTAATTAGGAAGCGCCCATTCCAGTTAATTTGCTGGTGGAGATGGCTGCAGCCTGGCGGCGCGAGCAGCTGTTCCCGTCTCCCCCGGCGCGCGTTCAGGGCCCTGCCAATGGCTCCGCTCAGCCTTGTTTGGGAGAAAGAAGAGGATTTTATGGCCTCCAACGACCGTCTCCGTAAACACTTTACAGCTCTGCGCGCGCCGGAGCGAGGATTAAACCCTCCACAACGCGGCGGGCCGCAAATCTGCCGCCATACGGCCGTCATTTCATCGCCATATTTCACAGTCGTAACGTTAATGGAACACGCGTCCTTAACGGCTCCACTGAGCACGCTCGTCCCGCGTGCGGCAAGTCCAGGCATTGCCCGGTTAACCCTTTGTGGTGCAGCCGAGGTTCCGTGTCTTTGACCGCACTTTTGTGGACGCCGGTCACGGGCCAGACCGAGGTGCCGCCATAGGGACCTCACATTGGAGGCTGCACGGTGTAACGGTCACCGCGGTGCACGGATGTTTGCTCCATTTTTACAGCAAATTGCGAGGTATCTCATTAAGATCAATTAAAAATGGCGCAGAACTAGCGGATTCATAAGGTGCCACAAAATATTGCCACACTCTCTTATGGAGGGCAGAATTAAATCTCTGCTCAGCCTGAGCTGCCTGGTTCATGAATACAATGCCAGAACTGCAGTGATCAGTGACACCCAATAAGAGGCATTGGAGAGGAGTATGTAGGCCATTCAGAACACGCAGGAAGCTGAGTGATGACCCCCTCTGTGCGAATTAACTTACGTTTTTTACTTGACTCGTTATATCGATGTACGCCGTTATGTCAGAATTGCACCAAATTTGCAATATTTCTACTTTTTTTTTTTGCTGCGGACATTTTTAGTTATAATTTTGCCTTGCTTGATGTTTGCGTTTCTTGCGTCCATCTTTCCCGCAGCATACGTGCTTTCATGTACACGGAAAGGGTGGCGCCTTTTAGGTTTTCCATGAAAACGATGGCACCGCTGCTGAGACAGCGCCTGAGAACAGGGCGAGAACTTGTGAAAAGGCAGAGGGTCGTCTGACAGGGTGCAAACAGGGAGCGAGGGCAGAGCAGCATGGGGGCGAGAAGCAGCTGCGCAGAACTAGGTCACAGCGAATCCCACCGACACGGCTCTGCTCATCTGCCAGGATCCAGCAACAGAGCAGCAACCACTTGTAGCTCCACAGGGAGGATGCACGCGGCTTGTATCGCCTGCATGACATTGCACCAATCATCCATAATATTAAAACCACCCGATATTATGTATCTCCCCCTCTCTGACCCCTCAAGGTGTGGACTCCACCTGATCTCTGCGGTGTCCTGTGGTATCGGGGCCATTGTTCAGTGCGACCTCCATGGATCCCACAGGTGATCATCGGATTGAGATCTGAGAACTTAGAGACTCGTCATCACCTTCATCTCTTTGTCATGTTCCTCATTCCTGGACATTGTGGCTGGGGCATTATCCAGCAGAAAGAGGGCACCGCTACCACGGCGGGGGGGTAATTGTCTGTAGAATGGTCAGGTAGGTCATACGTGCCACATCCACATGATGCCAGAGGACCCAAGGATTCCAGTAGAACATTGCCCAGAGCATCACACCGCCAGCTTGTCTTCTTCCCATAGTGCACCTGGCGCCACCTCTTCTCCAGGTAAGTGACACACATACACACAGCCATCCACATGATGTAATGTGATTCATCAGACCAGGCCACCTCCTTCCCATAGTGCTCCTGGCGCCACCTCTTCTCCAGGTAAGTGACACAAATACACACAGCCATCCACATGATATAATGTGATTCATCAGACCAGGCCACCTCCTTCCCATAGTGCACCTGGCGCCATCTCTTCTCCAGGTAAGTGACGCACCCGGCTGTCCACATGATGCAATGTGATTCATCAGACCAGGCTGCCTTCTTCCCATAGTGCACCTGGCGCCACCTGTTCTCCAGGTAAGTGACACACATACACACGGCCATCCACATGATGTAATGTGATTCATGTGACCAGGCCGTCTCCTTCCCGTAGTGCACCTGGTGCCATCTCTTCCTCCAGTAAGTGACGCACCCGGCTGTCCACATGATGTAATGTAAGTCATCAGACCAGGCTAGCTTCTTCCCATAGTGCACCTGGTGCCATCTCTTCCCCAGGTAAGTGACGCAACCGGATGTCCACATGATGTAATGTGATTCATCAGACCAGGCTGCCTTCTTCCCATAGTGCACCTGGTGCCATCTCTTCCCCGGTAAGTGACACCTATGCACCGACCGTCCACATGATGTAATGTGATTCATCAGACCAGGCCGTCTCCTTCCCATAGTGCACCTAGTGCCATCTCTTCCCCAGGTAAGTGACGCAACCGGATGTCCACATGATGTAATGTGATTCATCAGACCAGGCTGCCCTCTTCCCATAGTGCACCTGGTGCCATCTCTTCCCCCGGTAAGTGACACCTATGCACCGACCGTCCACATGATGTAATGTGATTCATCAGACCAGGCCGTCTCCTTCCCGTAGTGCACCTGGTGCCATCTCCTCCTCCGGTAAGTGATGCACCCGGCTGTCCACATGATGTAATGTGATTCATCAGACCAGGCTACCTTCTTCCCATAGTGCACCTGGTGCCATCTCTACCCCCGGTAAGTGACAAATATACATCGGCCGTCCACATGATGTAATGTGATTCATCAGACCAGGCTGCCTCCTTCCCGTAGTGCACCTGGTGCCATCTCTTCCTCCGGTAAGTGACACACCCGGCTGTCCACATGATGTAATGTGATTCATCAGACCAGGCTGCCTTCTTCCCATAGTGCACCTGGAGCCACCTGTTCTCCAGGTAAGTGACACATATGCACGAGCCGTCCACATCATGTAATGTGATTCATCAGACCAGGCCGTCTCCTTCCCATAGTGCACCTGGTGCCATCTCTTCACCAGGTAAGTGACACACCCGGCTGTCCACATGATGTAATGTGATTCATCAGACCAGGCCGCCTCCTTCCCTTAGTGCACCTGGTGCCATCTCCTCCCTAGGAAAGCCATCCCCCTGATGTAACATGATTCCTCAGACCAGGCCGCGTTCTTCAGTTGCTCCCGTTCTGAAGCTCATGGACCCATTTTAGTCATTTTTGGTGCTGGACGGCTTGGGCTCTTGCTGTTCGGCAGGTGCACTGCCCCATACACACCAAGCAATGCCCTGTGTCCTGACACCTTTCTATCCCCACCACCAGGATCATTGTCAGCTGTTTGCTCCACAGCAGCTTCTCTGCGGGGTAGGACCACATCACTGAGCCTCGAGCACCCGTGACCCTGTCACCAGTTCTCCTTCCTAGGACCACTACACTCTAGGTACTGACCACTACACACTGGGGACACCACGCAAGACCGACACTTCTGGAGACCCGGACGTCCCACTTTGGCCCATCAAGAACAGACTGTTCACTCGTCACCTGGTGGATCTCCCCGACAGGCGCCATTGTCTCCAGATAACCATTTACTTTGCCCGTGGTTTTAATCTTCTGGATGGTTTGTATTGGGCCCCTGTCCTCCTGCGATCACTAATAGCGTACCGCAGCTTTCAGTTCATGCAGTTAGCTCTGTGAGTTATGGCCGGGCCCTTGCTCGTTCTCTGTAAGCATTGATTGGGGCCCCCCGCTGTTTGCGACTTCAGGGCTTAGTGAGTGGCTCAGTGCAGTAAACGAGCCAGAGCCCCCACCGAGCAGTAATGGCGGAGACGACTCCGTGCCAGATGGTGACAGCAGCGTGCCGCCGCCCGAGACTCACTGTGTCACTGGTTATACTGGGGCAGAACCGACTGGTTCTACGATCAATGGCAGCTCTTCAGACCAGCACTGACTGGAGACACGTGAATGCATCCGATCGGTTCTCTCAGTGGCGTCAAATGCACGAGGGGAAATAATTAGCAAACAGACGGATAAAATGGATTCTCCAGTGATGGCAGCAGCTCGGGAACGCATTCTCCAAGCTAGAAGACTCGAAATGCTGCTACCAGTCTGAGCAACCTGAGCTGCAGTGAAAAGCATGGTGGAGAGGCCAAGCAGCATGCGTCTATAATGGGATATGGAAGTGGATTTCTCACCTCCTCAGACTCCAACAGACAATGCAGCTTTGCTAGAATCACTGATCGTAGCTATGGAGCAAGTGAGCAGAGCTGCAGTGTAAAGTATGGTTGCTTTCATTCTGTGAGGCCCCATAGCACTTTACCCAGTGTATTTTCTAGTCCATGTCATTTTAAATCCTGTCCCCTGTTTGAATAAAAAAAATGGTTGAATGTATGTAAGGACTTTATCTTAGCAGGAAACCACCTCTGCATGACTCACAGCTCTGCTTCATCCTTCAAGAATACAATATCAGGACTGCAGTAAAGACTGACACACAATCAATGAAGTTGGAGCGAGGGATGCAAATATACAGTATAACTGTTCAGATTCATAGGGTATTTGGGATGTGGGTAGCAAACTCTCCATGTGCTGTAGTGGGGTCCTCCTGGGAATTAGGGGTTAATCTTTATGGGTGCATGTCTTCACACCTGGCGGCCCATAGGCACCCGATGGTTCAGCGGCCGGGGTCAGCTCCTCAGATGTATCTCTCTTGGATACCTGCCAGTCTTATTCTGTCCCCGTCCTGGTGGCAGTGGAGCCTGGCGCTGCACCTGTCACTTCTCATCCCTCCTCACAGGTGACTAATTGCAGTTAACGCGGTGAGAGCGGGGTGTTAGTCAGAGGTGCGGCTGGCACACAGGAGGGGCGGGGGATAAATAAAGGGCCTTATTGTACATTAATGAGCTCTGCAGCCTTCTACACTAACATGGCAAGATTGCCAGCCTGCCATCCAGTCTGTGTGCGCAGAGCCAGGTACATTGTACGGCTAGGCTGGCACCTAAAGGAGATCTTTCTGTGCTGTGCTGACATCTGTCATCATGGGTAGAGTGCCTACAGAATGCAACGAGACTGGCACCATGTGTAGAGTGCCTACAGAATGCAACAAGTCTGGCACCATGTTTAGAGTGCCTACAGAATGCAACAAGACTGGCACCATGTGTAGAATATCTAAAGAAGGCAACAAGACTGGCACCATGTGTAGAGTGTCTAAAGAAGGCAACAAGACTGGCACCATGTGTAGAGTGCCTACAGAATGCAACAAGACTGGCACCATGTGTAGAGTGTCTAAAGAAGGCAACAAGATTGGCACCATGTGTAGAGTGTCTATAGAAAGCAACAAAATTGGCACTCCGTGTAGAATGTCTGTAGACTGAAACAAGACTGGCACCATGTGTTGAGAGTCTATAGACTGGAACAAGACTGGCACCATGTGTAGTGTCTAAAGAAGGCAACAAGACTGGCACCATGTGTAGAGTATCTATAGAAAGCAACAAAATTGGCACCCCGTGTAGAATGTCTGTAGACTGGAACAAGACTGGCACCATGTGTTGAGAGTCTATAGACTGGAACAAGACTGGCACCAAGTGTAGAGAGTCTATAGACTGGAACAAGACTGGCACCATGTGTAGGGAGTCTAAAGAAGGCAACAGGACTAGCACCATGTGTACAGTGCCTACAGAATGCAACAAGACTGGCACCATGTATAGTGTCTAAAGAAGGCAACAAGACTGGCACCATGTGTAGAGTATCTATAGAAAGCAACCAAATTGGCACTCCGTGTAGAATGTCTGTATACTGGAACAAGACTGGCACCATGTGTTGAGAGTCTATAGACTGGAACACGACTGGCACCATGTGTAGTGTCTAAAGAAGGCAACAAGACTGGCACCATGTGTAGAGTATCTATAGAAAGCAACAAAATTGGCACCCTGTGTAGAATGTCTGTATACTGGAACAAGACTGGCACCATGTGTTGAGAGTCTATAGACTGGAACACGACTGGCACCATGTGTAGTGTCTAAAGAAGGCAACAAGACTGGCACCATGTGTAGAGTATCTATAGAAAGCAACAAAATTGGCACCCTGTGTAGAATGTCTGTAGACTGGAACAAGACTGGCACCATGTGTAGGGAGTGCAAAGAAGGCAACAGGACTAGCACCATGTGTACAGTGCCTACAGAATGCAACAAGTCTGGCACCATGTATAGTGTCTAAAGAAGGCAACAAGACTGGCACCATGTGTAGTGTCTAAAGAAGGCAACAAGACTGGCACCATGTGTAGAGTATCTATAGAAGGCAACAAAAGTGGCACTGTGGGGAGAGTCTGTGCCTATACTGCTAGTCATGTTACATTCTTTACAGACCACTTACTGCATATGGTAGAAGTCAATAATAACACAGTATTCAGTAATCTCCTGAGCTCCCTCTAGTGGTGGCTGTATATATCTCTATGTAGTAATCTCCTAAACTCCCTCTAGTGGTGGCTGTATATATCTGTATGTAGTAATCTCCTGAGCTCCCTCTAGTGGTGGCTCTATATATCTGTATGTAGTAATCTCCTGAGCTCCCTCTAGTGGTGGCTGTATATATCTGTATGTAGTAATCTCCTGAGCTTCCTCTAGTGGTTGCTGTATATATCTGTATGTAGTAATCTCCTGAGCTCCCTCTAGTGGTGGCTGTATATATCTGTATGCAGTAATCTCCTGAGCTCCCTCTAGTGGTTGCTGTATATATCTGTATGTAGTAATCTCCTGAGCTCCCTCTAGTGGTGGCTGTATATATCTGTATGTAGTAATCTCCTGAGCTCCCTCTAGTGGTGGCTGTATATATCTGTATGTAGTAATCTCCTGAGCTCCCTCTAGTGGTCGCTGTATATATCTGTATGTAGTAATCTCCTGAGCTCCCTCTAGTGGTGGCTGTATATATCTGTATGCAGTAATCTCCTGAGCTCCCTCTAGTGGTTGCTGTATATATCTGTATGTAGTAATCTCCTGAGCTCCCTCTAGTGGTGGCTGTATATATCTGTATGTAGTAATCTCCTGAGCTCCCTCTAGTGGTGGCTGTATATATCTGTATGTAGTAATCTCCTGAGCTCCCTCTAGTGGTGGCTGTATATATCTGTATGTAGTAATCTCCTGAGCTTCCTCTAGTGGTTGCTGTATATATCTGTATGTAGTAATCTCCTGAGCTCCCTCTAGTGGTGGCTGTATATATCTGTATGTAGTAATCTCCTGAGCTCCCTCTAGTGGTGGCTGTATATATCTGTATGTAGTAATCTCCTGAGCTCCCTCTAGTGGTGGCTGTATATATCTGTATGTAGTAATCTCCTGAGCTCCTCTAGTGGTGGCTGTATATATCTGTATGTAGTAATCTCCTGAGCTCCCTCTAGTGGTGGCTGTATATATCTGTATGTAGTAATCTCCTGAGCTCCCTCTAGTGGTGGCTGTATATATCTGTATGTAGTAATCTCCTGAGCTCCCTCTAGTGGTGGCTGTATATATCTGTATGTAGTAATCTCCTGAGCTCCCTCTAGTGGTGGCTGTATATATCTGTATGTAGTAATCTCCTGAGCTCCCTCTAGTGGTGGCTGTATATATCTGTATGTAGTAATCTCCTGAGCTCCCTCTAGTGGTGGCTGTATATATCTGTATGTAGTAATCTCCTGAGCTCCCTCTAGTGGTCATATATCTGTATGTAGTAATCTCCTGAGCTCCTCTAGTGGTGGCTGTATATATCTGTATGTAGTAATCTCCTGAGCTCCCTCTAGTGTAGTGTGCTGTATATATCTGTATGTAGTAATCTCCTGAGCTTCCTCTAGTGGTAGCTGTATATATCTGTATGTAGTAATCTCAGCTCTCAGTGGTGGCTGTATATATCTGTATGTAGTAATCTCCTGAGCTCCCTCTAGTGGTGGCTGTATATATCTGTATGTAGTAATCTCCTGAGCTTCCTCTAGTGGTTGCTGTATATATCTGTATGTAGTAATCTCCTGAGCTCCCTCTAGTGGTGGCTGTATATATCTGTATGTAGTAATCTCCTGAGCTCCCTCTAATGGTGGCTGTATAAATATGTATGTAGTAATCTCCTGAGCTTCCTGTAGTGGTGGCTGTATTTATCTGTATGTAGTAATCTCCTGAGCTCCCTGTAGTGGTGGCTGTATATTCCTGTATGTAGTAATCTCCTGAGCTCCCTGTAGTGGTGGCTGTATATTCCTGTATGTAGTAATCTGCCGAGCTCCCTCTAGTGGTGGCTGTATTTATCTGTATATAGTAATCTCCTGAGCTCCCTCTAGTGGTGGCTGTATATATCTGTATGTAGTAATCTCCTGAGCTCCCTCTAGTGGTGGCTGTATAAATCTGTATGTAGTAATCTCCTGAGCTCCCTCTAGTGGTGGCTGTATACATCTGTATGTAGTAATATACTATGCTCCCCCTAGTGGTGGCTGTATAAATCTGTATGTAGTAATCTCCTGAGCTCCCTCTAGTGGTGGCTGTATATATCTGTATTTAGTAATCTCCTGAGCTCCCTCTAGTGGTGGCTGTATATATCTGTATTTAGTAATCTCCTGTGCTCCCTCTAGTGGTGGCTATATATATCTGTATGTAGTAATCTCCTGTGCTCCCTCTAGTGGTGGCTATATATATCTGTATGTAGTAATCTCCTGAGCTCCCTCTAGTGGTGGCTGTATACATCTGTATGTAGTAATATACTATGCTCCCCCTAGTGGTGGCTGTATAAATCTGTATGTAGTAATCTCCTGAGCTCCCTCTAGTGGTGGCTGTATATATCTGTATGTAGTAATCTCCTGAGCTCCCTCTAGTGGTGGCTGTATATATCTGTATGTAGTAATCTCCTGAGCTCCCTCTAGTGGTGACTCTATATATCTGTATGTAGTAATCTCCTGAGCTCCCTCTGGTGGTGGCAATATATATCTGTATATAGTAATCTCCTGAGCTCCCTCTAGTGGTGGCTGTATATATGTATGTAGTAATCTCCTGAGTTCCCTCTAGAGGTGGCTGTATATATCTGTATTTAGTAATCTCCTGAGCTCCCTCTAGTGGTGGCTGTATATATGTATGTAGTAATCTCCTGAGCTCCCTCTAGAGGTGGCTGTATATATCTGTATTTAGTAATCTCCTGAGCTCCCTCTAGTGGTGGCTGTATATATCTGTATGTAGTAATCTCCTGAGCTCCCTCTAGTGGTGGCTGTATAAATCTGTATGTAGTAATATACTATGCTCCCCCTAGTGGTGGTAACAACCCATCAGAATTTTACCATGGCCCTAATGATCTCTGTCTCTCTCTTGTAGGAAAACCTCTTCAGATCAAGCCGAGGCTGTGACGACATCTGGAGGAGTCCGCTCTGTAGCCTCCGTTTCTCAGGGTCTTTCCTTCCTCTCTTGTGTTTCTGGAGTGTGTTTTTCTGGCGTGCAGTCAGAGGGTGGCGCTATCTGAGTCCTTTTTGGTGGTCTTTGTGTTACCGGATCCTCAGGTTGATGAGAGGAACGCTTGCACATTTCATATCTTCTGTACTTTATAGATTTATCTTTTTGTCAGATAATTTTATAAGAAGAGACTTTAGTATTTACTTTGTATGGTTTTTTAACCCCTGCCGGTGAGGTTAGTGTCTGCACTTCTGTAACACCTTTCTAGTTTGGAGGGTAACGTTTGCCTTCCCGCTATGACCCTCACGGTAACAGTGTTAAACCACAGATCTCTACTGACGGGAGTGATCGGCTACAGACGACCCTTCACCCTGCTGACAGGCTCCCCGGGTGTTCATCATCCCCTTTAAGTGTTTGGGTCTTATTCTTGAGGAATCTAGAAGTCCCTCATCCTCTGGTCACGGCTCTGCTGCCACCACCATCCACACTCTCTGGTTGTCGGAGAAAAGGCCGATCATCAAGTCAGATTTTGACCCAAATTGCGCTGCAGACACTGCTCCGAAGATCTCGCTATCTATGGATCATGACAGATTATCTCCACGGTTACAGATGCTGCCAATAACATCCCCTCATTTACATTTATGCTAATGACACATTACCGCCATGTCCTTATCTTCTACTGATGATTTTAAGCAGATGTCTGGGTTGATTTTTGGCAGCCGATGTCAGTTCTGTTTAGGGATAGCCCTACCCATGTTGCGCCACGCGCTGACCACTCTCCACGGTAGGCATACTGTGGAGCTCCGCTCCCAGTAATTTATACTTACCTTTTAGTATTCACCACCTTCCACTGCCAGGTTTTGGGGTGACCACGAGGTTTGGTTTTGGTGGTCATCTTCCGACACAGCTACAAGACAAGTTGACGTTTTTTACTGAACCCAGGACGGCGCCCGCTACGTTTTATATAAAGTGTTTTATTTCCTACTAGTTGTCAGCCCGTAACGATAACTTTTCATTAAAGTGCAGATATTTTACTTTACGTCTTCGTGACTCCTGTGGTGATTTTGTCGTGTTTGGTTTTTATTGGCTCAAAGCTCAATGGAGAAGTCGTCATATCCACAGGAAGATCCCATAACTCTTCCCATAACTCTTCCCATAACTCTTCCCATAACTCTTCCCATAACTCTTCCCATAATTCTTCCCATTCCCATTCCTTCTGTATGTTGTCGTGACCCTCATCTGCACCTGTCCTGTCACCAGCTGTCTCCTGCCGACGCCGCTCACCTTCTCCTCCACCAGTCCGTATATCTCTGTCATCCCAGGAGTTCATCCAAACCTCACATGTAGACTCCCTACTGGACCTTCTCATCCTCTACAGCCTGTTATTATAGAGATACATTATATTCTAATACAGAGGGGCAGTATTATAGTAGATATATTCTTGTACATAGGAGGCAGTATTATAGTAGTTATATTCTTGTACATAGGAGCAGTATTATAGTAGTTGTATTCTTGTACATAGGAGGCAGTATTATAGTAGTTATATTCTTGTACATAGGAGCAGTATTATAGTAGTTATATTCTTGTACATAGGAGCAGTATTATAGTAGTTATATTCTTATACATAGGAGCAGCATTATAGTAGTTATATTCTTGTACATAGAGCAGTATTATAGTAGTTATATTCTTGTATATAGGAGCAGTATTATAGTAGTTATATTCTTGTCCATAGGAGCAGTATTATAGTAGTTATATTCAGGGCTGTGGAGTCGGTAGATAAATTGTCCGACTCCGACTCCTCAGATTTTGAAACTTCCGACTCCGACTCCTCGACTCCGACTCCTCTGTATTTAATATGCAAATACGAAGCTGTTCCACCAAGTTCTTCTAATCTCCTCTAGCACACAGAGGTAGTTTAGCAGAAGCTGCTGCCTTCTCCTTTGTGTGCTAATCTTCTGCTGAAGATAGAGCAGTGGGAGGATCCAGGAAGGGGCAGGGGAAGGGGCATTTATTTTAAAACATGATTTTCCTAGTAGAATCCCATAGTCATGTTTAAAATTTAAGCTAACAATCTGAGTTTACATGTTTTATAGCCTTAGCTGAATGATAGCAGTTTTTCAAATGGTTTACAGCTTCAGTCTTGAACTATTGACTATCCATTCCCTTCACTTATACAAGTGTCTCCAGTCCTTAATCAGTTATCAGTGAGAGGCTAGGATAACCATGGGTTCCCTGTAACAGCAGACCACAAGACAATGGAAAGTGTAAGTATTGCCGCTCCTTAAAGGGACACTGACAGGCTGATTTTCCAGCTAAAGATATATATATACTGGTATTCATCAGAGAATTAGGAATAAAACTATACTAATGTTACCCCAGTTAAGCTGTACTTGTGTTTAAGAAACATTTTAATCTGTATGCAAATTCACTATCTTGTGCCCAATGGGGCAGCGACTCCTGCGGCTTTGTGCCCAGCCGCTCCCAGTACAGCTTCCCAGCGCTGTT
Source organism: Bufotes viridis (assembly GCA_033119425.1). Classification (NCBI taxonomy): domain Eukaryota; kingdom Metazoa; phylum Chordata; class Amphibia; order Anura; family Bufonidae; genus Bufotes; species Bufotes viridis. The sequence goes on from CM065593.1 coordinate 15,016,453, forward strand.
CCCCTCGTTATTATTCACTGCACTGGCCTGTTTTTTCAGGCTAGCCGAGCGCTGAATTCCTGCGCAGGCGCACGTGTAGAGTGCTGGCAGCAGCCTCGTCTGGCTATGCTGAGGCTGTGCCAGCATTCTCTCTTCCTCCTCGCTACCTAGTCCTGTCTAGTGCTGCCAGTACTCTACATGTGCGCCTGCCCCCTTGGGCACAAAGGTAGAGAATTTGCATATTGATTAAAACGTTTTTAAACACAAGTAAACCTCAACTGGGGTAACAGTCGTCTAGTTGTATTCCTAATCCTCTGATGAATACCAGCAGATATATCAGCCTGTCAGTGTCCCTTTAACTGCATAGTAAAGCATATGAAAAGCATGCTTCTTCACGGTCACTTAACGTCTTTGTTTAGCGGTAAAGTGACGCACTGCATGCATTGGCCTTTATTCTTACAGTAGAGAAGTAATTAATTATAACTTTATCTGAATTAGGACATTTAAACTTGCTTTTTTTTATTTCAATTTTTTTTTATTCCAATTTAAATCTAGTAGGAGTCGGAGTCGGTCCATTTTTTGCCGACTCCGACTCCGACTCCAGGTACCCAAAATTGCCTCCGACTCCGACTCCTCGACTCCGACTCCGACTCCGACTCCGACTCCACAGCCCTGGTTATATTCTTGTACATAGGAGGCAGTATTATAGTAGTTATATTCTTGTACATAGGAGCAGTATTATAGTAGTTATATTCTTGTACATAGGAGCAGTATTATAGTAGTTATATTCTTGTACATAGGGGCAGTATTATAGTAGTTATATTCTTGTACATAGGGGCAGTATTATAGTAGTTATATTCTTGTACATAGGGGCAGTATTATAGGAGTTATATTCTTGTATATAGGAGCAGTATTATAGTAGTTATATACTTGTACATAGAAGGCAGTATTATAGTAGTTATATTCCTGTACATAGGAGCAGTATCATAGTAGTTTTATTCTTGTACATAGGAGGCAGTATTATAGTAGTTATATTCTTGTACATAGGAGGCAGTATTATAGTAGTTATATTCTTGTACATAGTAGGCAATATTATAGTAGTTATATTCTTGTACATAGGAGCAGTATTATAGTAGTTATATTCTTGTACATAGTAGGCAGTATTATAGTAACTATATTCTTGTACATAGGAGGCAGTATTATAGTAGTTATATTCCTGTACATAGGAGCAGTATTATAGTAGTTATATTCTTGTACGTAGGAGGCAGTATTATAGTGATTACATTCCCTTGCCTTACCTAGTTCAATAAACTAGCATTTCTGAGTATGTGACTCTGAGAAAAGTAGAAATCATCCTCCGACTGTAACAATATCACATTTTTTTGATTCCTGATATGTTAAAAGACGTTACAATTAAAAGCATAATTATGATTTTATTTGCACATTTAACCAAGGCCTCCAGTTACTTCTACATAAAACCTCTAAATCCAGATAATGAGGTGTTCTGCTCTGTTCTGTTCTCTCCGCAGCCTCACCTTTTATTATCTTTTTGTAGATCTCCTCTGTTCCTCCATCTTCCCTTTTCCTTCTCAATTAAGAGCTTATTGATGTAAGTCTTGTCACTGTGTGAGGGAGACGTCTTCCCGGCTGTCAGGAACGGGCTGATTTGTGTTTTGTTCCAATGAGGTGTATACTCTATGCTAATAACAAGAACCCTTCTCGGATACTGATGGGTTTGGTCACACTATTAGCAGGGGCTGTTATTTCTTTCCTAAAATTAAACATTTGTTGTAAACCTTTTGAGAAGACCTCTCTCTGTCTGACGATCTCCACTTAGTGTTTTATCAACCTGCTCCATGAAAGAACATTTCTGCGACTTCTGTTTCTGGAATTTTATGAATGTTACAGTTAAATATTCTCATAGAGTGATATAAAGAGTCAATACTCAGAGTGGAGAATATTGACACCTTCCGTTATTAATGGTGCTGACTCTTCCCTGCTGGCCGCTATGTGCACGTTCCATTAAAAGACTGAGTGTAAATCAGGACTTCCTGTCGATCACAACAAATATGATCACCGAGTGTGTCTCTAATAGCTCCTACCACGGAAAGCCTGACGTGAGTCCTCCGGGAGTTACACCTCACTATCTATTAAGACTCCTCCAGATAATTTTTTTTTTATAGAAAGCTATTTTTCAAAATAGTCAGTCAGAAGAATATTACACGAAACACAAAACCTCAGTCTAACTGCCATTGTGTTGGATCGTCAAGACATGGACTATGGAAGCAGAGATGGCCATTTGTGACTGCAGTTGACCTTCTACTGTATCTACAGGTGTATAGATGAGGTCTGAAGATCTCATCTGGCAGGAATTTTGAGGTCAGGGTAGAAACTATTTCAAGGCTTTAAACTAAATGATCAGTACTCAAGGAATTTATCTGATCAGAGACAACCTTGTCCAGATGGGTTTAGATCATCCTATTGTTTTTTACAGATTTAAGACTGATTCACTTGAACTGGAACTGTCCATGTGTAGCGGCCAAGATATGGATAGTACAATGCAGCAGCGTTATGGTCTTCTGAAGCCCATTCTTGGGCAATCCGCATCTTCACACATCTGATGAGTTTACTCTCTACCGTTCCACTGTACGATGAGTCAACGCTATGAGTCTGTATGCCTAGCTGTCGAGAAGAAATAGAGGACCGAAACTAGCTGTCCAGTGTGATAGAAGCTTTATGGACTTATGGTCTAAATGTGAGATCCATGCGAAGAGTTCTTGAGCCATGTCCTGTGCTATTTTGACATGGTGGAGAATCAAGGCACGTTTGTAGAACAACTTCTGGAGTTTGGGATTTGTCTTTGAAGGCATCTTGAATGATGAAATTACACAAATTTGTATCCATCATATTCACTGGATGCACAAAGTTCTTGGAAATGTGATAGATTTATTTTTTTACAGGGATTTTTGTAGAGTTTTAGGTCTAGACAGCTCTAAAATGTACAGTCCACAGAGTACAAAGAATGGAGACAGTGGTACCATGTGTAATCACCTACAGAAACCTTATTCCTCCAAGCTTGGTCCGTTGTTTTACTGATGTAGCCATCTTTATCAAGACACGTAAGCAAGTTAAGTAAGAGACTTTTGACTTGGCTTTCAGTGGATTAGTTAGAAACTGCTCCTTCTGTATGTGAAGTTTCTCGCTAGCACGAGCCAACCATTGATAAATTCACCAGGGTTGGTTTCCGGAGAGATGGCACACAGGGGAAAGGAGATTATGGAGAAGCAAGCGCCCCATGTCTTCGGGCATGTCCTAATCAGTAATCGAAGCAAGGTGCAGTCTTCTGGGCGCAGGACAGAAATATATTAAGGGTATGCCATCGGGAACAATTTTCCTAAAACATTTGGGGCTGTACCAATACGTCGGAAGTTGATAATTAGGTTCTTGATATTTACAGAGTATGGTTTCTAGGCAGATGTCTTGATTTCTTCTCATTAGTCCTGATGGTCTGAAGGAAAAACGTAAGACTGAAATGAAGGTGCTGGCAATTAAAGAACGGCCTGAATGGGTCAATGACTAGATTAACGAGGATTGGAAGATTCTTACAAGTCTTCAAAGTCTCATCTGGCGATAAATTGCTCAGGAATTTTTATCACAGTATAGTTAGAGGAGGCGTTTTTCCAAAAGACCAGAACATTTATGTGACGAAAAGTAGCTCCAATGAACGAATTCCAAATATGCTTACATTTGAGCAGTGAAAAACACAACATGATTGGGGTTTTTCTTTGGCAATTTCTGTAACTCCCTCAGCTCTGGAACCGAGGAGTAACATGGCCCTCTGTGAAGATGAGGGATGGCTTGCGTAGACTTGTATCAGTCAATGATCCGATCAGAATGAGATTTACCACAGTTTATTCTGCTGATAATGTTCGTACCCAGCAGAGAACACGTCTTACCGGAGAGGACGCGACCCGGAGACTTTATATGAGCGCTGAGATGGGGGAGTTAATTGGTTATACAGCGGGATTAAGGAGCTAATAACAGAGAAAGCAGAAAAACGCTAATTGCTTCAAACTAAATGGAGAGATGCAGCCAACATCCCACCAATTTATTGCCCCTCAGAGCCTCGCTCGCCAGGATAGAGAGGCAGATCAGCAATATACGAGAAGAGGTCATACATCAACATCACGACCGTGGTTCCTAGAGGAACATGCTGCTGCAGAACCTCTTTAATATGGAGAGCAATCACATTATAGTGGTTGCCAGAGGTCCATGATGATGAAGACATCCTCTCCAATCTCTCCCCCTGGACTTTATTTAGCCTTCTCTCCGGACAGTTTCTTTGGCACCACTGTGCAAGGAACAGGACTTGATTTTTTTTTCATTTTTTTTCAAACAAAATTTCGGTATATCATATTTTTTTTCGGTTGTACTGAAGAGCCACCGCGTAGGAGCACAATGTGCATGCATGTGAAGCGAAGTTACTTCGAAGAATAAAGCAAGGGCTCTACCAGATCCTGGTGGCATCACGTGAGGGGACACCAGGTGTGAATATGGATATAGACGTGTATTTTCTGCTGTTCTTGCTGCCCCTTCCTCACTCATGTAGGAGGCCTTGGATGATTTCTGCCCTGCTTCTACTCCTCCTGTCAGGAGACACGTGGCAGCAGCTAAGAGCAGTTTAACGTTACTGACTGTTCCCAATGAAGCGCTCTGACACTGAGGTCAGGAAATGTTATATTTCTCTTTTATTAGGAGGCTGGGGAAAGCTGTCATGTCGCATCTGGCGCTCTGGTACAAGCCCATTACTGACGCTCCAAGCTTCCTCACATACATTTCCTTAGTAACTGACAAGTCAGGCAATAAAGGTGAATTGTGATAGACTACCGGATGCCATTAAACCTCATCAGGGCACTTTTTCCATCTCTGACTCTGAGTTTATTGCCTCCGTGACACCTCCTTAAGACTGGAAGCAGAAGTGCAGGAAGGAGACGCATACGCCCTTCCTTTAAATTTCCCATTCCTTTTTGAATCCATTTCTGGCTTTGGCTCAAACCTAGGGCGGCACCAGCTCACCTTAAAGGCTATGTACACCTTCTGAGGCATTTTTTTTTTTTTTTTAAATGATTGCATGTTACTCATTTTTGGCTAAAAATAATTTTTTCAATTGGCCTTTATTAAAAAATATTGAGCTGTTCTGTCACAAAGAGTTAACTGTTTTTCTAGCTGTGTGACTGGTGCTTTCACTTTGTAAGTCACGGGTAAAAGAAAAAAGAAAGAAAGGGGTGTTAATCACTGCGCCTTCCGAAAAGAAGGCCTAGGTTAACAATTAGGGCGCCAAAGGACTAGATCGGTACAGAATAATTTTAGAGATTAGATAAAAAAATATGAAAACACAGGTCACTACCTTACCAGGAGAACAACCCCGGGAAGGTGTGTAGTAGAGCAAAGTGGTATGCACAAGTGGTGCAAAAAAAGAAGACTGTACTATTGGCGCCACGTGTATGTAACGTGTAAGTATAGAAATGCTAGGTGAATGCAGTTATAAATTATTTTGAACACGTAGTTCCCATTATACTTACATCCAAGTATTTTCAGAAATATTTTCAGAAAATGGACATCAAAAGTCCACTAAACCTAATACTTTTTGGCCACATATAACATGTAAAAGCATAAAATAAAAATTAAGATAGACTCACTTCACCCAGGAGGAGCGGTGTGGGATAAGCGCAAAACACCCACCACGCTTCCTCCTGCGCCTGGATTGCCTGTAGATGGTATCAGGAAAGAACAGCAGTCACACTTCTTGCTTCATCTTGATCTTTCCTTTATTAAAATATCCAGGGTATGGGAGTAGGGGAGGCTCAACGCGTTTCGGGGTTATGACTAGAAAACCCCCTTCATCAGGAGCAAGGCTGTGGGTGGATTTCTGGCTTGGCTATATTTCTGTGTCATGTCCCAAACCTTGTAAGTCGGCCTTTGACTCATAGGAAGCCACTTCCAGAAGGTTGCTTTGTCTCCAAATAAAATGCAAGTGGAATTCCAGCCTAAAAAGGTTCTTTACTATTGCAGCTGAATTGACCCATTGGGTTTCAGTGGGATACGTCCTATGCAAGTTTCTTCCTAGGGTTGCACCATCATAGAGACCAGGTAGGCACTTCTAGCATTTTGACCGGTCCGCCCCAGAGGAGCCATCAGGAATAGATCCTCCTTCTTCCAGCTACTGGTGGTGGAGGAGCAAGCGTGGAGGTGATAAGGGTTTTGTGCTTGGTTATGAGGCTGGTACTAGGAGCGCGACTTGAGTCATATTGTCTTCAAGGTGTGACCAGGAGCATTATAGACAGTCACACCTGGGCCATGGTGTCTGATGGGTCCCAAAGCCCTTCTGCGGCAGCGCAGGGGTTAATCAGGACTACTATCGACTCCTGGATTTACACACTAAAAGCCTCATGAATCAATGCTGAGTATGGATCATTGATTGAGGTGCAATTGGTGCAGTTGAGTTCAGCATCTCGTAGAGCCGGGGACTGGGCAGGGTGCAAAATGAAAAAAAAAAAACCTTACCTGTCACAGGTGCTCCAGGTCCAGGGGGTAGGTCCGGAAGTGTGGCGTGCCGTCTACATGGTTGTCACGACTGCTTGTCAATGGCCTCAATGGTGACATGCAGGCATGGCAGTGACTGCCACCCCTGAGGTCACGGATTGGCTGGCAGCGGTGACTTGCATGTAGATGGCACGTCACACTTCCGGTCCTGCAGCGTCCAGATGAGTTGCGTCTGTGACCGGGGACTCTTACCTGCTTCCCTGTTGGCCTAAAGTAGTGGAAGGCTTAGTGGCTGTTTCCCTGTGGTCTAGGGTATTGTTGGGGTTAATGGCTGCTTTTCTGGTCCTCTACATGAGAGAAATCGTTAATTGCTGCTTCTCCTGGTTTAAGGAAGTGAAGGGGTTAACACTCATTTTCCTGGTGGTCTAAAGTAGTGGAGGGATTGATGGCTGCTTCCCTGGTGGTCTAAGGTAGTGGAGGGATTAATGGCTGCTTCCCTGGTGGTCTAGGTTAGGGTAGGGGTTAGTACCTGGTCTCCAGCAGTGAGGATCTCTCATGCCTCCTGACAGGAAAGGGGAAAAGCACCGACCTACGAGCGCTGCACTGGAGGCAAATGAATGTGTGTTTCTTTCTGATTGGATGCCAGGCGTCACATGACGCTGCCCAAGTAATGGAGACATTTAGAGTTTTATTAAAAGTTGCAAATCTTTCCATTTCTCACCATTTTCAAAACGTGTGCTTTCTATCCATGGATAGAAATATCACATTTTAAATCCAGAGGCTGAAAACCTGTCTTAGCCTAGTCCTTCTAGGATACCAATGATAACACAGCCGGCGCCATATAGAATTATCCATATATGATACCAATGATAACACAGCCGGCGCCATATAGAATTATCTATATATGATACCAATGATAACACAGCCGGCGCCATATATAATGATCCATGTATGATACCAATGATAACACAGCCGGCGCCATATAGAATTATCCATGTATGATACCAATGATAACACAGCCGGCGCCATATAGAATTATCCATATATGATACCAATGATAACACAGCCGGCGCCATATAGAATTATCCATGTATGATACCAATGGTAACACAGCTGGAGCCATATAGAATTATCCATGTATGATACCAATGATAACACAGCCGGCGCCATATAGAATTATCCATGTATGATACCAATGATAACACAGCCGGCGCCATATAGAATTATCCATGTATGATACCAATGATAACACAGCCGGCGCCATATAGAATTATCCATGTATGATACCAATGATAACACAGCCGGCGCCATATAGAATTATCCATGTATGATACCAATGATAACACAGCCGGCGCCATATAGAATGATCCATGTATGATACCAATGATAACACAGCCGGCGCCATATATAATGATCCATGTATGATACCAATGATAACACAGCCGGCGCCATATAGAATTATCCATGTATGATACCAATGATAACACAGCCGGCTGCCATATAGAATGTATCCATGTATGATACCAATGATAACACAGCCGGCGCCATATAGAATTATCCATGTATGATACCAATGATAACACAGCCTGGCGCCATATAGAATGATCCATGTATGATACCAATGATAACACAGCCGGAGCCGTATAGAATTATCCATGTATGATACTCAATGATAACACAGCCGGCGCCGTATAGAATTATCCATAGTATGATACCAATGATAACACAGCCGGCTGCCATATAGAATTATCCATGTATGATACCAATGATAACACAGTCCGGCGCCATATAGAATTATCCATAGTACTGATACCAATGATAACACAGCCGGCGCCATATAGAATTATCCATGTATGATACCAATGATAACACAGCCGGCGCCATATAGAATTATCCATAAATGATAACACAGCCGGCGCCATATAGAATTATCCATATATCATACCAATGATAACACAGCCGGCGCTGTATAGAATTATCCATGTATGATAACAGCCGGCGCCATATAGAATGTTCTATGTATGATACCAATAATAACACAGCCGGCGCCATATCATTGGTATCATACATGGAACATTCTATATGGCGCCGGCTGTGTTATAATTGGTATCATACATAGAACATTCTATATGGGATAATTCTATAACACAGCCGGCGCCATATAGAATTATGCATGTAACATAGTTTATAAGGCCGAAAAAAGCCCTCTGTCCATCCAGTTCGGCCTGTCATCCTGCTAGTGAACCAGAGGAAGGCAAAAAAAGCCTGTGAGGTAGAAGCCAATATTCCCCACTTCAGGGGGAAAAATAATTCCTTCCCGACTCCAATCAGGCATCAGAATAACTCCCTGGATCAGCGACCCCTCTCTAGTAGCTATAGCCTGTAATATTATTACACTCCAGAAATACATCCAGACCCCTCCTGAATTCCTTTATTGTACTCACCATCACCACCTCCTCAGGCAGAGAGTTCCATAGTCTCACTGCTCTTACAGTAAAGAGTCCATAGTCTCACTGCTCTTACAGTAAAGAGTCCATAGTCTCACTGCTCTTACAGTAAAGAGTCCATAGTCTCACTGCTCTTACAGTAAAGAGTCTATAGTCTCACTGCTCTTACAGTAAAGAGTCCATAGTCTCACTGCTCTTACAGTAAAGAGTCTATAGTCTCACTGCTCTTACAGTATAGAGTCCATAGTCTCACTGCTCTTACAGTAAAGAGTCCATAGTCTCACTGCTCTTACAGTATAGAGTCCATAGTCTCACTGCTCTTACAGTAAAGAGTCCATAGTCTCACTGCTCTTACAGTAAGGAGTCCATAGTCTCACTGCTCTTACAGTATAGAGTCCATAGTCTCACTGCTCTTACAGTATAGAGTCCATAGTCTCACTGCTCTTACAGTACAGAGTCCATAGTCTCACTGCTCTTACAGTAAAGAGTCCATAGTCTCACTGCTCTTACAGTATAGAGTCCATAGTCTCACTGCTCTTACAGTATAGAGTCCATAGTCTCACTGCTCTTACAGTATAGAGTCCATAGTCTCACTGCTCTTACAGTATAGAGTCCATAGTCTCACTGCTCTTACAGTATAGAGTCCATAGTCTCACTGCTCTTACAGTATAGAGTCCATAGTCTCACTGCTCTTACAGTAAAGAGTCCATAGTCTCACTGCTCTTACAGTATAGAGTCCATAGTCTCACTGCTCTTACAGTATAGAGTCCATAGTCTCACTGCTCTTACAGTATAGAGTCCATAGTCTCACTGCTCTTACAGTAAAGAGTCCATAGTCTCACTGCTCTTACAGTAAAGAGTCCATAGTCTCACTGCTCTTACAGTAAAGAGTCCATAGTCTCACTGCTCTTACCGTAAAGAATCCTCTTCTATGTTTGTGTACAAACCTTCTTTCCTCCAGACGCAGAGGATGTCCCCTCGTCACAGTCACAGTCCTGGGGATAAATATGAGGATGGGAGTGATCTCTGTACTGACCCCTGATATATTTATACATAGTTATTAGATCTCCCCTCAGTCGTCTTTTTTCTAAAGTAAATAACCCTAATTTTCATAACCTTTCAGGGTCCTGTAGTTGCCTCATTCCAGTTATTACTTTAGTTGCCCTCCTCTGGACCCTCTCCAGCTCTGCTATGTCTGCCTTGTTCACAGGAGCCCAGAACTGTACACAGTACTCCATGTGAGGTCTGACTAGTGATGTGTAAAGTGGTAGGACTATGTTCTCATCACCGCCATCTATGCCCCTTTTGATGCAACCCATTATCTTATTGGCCTTGGCGGCAGCTGCCTGACACTGGTTTCTACAGCTTAATTTGCTGTTCACTAAAATTCCTAGATCCTTTTCCATGTCAGTGTTACCGAGTGTTTTACCATTTAGTATGTACGGGTGACTTGCATTATTCCTTCCCATGTGCATAACTTTACATTTGTCAGTGTTGAACCTCATCTGCCACTTCTCTGCCCAAGCCTCCAATCTATCCAGATCCATCTGTAGCCATATACTGTCCTCTATAGTGTGTGTGTATATATATATATATACAGTATACTGTCCTCTGTAGTATATATATATATATACACAGTATACTGTCCTCTGTAGTATATATACAGTATACTGTCCTCTGTAGTATATATACAGCATACTTTCCTCTGTACTATATATACAGTATACTGTCTTCTGTAGTATATATATATATATACAGTATACTGTCCTCTGTAGTATATATATATATATATACATACAGTATACTGTCCTCTGTAGTATATATAGTATACTGTCCTTTGTAGTATGTATATAGTATACTGTCCTTTGTAGTATGTATATAGTATACTGTCCTCTGTAGTATATATAGTATACTGTCCTCTGTAGTATATACACAGTATACTGTCCTCTGTAATATATATACAGTATACTGTCCTCTGTAGTATATACACAGTATACTGTCCTCTGTAGTATATATACTGTATACTGTCCTCTTCAGTGTTAATTACTTTACATAGTTTAGTGTCATCTGCAAAAATAGATATTTTACTGTGCAGGCCTTCTACAAGATCATTAATAAATATATTGAAGAGAATAGGGCCCTAATACTGACCCCTGAGGTACCCCACTAGTGACAGTGACCCCTCCAGTACTGACCCCTGAGGTACCCCACTAGTGACAGTGACCACTCCAGTACTGACCCCTGAGGCACTCCACTAGTGACAGTGACCCCTCCAGTACTGACCCCTGAGGTACCCCACTAGTGACAGTGACCCCTCCAGTACTGACCCCTGAGGTACCCCCCTTAGTGACAGTGACCCCTCCAGTACTGACCCCTGAGGTACCCCACTAGTGACAGTGACCCCTCCAGTACTGACCCCTGAGGTACTCCACTAGTGACAGTGACCACTCCAGTACTGACACCTGAGGTACCCCACTAGTGACAGTGACCCCTCCAGTACTGACCCCTGAGGTACCCTACTAGTGACAGTGACCCCTCCAGTACTGACCCCTGAGGTACCCCACTAGTGACAGTGACCCCTCCAGTACTGACCCCTGCGGTACCCCACTAGTGACAGTGACCCCTCCAGTACTGACCCCTGAGGTACCCCCCTAGTGACAGTGACCCCTCCAGTACTGACCCCTGATGTACCCCACTAGTGACAGTGACCCCTCCAGTACTGACCCCTGAGGTACTCCACTAGTGACAGTGACCCTCCAGTACTGACCCCTGAGGTACCCCACTAGTGACAGTGACCCCTCCAGTACTGACCCCTGAGGTACCCCACTAGTGACAGTGACCCAATCTGAGTGTGTACCGTTAATAACCACCCTCTGTTTTCTGTCACTCAGCCAGTTACTTACCCACTTACAGACATTTTCTCCCAGTCCGAGCATCCTCATTTTATATACTAACCTTTTATGAGGTACGGTGTCAAATGCTTTGGAGAAGTCCAGATATACGACATCCATTGATTCGCCGCTGTCAAGTCTAGAACTTACCTCCTCATAGAAACTGATTACATTCGTTTGGTATGACCGATCCCTCATGAAGCCATGCTGATATGGCGTTATTTGCTTATTTCCGTTGAGATCTAAGATAGCATCTCTACCAATTCCAATGATAACACAGCCGGCGCCATATAGAATTACCCAAGTATGATACCAATGATAACACAGCTGGCGCTGTATAGAAAGATCCAAGTATGATACCAATGATAACACAGCCGGAGCCATATATAATGATCCATGTATGATACCAATGATAACACAGCCGGCGCCGTATACAATTATCCAAGTATGATACCAATGATAACACAGCCGGCGCCATATAGAATTATCCATGTATGATACCAATGATAACACAGCCGGCGCCATATAGAATTATCCATATATGATACCAATGATAACACAGCCGGCGCCGTATAGAATTATCCAAGTATGATACCAATGATAACACAGCCGGCGCTGTATAGAATGATCCATGTATGATACCAATGATAACACAGCCGGAGCCATATATAATGATCCATGTATGATACCAATGATAACACAGCCGGCGCCATATAGAATTATCCATGTATGATACCAATGATAACACAGCCGGCGCTGTATAGAATGATCCATGTATGATACCAATGATAACACAGCCGGCGCCGTATACAATTATCCAAGTATGATACCAATGATAACACAGCCGGCGCTGTATAGAATGATCCATGTATGATACCAATGATAACACAGCCGGCGCCATATAGAATTATCCAAGTATGATACCAATGATAACACAGCCGGCGCTGTATAGAATTATCCATGTATGATACCAATGATAACACAGCCGGCGCTGTATAGAATGATCCATGTATGATACCAATGATAACACAGCCGGAGCCATATATAATGATCCATGTATGATACCAATGATAACACAGCCGGCGCCATATAGAATTATCCATGTATGATACCAATGATAACACAGCCGGCGCCATATAGAATTATCCATGTATGATACCAATGATAACACAGCCGGCGCCATATAGAATTATCCATGTATGATACCAATGATAACACAGCCGGCGCCATATAGAATGATCCATGTATGATACCAATGATAACACAGCCGGCGCCATATAGAATTATCCATGTATGATACCAATGATAACACAGCCGGCGCCATATAGAATTATCCATGTATGATACCAATGATAACACAGCCGGCGCCATATAGAATGATCCATGTATGATACCAATGATAACACAGCCGGCGCCATATAGAATGATCCATGTATGATACCAATGATAACACAGCCGGCACCATATAGAATTATCCATGTATGATACCAATGATAACACAGCCGGCGCTGTATAGAATTATCCATGTATGATACCAATGATAACACAGCCGGCGCCATATATAATGATCCATGTATGATACCAATGATAACACAGCCGGAGCCATATATAATGATCCATGTATGATACCAATGATAACACAGCCGGCGCCGTATACAATTATCCAAGTATGATACCAATGATAACACAGCCGGCGCCATATAGAATTATCCATGTATGATACCAATGATAACACAGCCGGCGCCATATAGAATTATCCATGTATGATACCAATGATAACACAGCCGGCGCTGTATAGAATTATCCATGTATGATACCAATGATAACACAGCCGGCGCCATATATAATGATCCATGTATGATACCAATGATAACACAGCCAGCGCCGTATAGAATTATCCATGTATGATACCAATGATAACACAGCCGGCGCTGTATAGAATGATCCATGTATGATACCAATGATAACACAGCCGGCGCCATATATAATGATCCATGTATGATAGCAATGATAACACAGCCGGCACCATATAGAATTATCCATGTATGATACCAATGATAACACAGCCGGCGCCGTATAGAATTATCCATGTATGATACCAATGATAACACAGCCGGCGCCATATATAATGATCCATGTATGATACCAATGATAACACAGCCGGCGCTGTATAGAATTATCCATGTATGATACCAATGATAACACAGCCGGCACCATATATCATTATCCATGTATGATACCAATGATAACACAGCCGGCGCCATATAGAATTATCCATGTATGATACCAATGATAACACAGCCGGCGCCATATATAATGATCCATGTATGATACCAATGATAACACAGCCGGCACCATATAGAATTATCCATGTATGATACCAATGATAACACAGCCGGCGCCATATAGAATTATCCAAGTATGATACCAATGATAACACAGCCGGCGCCATATATAATGATCCATGTATGATACCAATGATAACACAGCCAGCGCCGTATAGAATTATCCATGTATGATAGCAATGATAACACAGCCGGCGCTGTATAGAATTATCCATGTATGATACCAATGATAACACAGCCGGCGCCGTATAGAATGATCCATGTATGATACCAATGGATACATTTGTCCTTTCTCAGAGGGTGTGTCCTGTCTACTGCAGCTGGTAGCAGTTGAACGAACGGAGCATGTGCAGGACAGAGAAATGAAACAAAGAGCAAGCAGCAGGTGGCGCTATACAGATAGATTTCATGGAATAACTCAGTGGCTGTTATACATTTTTGATTACATGCAATTCCAAACGCTCCAGGGGCAGGTTGGAAAACTAGGTTATTCTTTTTTGTGGGGCAACAACTTTAATTGAGTGGTCCCAGACAGATTTTGCAAGCACCACGACATACGGATAGGGACATTTTTCACGGTTGCAGATAAAAATAGTTGGGGACTAAAATATTATAACCCACAAAAGTATCTTACAAAATTGGAAAAGATAAAAATATAACAACTATATATAAAAACAAAAAAAAAACAGTCCACCTCAAACGATTATCGTCTCAGTTGTCTTCCACTCCAGCCTTTGCCCCTTCTTAGTTGGGTGGGGGCGCAGTTCCCGGCAGTAATAGAAAGGACCCAATCTTGACCCTCCAAATCCTGCCCCCCCCCATGTTATCTATATTTATATGAATGATGCTAGTGTGAGACACTCCAGGCCTGCAACTGGTTATGTCACTCTCCCCCAGTGAGTAAACCCAGGGCCTCCAACCATTCGCCCCCTGTTGCAGCAGGCACTGAGAATGGCACCTGAGGTATGCAGTCCAAATATATCCGCCTGCTGGAGCGAGTGTGGCACAGAACCCCTGGACGCTGTCCTCCGCTCCTAATCCCTTAATGTCTCATTTCCATGCCTGCAGGGGCAGCTGCTGGAGACAGTCAGGGAATGCTATTGACCTGTTCTGTGGATTCAGGACAAGGCAGGATCAGGGGAGGGGGTGCAAGAGATGGGACTCCTCTAACTGTCCTTCAGGGGGTGTCATGGTACCGGGCAAGCAGAGACCGGACCTTTCTGTTAATCCTCTCAATTAAATCATAGAGATGCACTTGCTGCCGGCTTCTAAAATAGCTGCCAGCGTCTCCTCGGACAACCCCGGCCTCAGGTGCTCGTGTGTTAACTCCTCTGGAAACTTGCCGGATTCTGGGCGTCCAAGAAACTTCTCCGGCCGCTTATCTCACCGACGGGTAAACAAGAGTACCGGAAAATAAACAGCCAGACACAAGCAGGATCGGAGCAATGGCCGCTGCTAGGGGCGTCTGAAAACTGGTTCTCATCCTAAAAATTACCCCATCCCCCTATAGGAAATATCTTATAATTAATTTATTAGATTATTACATTAGTACAGAGATAATAAACACAGTGATGTCACAGTACAGAGATAATAAACACAGTGATGTCATAGTACAGGGATAATAAACACAGTGATGTCACAGTACAGGGATAATACACACAGTGATGTCACAGTATAGATAATAAACACAGTGATGTCATAGTACAGGGATAATAAACACAGTGATGTCACAGTACAGAGATAATACACACAGTGATGTCACAGTACAGAGATAATAAACACAGTGATGTCACAGTACAGAGATAATAAACACAGTGATGTCACAGTACAGAGATAATAAACACAGTGATGTCACAGTACAGAGATAATAAACACAGTGATGTCACAGTACAGGGATAATACACACAGTGATGTCACAGTACAGAGATAATAAACACAGTGATGTCACAGTACAGGGATAATAAACACAGTGATGTCACAGTACAGGGATAATACACACAGTGATGTCACAGTACAGGGATAATAAACACAGTGATGTCACAGTACAGAGATAATACACACAGTGATGTCACAGTACAGGGATAATAAACACAGTGATGTCACAGTACAGGGATAATAAACACAGTGATGTCACAGTACAGGGATAATAAACACAGTGATGTCACAGTACAGGGATAATAAACACAGTGATGTCACAGTACAGGGATAATAAACACAGTGATGTCACAGTACAGGGATAATAAACACAGTGATGTCACAGTACAGGGATAATAGACACAGTGATGTCACAGTACAGGAATAATACACACAGTGATGTCACAGTACAGGGATAATAAACACAGTGATGTCACAGTACAGAGATAATAAACACAGTGATGTCACAGTACAGGGATAATAGACACAGTGATGTCACAGTACAGGAATAATACACACAGTGATGTCACAGTACAGGGATAATAGACACAGTGATGCCATATGTGGGGATTTGCCCTGGTAGTTAGGAGGCAAAGTACAAGTTCTTGGTTCAAAACATCAGTGTTTATTCACACGTGAGAGCAAAACAAAAACACAAGTTGCTTGGTGATCGTTCACACACAAGAAAAGTACATATACAAAAGAGTCACCTTTTACCTGGGTGTAACTTCACACCCTGTTGGAAGTTCTGCCTTGTCAAGTCCACAGGCAGGCGTTAGGCGGCCTGTTCGCCCTCACAGAGGTCTGAGCCCTCAGATCACAGCCCTCAGACCCCCACCATGATTCCTTGTACCTTCTTACATAACTCCCCTCTTTGTTCAACCCGGAGGGGGTGAACACATGCCATGCAGTACACTCGGGACAGGGCATCTGCGTTTCCCTGCTACTGGCCTGCCCTGAGTTCTACGAAGAACTTAAAGTTTTGGAAGGACAGGAACCACCTGGTGACTCGGGCATTTCTCTTTTTGGCCTGGCTCATCCACTTGAGAGGGGAGTGGTCGGTCACCAGGCGGAATGTTCTCCCCAACAAGTACCTGCCAGTACCCTTTGGTGAGGTCCAAAACAGAAAAATACCGGGCTTGTCCTAACCTCTCAATCAGCTCGTCTACCCGGGGCAAGGGATACACATTGAACTTGGAGATTTAGTTTAGGCCCCTTTCACATCTGCGTTTTTCCTTTCCGTCCTAGAGTTCTATCCTCGGGGCTCTAGGACGGAAAGATACTGATCAGGATTATCCTAATGCATTCTGAATGGAGAGCATTCCGTTCAGGATGCATCAGGATGTCTTCCGTTCAGTACGTGAACGTTTTTTGGACGTTGACAAAACCGCAGCATGCTGCGGATTTGTCTCACTCCAAAAATCTTGAAGACATGCCGTTACGCCGGATCCGGAATTAATGCCCATTAAAGAGCATTAATCCGGATCCGGCATTAAGCTAAACATCGTTTTGGCGCATCGCCGGATCCGACGTTTAGCTTTTTCTCAATGGATGCTAAAGTCCCGGCTGCCATGGTAAAGTGTAGTGGGGAGCGGGG
The DNA here is from genome assembly GCA_033119425.1 of Bufotes viridis. Lineage (NCBI taxonomy): Eukaryota > Metazoa > Chordata > Amphibia > Anura > Bufonidae > Bufotes > Bufotes viridis. Next base: position 15,034,169 of record CM065593.1, read on the forward strand.
GAGCAGTATACTTACCATCTATGCAGCTCCCGGGGCGCTCCTGAGTGACGTTAGAGCGCCCCATACGCATGGATCACGTGATCCATGCGCATGGGGCGTTCTGACGTCATTCAGGAGCGCCCCGGGAGCCGCACGGATGGTAAGTATACTGCTCCCCCGCTCCCCACTACTACTATGGCAACCAGGACTTTAATAGCGTCCTGGCTGCCATAGTAACGCTGAAAGTATACTGAAGACTGATCAGTCTTCAAATGCTTTCAGGTCACATGCGTTATTACGGATCTGGCGGGCATTTCCGGCGACGGAAGTGCACGCCGGATCCTAACAACTCAAGTGTGAAAGAGGCCTTAGTTTCCGGAGATTGTTACAGAATCGTAATGACCCGTCTGGCTTTGGTATTAGGACTATTGGACTCGCCCACTCACTATTGGAATCCTCAATGACGTTGAGTTGCAGCATTAGCTGCTCTTCCTCCGAAATGGCTTGTCACCAAGCCTTTAGGTACCCGCTATGGTTTTAATCGTATTTTGGCCTGAGGCTCAGTGACAATGTCATGCTGGATTATGGAAGTGCGTCCAGGGAGGTCTGAGAACATGTCCGTGTTCCTGCTGATGAACTCCCTGGCCTCCTGAGTCTATTTAGAGGAGAGGCTGTCAGCAATCTTCACTGTGGCAACCGCTTCCCTTACATCAGACTGAGGGTCCGGAACCTCCTAGAAAACTTGGCCGCGGGCTATCGGCAGTACTGGTCTCCTTATCTTTCCAAGGTTTGAGCAATTTCACATGGTACAACTTCTCCGGCTTCCGCCGCCCTGGCTGGTGTACCTTGAAGTCTACTTATCCAACCTTTTCGAGTACCTTGTAGGGTCCCTGCCACCTAGCCAGTAACTTACTGTCCACTGTCCGTACTAGAACCAAAACCCGATCTTCCGGGTTAGAGATCCGGACCTGAGCCTGCTGATTATACACCCAACTTTGAGCTCGCTGAGCTGCCTCCATATGCTCCTTTACCAGAGGCAACACGGTTTCCATACGTTCCTGCATCTGGGTAACATATTCAATAACGCTTTTATATGGTGTGGTTTGTTGCTCCGACACCTCTTTGGCTATGTCCAACAGACCACAAGGATGTCTGCCATAAAGAAGTTTAAAGAGCGAGAACCCAGTAGAGGCCTGGGGCACTTCTCGCACTGCAAACAAGATAGGGCAGAAGGAGGTCCCAGTCCTTCCCATCCTTAGACACTACTCGTTTTAACATGGTTTTAAACGTTTTATTAAACCTTTGTGGGCCGTCAGTTTGTGGGTGGCCGTCAGTTTGTGGGTGATAGACGGACGTCCGTATGTGCTTGATGCTCAGAAACTTACAGAGTTCCCACATAACCCTGGACATAAAAGGGGTTCCCTGGTCAGTCAGAACCTCTTTAGGTAGCCCCACTCTGGAAAACATCTCCATTAACTCCTTTGCTATGAGTTTGGCCGATGTATGTCGCAGTGGCACCGCCTCCGGGTACCGAGTGGCATAGTCTATGACTACCAAGATATGTTGGTGCCCTCTAGCAGACTTCGGTACTGGGCCTACGAGATCCATGGTGATTCTTTCAAATGGAGTCTCAATAATCGAGAGAGGCACTAAGGGACTGCGGAACAGGTGCTGGGGGCTAGTTGTTTGGCAGGTTGGGCAAGACTTACAAAAGTCATCCACCTCTCTAAACACACTGGGCCAGTAAAACCGTTGTAGTATCCGATCCTGTGTCTTCTGCAGTCCCAGATGACCCCCGAGAACATGTTGGTGGGATCACTCTAACACAAGTTTTCGATAAGCCCTGGGCACCACCAACTGTTCAATGGGCTCACCCCGTAGCTGGTTTATCCGATATAGCATATTCTAGTTGACCACAAAACGGGGAAACATCGACTTGGCCCCAGGTTGTTGGGGTACCCCATCAACTATTGCCACATTCTCCTAGGCCCGGATAGGGTTGGGTCTCGGCTTTGGGCTTTACCAAAATTCTCCCGGAGACGTTGAGGTCTGCCAACTCAGGTCCCAGTGGCAATTCCCTCACGTCTCCCACCATTTGCCTATGCAGGGTTGTCTCCCCATCTTCCACCGAGGTGGCGGTCACCCCTACTGCTGGCCCTTCGGCCTCAGGTTCCCAGGGTTCTGGCCGTCCTCCTGAACAAGGCCAATCTCCTGGGCTCATCTCTGACTCAGGGGTACCAATCACTCTCACAACCGGCATCACTCTACAACCGGCCATAGGGCCAGGAAACCCGAAAAGTCTCTACCTATTATGAGTTCGTAGTGCAAGTTTACGGCAACTGCCAGTTCGTAGGTCCACCTGCCGTCTACCGTGGTTAGAGTCACCAGCGCTGTGGGGTAGTCTTTTAAGTCTCCATGAATGCACATCACCCCAACTTTCTGGCCAGTATACTCAGCGGACCGCACTAGGGTAGCCCTTACTAGGGTCACCAAGGTCCCTGAGTCCAGCAGCGCCTCAGCTTGAGTGTCTCCCACTTCCACCTGGCACAAGTGGTCTAGAGACTCCAGGGTACATGTGGCACACAGTTTCATAGCATACAGTGACTTACGGTATCCACAGTTAGTGTCCATGGGCTCAACCCGACGGGGACACACAGCCCTCATATGGCTAGGTTCCTGACACCGCCAGCAGATTACCTGAGCCCGGCCCATAATGGGGACCTCCCTGGTGGGTTTCACCGGCTCAAACCGTTGGGCCTGGTGTGGGGAGTTCTGGGGTTTACCTGCCCCAATCCCGAAAGAACGCCCTTTAAGATTCTTAGTGGCCTCATAGCGTTCCACCAGGTCCACCATTTCCAGGGCATTTCCAGAAGACACCTGGCCGATCCAGTGCTGGAGAGGGGGTGGCAGCGCCCTCCAGAATATGTCAGCCAATAGTCTATCCAGCATAGCCATGGGACTCAGCACATCAGGCTGTAGCCACTTTTGCAAAAGGTGGAGTAAGTCATAATACTGGGGTCTTGTGGGCTCTGCCGGCTTAAACCCCCACTGATGTCTCCGCTGGTCCCGGACCAACACATTTATCCCCAGTCTTGCCAAAATCTCACCTTTTGCCTTCGGGTAGTCGGCCGCTTGATCGTCCGGCAAGTCGAAATATACACGCTGGGACTCTGATTCCAGGAAAGTAGCTATGACCCCAGCCCTCTGGTCTCGGGGCAGCTTTTCCCTGGTGGACACTTTCTCGTACATCGCCAGGTAGATTTGGATGTCGTCTGCGGGTGTCATATAAGGGATCGCTGCACAGACTGCTTTCCGGGCATCGTGGACGCTTGGGGTTGCTCCTGCTGTCTGCAGCGCCATCATGTGTTATAGCAGCAACTGGTTGGTCTCTTGCTGCTACTTATTAGCCTCCCGTTGGTGCAGGTTGGCCTCTCGCTGCTATAGTTTAGCTTCCACAAAGGCCTTCACAAGAGCCTCCATTTTGTCATTGGGTACGGGTTGCAATACCACCGGTTTGATATTCAACATACAACTGTGCCCAAAAATGCAAACCAAAAAAATATATTGGCATTCACACCAGCCTCACTGCACTTGCCCGCATCCTCCACCAAATGTGGGGATTCGCTCTGGTAGTTAGGATTAGCGGGTGCAGCACAGAGGCAAAGTACAAGTTCTTGGTTCAAAACATCAGTGTTTATTCACACGTGAAAGCAAAACAAAAACACAAGTTGCTTGGTGCTCGTTCACACACTTGAAAAGTTCTTATACAAAAGAGTCACCTTTTCCCTGGGTGTTACTTCACACCCTGTTGGAATTTCTGCCTTGTCAAGTCCACAGGCAGGCGTGTGGCGGCCTGATCCCCTCACAGGGGTCTGAGCCCTCAGATCACAGCCCTCAGAGCTCCTGAGCTCCACTGTCAGACGGAGGTAATCCTCTCCACCTGGCAGTGTTGGCTGGTTTTTATGTCTGGCAAAACCCGGTCTGGAACATGGCGAGTAGTAACCCACCCAGCACTTTGACTACTCCCAGTAAGAGCCGTCCCGTCTTAGCTATTACAGCCACACTAAGTATCAAGGTGTCAAACAGCAACTGTTGCTGACACATAAAGACCGGCTCTTACTTCACCGAGGCAAGGAACCTCGGTGAAACGTACCCAGTACACAGTGATGTCACAGTACAGGGATAATACACACAGTGATGTCACAGTACAGAGATAATAAACACAGTGCTGTCACAGTACAGGGATAATAAACACAGTGATGTCACAGTACAGAGATAATAGATACAGTGATGTCACAGTACAGGGATAATAAACACAGTGATGTCACAGTACAGGGATAATAAACACAGTGATGTCACAGTACAGAGATAATAAACACAGTGATGTCACAGTACAGAGATAATAAACACAGTGATGTCACAGTACAGAGATAATAAACACAGTGATGTCACAGTACAGAGATAATAAACACAGTGATGTCACAGTACAGGGATAATAAACACAGTGATGTCACAGTACAGGATAATACACACAGTGATGTCACAGTACAGGGATAATAAACACAGTGATGTCACAGTACAGGGATAATAAACACAGCGATGTCACAGTACAGATATAATAAACACAGTGATGTCACAGTGCAGGGATAATAAACACAGTGATGTCACAGTACAGGGATAATAAAGATATGTCACAGTACAGGGATAATAAATACAGTGATGTCACAGTACAGAGATAATAAAGATATGTCACAGTGCAGGAATAATAAACATAGCGATGTCACAGTACAGGGATAATAAACACAGTGATGTCACAGTACAGAGATAATAAACACAGTGATGTCACAGTACAGATATAATAAACACAGTGATGTCACAGTACAGGGATAATAAACACAGCGATGTCACAGTACAGGGATAATAAAGATATGTCACAGTGCAGGAATAATAAATAGTGATGTCACAGTGCAGGAATAATAAACATAGTGATGTCACAGTGCAGGGATAATAAACACAGTGATGTCACAGTACAGGGATAATAAATACAGTGATGTCACAGTACAGGGATAATACACACAGTGATGTCACAGTACAGGATAATAAACACAGTGATGTCACAGTACAGGGATAATAAACACAGTGATGTCACAGTACAGGGATAATAAACACAGTGGTGTCACAGTACAGGGATAATAAACCGAGTGATGTCACAGTACAGGGATAATACACACAGTGATGTCACAGTACAGGGATAATAAACACAGTGATGTCACAGTACAGAGAAAATAAACACAGTGATGTCACTGTACAGAGAAAATAAACACAGTGATGTCACAGTACAGGGATAATGAACACAGTGATGTCACAGTACAGGAATAATAAACACAGTGATGTCACAGTACAGAGATAATAACCACAGTGATGTCACAGTACAGAGATAATAAATGCAGTGATGTCACAGTACAGGGATAATAAACACAGTGATGTCACAGCACAGGGATAATAAACACAGTGATGTCACAGTACAGAGATAATAAACACAGTGATGTCACAGTACAGGGATAATAAACACAGTGATGTCACAGTACAGGGATAATAAACACAGTGATGTTACAGTACAGGGATAATACACACAGTGATGTCACAGTACAGGCATAATAAACACAGTGATGTCACAGTACAGAGATAATACACACAGTGATATCACAGTACAGGCATAATAAACACAGTGATGTCACAGTACAGGGATAATAAACACAGTGATGTCACTGTACAGGGATAATAAACACAGTGATGTCACAGTGCAGGGATAATAAACAGTGATGTCACAGTACAGGGATAATAAACACAGTGATGTCACAGTACAGAGAAAATAAACACAGTGATGTCACAGTACAGAGAAAATAAACACAGTGATGTCACTGTACAGAGAAAATAAACACAGTGATGTCACTGTACAGAGAAAATAAACACAGTGATGTCACAGTACAGGAATAATAAACATAGTGATGTCACAGTACAGGTATAATACACACAGTGATGTCACAGTACAGAGATAATAAACACAGTGATGTCACAGTACAGAGAAAATAAACACAGTGATGCTACTGTACAGAGAAAATAAACACAGTGATGTCACAGTACAGGAATAATAAACATAGTGATGTCACAGTACAGGTATAATACACACAGTGATGTCACAGTACAGAGATAATAAACACAGTGATGTCACAGTACAGAGATAATAAACACAGTGATGTCACAGTACAGGGATAATAAACACAGTGATGTCACAGTACAGGGATAATAAACACAGTGATGTCACAGTACAGGGATAATAAACACAGTGATGTCACAGTACAGGGATAATAAACACAGTGATGTCACAGTACAGGGATAATAAACACAGTGATGTCACAGTACAGAGATAATAAACACAGTGATGTCACAGTACAGGGATAATAAACACAGTGATGTCACAGTACAGGGATAATACACACAGTGATGTCACAGTACAGGGATAATAAACACAGTGATGTCACAGTACAGGATAATAAACACAGTGATGTCACAGTACAGGGATAATACACACAGTGATGTCACAGTACAGGGATAATACACACAGTGATGTCACAGTACAGGGATAATACACACAGTGATGTCACAGTACAGGGATAATAAACACAGTGATGCCACAGTACAGGGATAATACACACAGTGATGTCACAGTACAGAGATAATAAAAACAAAGATGTCACAGTACAGGGATAATAAACACAGTGATGTCACAGTACAGGGATAATAAACACAGTGATGTCACAGTACAGAGATAATAAACACAGTGATGTCACAGTACAGAGATAATAAACACAGTGATGTCACCGTACAGAAATAATAAACACAGTGATGTCACAGTACAGAGATAATAAACACAGTGATGTCACAGTACAGGTATAAAAGACTCATTGATGTCACAGTACAGGGATAATAAACACAGTGATGTCACATTACAGAGATAATAAACACAGTGATGTCACAGTACAGAGATAATAAGCACAGTGATGTCACAGTACAGGGATAATAAACACAGTAATGTCACAGTACAGAGATAATAAAACCAGTGATGTCACAGTACAGAGATAATAAACACAGTGATGTCACAGTACAGAGATAATAAACACAGTGATGTCACAGTACAGGGTAATAAACACAGTGATGTCACAGTACAGGGATAATACACACAGTGATGTCACAGTACAGAGATAATAAACACAGTAATAGTAACATGGTAACATAGTACATAAGGCCAAAAAAAGACATTTGTCCATCCAGTTCGACCTGTTTCCTACAAGTTGATCCAGAGGAAGGTAAAAAAAAAACCCTGTGAGGTAGAAGCAAATTATCCCCACGTAAGGGGAGTAAAAACTTCCTTCCCGACTCCAATCAGGCATCAGAATAACTCCCTGGATCAACAACCCCTCTCTAGTAGCTATAGCCTGTAATATTATTACACTCCAGAAATACATCCAGACCCCTCCTGAATTCCTTTATTGTACTCACCATAACCACCTCCTCAGGCAGAGAGTTCCATAGTCTCACTGCTCTTACTGTAAAGAATCCATAGTCTCACTGCTCTTACAGTACAGAGTCCATAGTCTCAATGTTCTTACAGTAAAGAGTCCATAGACTCACTGCTCTTACAGTACAGAGTCCATAGTCTCACTGCTCTTACCGTAAAGAGTCCATAGTCTCACTGCTCTTACAGTACAGAGTCCATAGTCTCACTGCTCTTACAGTAAAGAGTCTATAGTCTCACTGCTCTTACAGTACAGAGTCCATAGTCTCACTGCTCTTACCGTAAAGAGTCCATAGTCTCACTGCTCTTACCGTAAAGAGTCCATAGTCTCACTGCTCTTACAATAAAGAGTCCATAGTCTCACTGCTCTTACAGTATAGAGTCCATAGTCTCACTGCTCTTACAGTACAGAGTCCATAGTCTCACTGCTCTTACAGTATAGAGTCCATAGTCTCACTGCTCTTACAGTAAAGAGTCCATAGTCTCACTGCTCTTACAGTATAGAGTCCATAGTCTCACTGCTCTTACAGTAAAGAGTCCATAGTCTCTCTGCTCTTACTGTAAAGAGTCCATAGTCTCACTGCTCTTACCGTAAAGAGTCTATAGTCTCACTGCTCTTACAGTAAAGATTCCATAGTCTCACTGCTCTTACAGTAAAGAGTCCATAGTCTCACTGCTCTTACAGTACAGAGTCCATAGTCTCACTGCTCTTACCGTAAAGAATCCATAGTCTCACTGCTCTTACAGTACAGAGTCCATAGTCTCACTGCTCTTACAGTACAGAGTCCATAGTCTCACTGCTCTTACCATAAAGAGTCCATAGTCTCACTGCTCTTACAGTACAGAGTCCATAGTCTCATCGCTCTCACAGTACAGAGTCCATAGTCTCACTGCTTTTACAGTACAGAGTCCATAGTCTCACTGCTCTTACCGTAAAGAGTCCATAGTCTCACTGCTCTTACAGTACAGAGTCCATAGTCTCGCTGCTCTTACAGTAAAGAGTCTATAGTCTCACTGCTCTTACAGTACAGAGTCCATAGTCTCACTGCTCTTACCGTAAAGAGCCCATAGTCTCACTGCTCTTACAGTACAGAGTCCATAGTCTCACTGTTCTTACAGTAAAGAGTCCATAGTCTCGCTGCTCTTACAGCAAAGAGTCCATAGTCTCACTGCTCTTACAGTAAAGAGTCCATAGTCTCACTGTTCTTACAGTAAAGAGTCCATAGTCTCACTGCTCTTACAGTAAAGAGTCCATAGTCTCACTGCTCTTACAGTATAGAGTCCATAGTCTCACTGCTCTTACAGTATAGAGTCCATAGTCTCACTGCTCTTACCGTAAAGAGTCCATAGTCTCACTGCTCTTACAGTATAGAGTCCATAGTCTCACTGCTCTTACAGTAAAGAGTCTATAGTCTCACTGCTCTTACAGTACAGAGTCCATAGTCTCACTGCTCTTACCGTAAAGAGTCCATTGTCTCACTGCTCTTACAGTAAAGAGTCCATAGTCTCACTGCTCTTACAGTATAGAGTCCATAGTCTCACTGCTCTCACAGTAAAGAGTCCATAGTCTCCCTGCTCGTACCGTAAAGAGTCCATAGTCTCACTGCTCTTACAGTATAGAGTCCATAGTCTCACTGCTCTTACAGTATAGAGTCCATAGTCTCACTGCTCTTACAGTATAGAGTCCATAGTCTCACTGCTCTTACCGTAAAGAGTCTATAGTCTCACTGCTCTTACAGTAAAGATTCCATAGTCTCACTGCTCTTACAGTATAGAGTCCATAGTCTCACTGCTCTTACCGTAAAGAATCCATAGTCTCACTGCTCTTACAGTATAGAGTCCATAGTCTCGCTGCTCTTACAGTAAAGGGTCCATAGTCTCGCTGCTCTTACAGTAAAGGGTCCATAGTCTCGCTGCTCTTACAGTACAGAGTCCATAGTCTCACTGCTCTTACAGCAAAGAGTCCATAGTCTCACTGCTCTTACCGTAAAGAATCCATAGTCTCACTGCTCTTACAGTACAGAGTCCATAGTCTCACTGCTCTTACAGTACAGAGTCCATAGTCTCACTGCTCTTACAGTACAGAGTCCATAGTCTCACTGCTCTTACAGTAAAGAATCCTCTTCTATGTTTGTGTAGAAACCTTCTTTCCTCCAGACGCAGAGGATGTCCCCTCGTCACAGTGACAGTCCTGGGGATAAATAGATGATGGGAGAGATCTCTGTACTGACCCCTGATATATTTATACATAGTTATTAGATCTCCCCTCAGTCGTCTTTTTTCTAAAGTGAATAACCCTAATTTTGATAACCTTTCAGGGTCCTGTAGTCGCCCCATTCCAGTTATTACTTTAGTTGGATCATTGTGGACGTCGATGACTCTATCTGAACTGACACGTTTTTTGATTCACTAATTATGTACTGTATACTTTGATCATGTTTTTTGATTTTGTTCACTTTATGCACTTTGTACACTGATCATGTTTGATTTATCACGTGTTGTATTTAATCATGTAACTTTCCTAATTATGTGCTTAGATTCTTAATTTTATATTCATGAATTTTGATTATTATGCACTTATTATTATTACATTTATTATTCTTTACTTTAAAATGAAATATGGAGTTCACTATATATACACTATCACTTTTTGATCATGAGAACTTCCAGTTGTGGTTATTTTCTTATGTTCTTTTGTTCCTTTCAGCCTCTATTTTGATTCCATGGTGTAGGTCCGACTTCCGTCCTGTGCCGTGCCCCTTTGTATATCTCGTTACCATGACTACCGCTGTAGCGAGCTCCCGTGGTGCGCTGCGGGCGGGTCCACGTGATGACGCCGCATGGTTTCCTTGGTAGCTGGACTGACGCGCCGGAAGCGCGTCACTCCACCTCCTGATGAGCCGGCGCCTCGTGAGGACCGCGTCCGCATCACCGGGTAAGCTCGCCGATACTAAACAGCGGCTGTCCTTAATCGGATAATTACTTTTTAACCAATCAGGGTGAGCACTGCACTATAATTGGGGGATCTGAGGGGATGTTATGGTACCTCCTGACGAGCTGGCGCGAAACGCGCGTCGAGGGTGTTCTGTTCCACTGGTACTGACTATCCCCCGTACACCATGGCTAACGGTATGTTATTTGTGTCCTAGATTGTTTTTGATTATGTGATGCATATTTGGGCTAAGTTGTTTAACTCTCTGGGGTTTATCATGACCCCCAACCTTACCGTTGCTTTATCATTGAGTGCTTAACCATTTTTGTGGTGTGGGGGATACTCAGTGTTAGTGGTGGTTCTTGGGCATTTGCTCTGTGCTCCTCCATTGCACAATCAATGTGTATGTACTTATTATCAATTGTCTATTTATTTGTTAAATAAATCTTTATACTTTTGCATACTTGGGCTGTGCCTTTTCTTGCTCTTGCTGAGCAATTATTGGATGTTATTACTTTAGTTGCCCTCCTCTGAACCCTCTCCAGCTCTGCTATGTCTGCCTTGTTCACAGGAGCCCAGAACTGTACACAGTCCTCCATGTGTGGTCTGACCAGTGATTTGTAAAGTGGTAGGACTATCTTCTCATCACGGGCGTCTATGCCCCTTTTGATGCAACCCATTATCTTATTGGCCTTGGCGGCAGCTGCCTGACACTAGTTTTTTTAAGCTTAGTTTGCTGTTTATTAAAATTCCTAGATCCTTTTCCATGTCAGTGTTACCAAGTGTTTTACCATTTAGTATGTACGGGTGACTTGCATTATTCCTTCCCATGTGCATAACTTTACATTTGTCAGTGTTAAACCTCATCTGCCACTTATCTGCCCAAGCCCCCAATCTATCCAGATCCCTCTGTAGCAGAAAACTGTCCTCGTCAGTGTTAATTACTTTACACAGTTTAGTGTCATCTGCAAAAATAGATATTTTACTGTGCAGGCCTTCTACAAGATCATTAATAAATATATTGAGAATAGGGCCCAATACTGACCCCTGCGGTACCCCACTAGTGACAGTTGTCACAGTACAGAGATAATAAACACAGTGATGTCACAGTACAGGGATAATAAACACAGTGATGTCACAGTACAGGGATAATAAACACAGTGATGTCACAGTACAGGGATAATAAACACAGTGATGTCACAGTACAGGGATAATAAACACAGTGATGTCACAGTACAGAGATAATACACACAGTGATGTCACAGTACAGAGATAATAAACACAGTGATGTCACAGTACAGGGATAATAAACACAGTGATGTCACAGTACAGGGATAATAAACACAGTGATGTCACAGTACAGGGATAATAAACACAGTGATGTCACAGTATAGGGATAATAAACACAGTGATGTCACAGTATAGGGATAATAAACACAGTGATGTCACAGTACAGCGATAATAAACACAGTGATGTCACAGTACAGGGATAATAAACACAGTGATGTCATAGCACAGGGATAATACACACAGTGATGTCACAGTACAGGGATAATAAACACAGTGATGTCATAGCATAGGGATAATACACACAGTGATGTCACAGTACAGGGATAATAAACACAGTGATGTCACAGTACAGAGATAATAAACACAGTGATGTCACAGTATTGGGATAATAAACACAGTGATGTCACAGTACAGGGATAATAAACAGTGATGTCACAGTACAGAGAAAATATACACATTTATGTCACAGTAAATAGATAATAAACACAGTGATGTCACAGTACAGGGATAATAAACACAGTGATGTCACAGTATAGGGATAATAAACACAGTGATGTCACAGTACAGAGATAATACACACAGTGATGTCACAGTACAGAGATAATAAAAACAGTGATGTCACAGTACAGGGATAATACACACAGTGATGTCACAGTACAGGGATAATAAACACAGTGATGTCACAGTATAGGGATAATAAACACAGTGATGTCACAGTACAGGGATAATAAACACAGTGATGTCACAGTACAGGGATAATAAACACAGTGATGTCATAGCACAGGGATAATAAACACAGTGATGTCACAGTACAGGGATAATAAACACTGTGATGTCACAGTACAGAGATAATACACACAGTGATGTCATAGCACAGGGATAATACACACAGTGATGTCACAGTACAGAGATAATACACACAGTGATGTCACAGTACAGAGATAATAAACACAGTGATGTCACAGTACAGGGATAATAAACACAGTGATGTCACAGTACAGATATAATAAACACAGTGATGTCACAGTACAGGGATAATAAACACAGTGATGTCACAGTACAGGGATAATAAACAGTGATGTCACAGTACAGAGAAAATATACACATTTATGTCATAGTATAGAGATAATAAACACAGTGATGTCACAGTACATAGATAATAAACACAGTGATGTCACAGTACAGGGATAATAAACACAGTGATGTCACAGTACAGAGATAATAAAAACAGTGATGTCACAGTACAGGGATAATACACACAGTGATGTCACAGTACAGAGATAATAAACACAGTGATGTCACAGTACAGGGATAATAAACACAGTGATGTCATAGTACAGAGATAATACACACAGTGATGTCACAGTACAGGGATAATACACACAGTGATGTCACAGTACAAAGATAATACACACAGTGATGTCACAGTACAGAGATAATACACACAGTGGTGTCACAGTACACAGATAATACACACAGTGATGTCACAGTATAGAGATAATAAACACAGTGATGTCACAGTACAGAGATAATAAACACAGTGATGTCACAGTACAGAGATAATAAACACAGTGATGTCACAGTACAGGGATAATAAACACAGTGATGTCACAGTACAGGGATAATAAACACAGTGATGTCACAGTACAGGGATAATAAACACAGTGATGTCACAGTACAGGGATAATAAACACAGTGATGTCACAGTACAGGGATAATAAACACAGTGATGTCACAGTACAGAGATAATAAACACAGTGATGTCACAGTACAGAGATAATAAACACAGTGATGTCACAGTACAGAGATAATAAACACAGTGATGTCACAGTACAGGGATAATAAACACAGTGATGTCACAGTACAGAGATAATAAACACAGTGATGTCACAGTACAGGGATAATAAACACAGTGATGTCACAGTACAGAGATAATAAACACAGTGATGTCACAGTACAGAGATAATAAACACAGTGATGTCACAGTACAGAGATAATAAACACAGTGATGTCACAGTACAGGGATAATAAACACAGTGATGTCACAGTACAGAGATAATAAACACAGTGATGTCACAGTACAGGGATAATAAACACAGTGATGTCACAGTACAGAGATAATAAACACAGTGATGTCACAGTACAGAGATAATAAACACAGTGATGTCACAGTACAGAGATAATAAACACAGTGATGTCACAGTACAGGGATAATAAACACAGTGATGTCACAGTACAGAGATAATAAACACAGTGATGTCACAGTACAGGGATAATAAACACAGTGATGTCACAGTACAGAGATAATAAACACAGTGATGTCACAGTACAGGGATAATAAACACAGTGATGTCACAGTACAGATATAATAAACACAGTGATGTCACAGGACAGGGAGAATAAACACAGTGATGTCACAGTACAGGGATAATAAACACAGTGATGTCACAGTACAGGGATAATACACACAGTGATGTCACAGTACAGGGATAATAAACACAGTGATGTCACAGTACAGATATAATAAACACAGTGATGTCACAGTACAGGGATAATAAACACAGTGATGTCACAGTACAGATATAATAAACACAGTGATGTCACAGGACAGGGAGAATAAAAACAGTGATGTCACAGTATAGGGATAATAAACACAGTGATGTCACAGTACAGGGATAATACACACAGTGATGTCACAGTACAGGGATAATAAACACAGTGATGTCACAGTACAGGGATAATAAACACAGTGATGTCACAGTACAGATATAATACACACAGTGATGTCACAGTGCAGGGATAATAAACACAGTGATGTCACAGTACAGAGATAATAAACACAGTGATGTCACAGTACAGGGATAATAAACACAGTGATGTCACAGTACAGGGATAATAAACACAGTGATGTCACAGTACAGGGATAATAAACACAGTGATGTCACAGTACAGATATAATAAACACAGTGATGTCACAGTACAGGGATAATAAACACAGTGATGTCACAGTACAGAGATAATACACACAGTGATGTCACAGTACAGGGATAATAAACACAGTGATGTCACAGTACAGGGATAATAAACACAGTAATGTCACAGAACAGAGATAATAAACACAGTGATGTCACAGTACAGATATAATAAACACAGTGATGTCACAGTACAGGGATAATAAACACAGTGATGTCACAGTACAGGGATAATAAACACAGTGATGTCACAGTACAGAGATAATACACACAGTGATGTCACAGTACAGGGATAATACACACAGTGATGTCACAGTACAGAGATAATACACATAGTGATGTCACAGTACAGAGATAATAAACACAGTGATGTCACAGTACAGAGATAATAAACACAGTGATGTCACAGTACAGAGATAATACACACAGTGATGTCACAGTACAGGGATAATAAACACAGTGATGTCACAGTACAGAGATAATACACACAGTGATGTCACAGTACAGGGATAATACACACAGTGATGTCACAGTACAGAGATAATACACACAGTGATGTCACAGTACAGGGATAATAAACACAGTGATGTCACAGTACAGAGATAATACACACAGTGATGTCACAGTACAGGGATAATAAACACAGTGATGTCACAGTACAGGGATAATAAACACAGTGATGTCACAGTACAGAGATAATAAACACAGTGATGTCACAGTACAGGGATAATACACACAGTGATGTCACAGTACAGGGATAATAAACACAGTGATGTCACAGTACAGGGATAATAAACACAGTGATGTCACAGTACAGAGATAATAAACACAGTGATGTCACAGTACAGGGATAATAAACACAGTGATGTCACAGTACAGATATAATAAACACAGTGATGTCACAGTACAGGGATAATAAACACAGTGATGTCACAGTACAGATATAATAAACACAGTGATGTCACAGTACAGGGATAATAAACACAATGATGTCACAGTACAGGGATAATAAAGATATGTCACAGTACAGAGATAATAAACACAGTGATGTCACAGTACAGAGATAATACACACAGTGATGTCACAGTACAGGGATAATAAACACAGTGATGTCACAGTACAGAGATAATAAACACAGTGATGTCACAGTACAGAGATAATAAACACAGTGATGTCACAGTACAGAGATAATAAACACAGTGATGTCACAGTATAGGGATAATAAACACAGTGATGTCACAGTACAGGCATAATAAACACAGTGATGTCACAGTACAGAGATAATAAACACAGTGATGTCAGAGTACAGGGATAATAAACACAGTGATGTCACAGTACAGGGATAATACACACAGTGATGTCACTGTACAGGGATAATAAACACAGTGATGTCACAGTACAGAGATAATAAACACAGTGATGTCACAGTTCGGACATAATCTAACTATCTAGTAGAAGGAAAAAATGCACTGGATCGCACAGCAAGTTCCACAATACTAAAAATGGAGTGCCAGTGGCTGAGAGGACAATCCCCTAAGTCCACAAAAATATAACATGAAAAATTCCACAGCACTTCCTTATAGGTGAAAAAAATTCTTACTTTATTTTCCGGGTAAAAAGCATTTACCCGGAAAATAAAGTAAGAATTTTTTTCACCTATAAGGAAGTGCTGTGGAATTTTTCATGTTATAATTAGTAGAAGGAATATGTACTCGCACTCGTTAGTAGAATCTGTATAAGGCAGATTCACGGCACACTGATTTGTTTGCAAGTTATCAGATTTTATTTGCATTCTTCAGTGTTCGACATAACATTGTTGTATCAATCCAGGCTATGTGATAAGCATAAGGCCACAATAATTATTTGTACGGTCCCCGGACGTTTCGGTCTTATATAGACCTTCCTCAGCGTGATCTGTAATGGCGCGCTGTGGTGGAGCCCTGGAGGCAGCATTTATGGGAGCGCAGTGCCGTCACTGCGCGCCCATAAACCATACATGCTGCATCCAGGGCTCCACCACAGCGCGCCATTACTGTATTGCAGCGCTGAACTGTTCTGATTTCATACACAATGTAATGTTAGAGAGCGGGATCATGTAACACAAGTTCTCCAATACCGTTATCACCTGTGTGCAAAAGTAACTGCACCCTTACAAAATGACCAGGGAACATTAATTCTGCACAGGGGTCAGAAGATGGCCGGCCCTGTCCGTAACCTTCCTCTTAGGCTACATGTAGCAAGAACAATTGACAAGGCATGTGCACTCTGCGGTCTTACTAAGCCCTCAAACTGATGTTAAAATTGAGAGATTAGTCAACATGTCCTGCAGTGGAGAACATGTCTTAAGCCCGAGCACCACGCCAAGGTCTCTCAAGTAGCTCGGGACCTAACACTCACCTACCTGTGCCGTATGCGCAATACCAGGGGCCAGTGGGTATTACAGGAATGTATAGGCCGGCTCACAGCAGACTCCTCAGTTACCTCCAGCATGTGACCATGCCTGCAATGGGAGGGGGAGAAGGCTGTGCGCCCCACCCAAGACTGGCTGATATGGCCCAGGCCTCACAGGTGCACCTAAATATAGCCTGGGGATGGAAAACAGAATACATCTAATAGGAGTTTATACACCTCCAAACAATTATATATACACAAACCGACTGAAAGGTGGCATGAAGCGGGATGTGCTCAACCCAAAAATGCAGTTGTGCTTCTATATACAGGGGAGCAGATCCTGCACATCAGTTTGGCGGCTTAGTAAGACCGCAGTGTGCACCTGCCTTGTCGTTTGTTATTGCTATATTGTTATATTATTTATCACATCCACACAATTGCCATCTTGTGTAGGATGTCTATTGTGGTACTTGTGGTCCGCTGCCGGCATCCTCCACCGTATGCATTTTTGCTGGGGATCGCCATTAGCAACGGGCCACAAGTGCAGGATCTGCTCCCCTGTATATAGAAGCACAACTGCATCTTGGGTTGAGCCCATCCGGCTTCATGCCACCTTTCTGTTGGTTTGTCACTTAGGCTACAAACGTATCTTGTTTCCGTGTCAGTTCCGTTTTTTGTTTTTTGCGGATTGGATGAGGACGTCATCCGTATTTTTACGGATCAGTGTTTTGCAGACCGCAAAACACATATGGTCGTGTGAATGTAGCCTTATCCAGAGGCCGTTCAGTGTAATATACATATGAGGAGAGGGTGTGAATACTTTTCAGTTTTCTGAATTACCTATATCATTATCTAGAAGACATCTCTGGTGAACTTTTCCCCAGTTATAGAATATGTACCGAGCCTAAGAAGACTCTCATAGTGAGCCACATGACCAGCCAAGATGAGAAGCACATGGACCCTCTACTGCAGGGTGGTCCCACCCGGCCCTTCTCCGCCTTACATGATGAGGAAAGGCAGCTCCGTCATCTGTATAGGGAAGGGTTCTTTACAGTAACTGTGGTTACACTACATAATATCAATATAGAGAAGGGTTCCTTACAGTAGGAATGGTAACACTGCAGAATATTAGTATAGGGAAGGGTTAATTACAGTAAGAATTGTCACACCAGAGAATATTGGAATAGGAAGTTAGTTACAGGAAGAACAGTCTGATTATGGAATTTGAAAACAATGAAGGGTTCTTTACAGTAAGAGCAAGCACCCTATGGAATATCAGTATAGAGAAGGGTTATTTACAGTAAGAGCAAGCACTCTATGGAATATCAGTATAGAGAAGGGTTATTTACAGTAAGAGCAAGCACCCTATGGAATATCAGTATAGAGAAGGGTTATTTACAGTAAGAGCAAGCACTCTATGGAATATCAGTATAGAGAAGGGTTATTTACAGTAAGAGCAAGCACTCTATGGAATATCAGTATAGAGAAGGGTTATTTACAGTAAGAGCAAGCACTCTATGGAATATCAGTATAGAGAAGGGTTCTTTACAGTAAGAGCAAGCACTCTATGGAATATCAGTATAGAGAAGGGCTCTTTACAGTAAGAGCAAGCACTCTATGGAATATCAGTATAGAGAAGGGTTCTTTACAGTAAGAGCAAGCACTCTATGGAATATCAGTATAGAGAAGGGTTATTTACAGTAAGAGCAAGCACTCTATGGAATATCAGTATAGAGAAGGGTTCTTTACAGTAAGAGCAAGCACTCTATGGAATATCAGTATAGAGAAGGGTTCTTTACAGTAAGAGCAAGCACTCTATGGAATATCAGTATAGAGAAGGGTTCTTTACAGTAAGAGCAAGCACCCTATGGAATATCAGTATAGAGAAGGGTTCTTTACAGTAAGAGCAAGCACCCTATGGAATATCAGTATAGAGAAGGGTTATTTACAGTAAGAGCAAGCACCCTATGGAATATCAGTATAGAGAAGGGTTATTTACAGTAAGAGCAAGCACTCTATGGAATATCAGTATAGAGAAGGGTTCTTTACAGTAAGAGCAAGCACTCTATGGAATATCAGTATAGAGAAGGGTTCTTTACAGTAAGAGCAAGCACCCTATGGAATATCAGTATAGAGAAGGGTTCTTTACAGTAAGAGCAAGCACTCTATGGAATATCAGTATAGAGAAGGGTTCTTTACAGTAAGAGCAAGCACTCTATGGAATATCAGTATAGAGAAGGGTTCTTTACAGTAAGAGCAAGCACTCTATGGAATATCAGTATAGAGAAGGGTTCTTTACAGTAAGAGCAAGCACCCTATGGAATATCAGTATAGAGAAGGGTTCTTTACAGTAAGAGCAAGCACTCTATGGAATATCAGTATAGAGAAGGGTTCTTTACAGTAAGAGCAAGCACTCTATGGAATATCAGTATAGAGAAGGGTTCTTTACAGTAAGAGCAAGCACTCTATGGAATATCAGTATAGAGAAGGGTTCTTTACAGTAAGAGCAAGCACCCTATGGAATATCAGTATAGAGAAGGGTTCTTTACAGTAAGAGCAAGCACCCTATGGAATATCAGTATAGAGAAGGGTTCTTTACAGTAAGAGCAAGCACTCTATGGAATATCAGTATAGAGAAGGGTTCTTTACAGTAAGAGCAAGCACCCTATGGAATATCAGTATAGAGAAGGGTTCTTTACAGTAAGAGCAAGCACCCTATGGAATATCAGTATAGAGAAGGGTTCTTCACAGTAAGAGCAAGCACCCTATGGAATATCAGTATAGAGAAGGGTTCTTTACAGTAAGAGCAAGCACCCTATGGAATATCAGTATAGAGAAGGGTTCTTTACAGTAAGAGCAAGCACTCTATGGAATATCAGTATAGAGAAGGGTTCTTTACAGTAAGAGAAAGCACTCTATGGAATATCAGTATAGAGAAGGGTTCTTTACAGTAAGAGCAAGCACTCTATGGAATATCAGTATAGAGAAGGGTTCTTTACAGTAAGAGCAAGCACTCTATGGAATATCAGTATAGAAAAGGGTTCTTTACAGTAAGAGCAAGCACTCTATGGAATATCAGTATAGAGAAGGGTTCTTTACAGTAAGAGCAAGCACTCTATGGAATATCAGTATAGAGAAGGGTTCTTCACAGTATGAGCAAGCACCCTATGGAATATCAGTATAGAGAAGGGTTCTTTACAGTAAGAGCAAGCACCCTATGGAATATCAGTATAGAGAAGGGCTATTTACAGTAAGAGCAAGCACTCTATGGAATATCAGTATAGAGAAGGGTTCTTCACAGTATGAGTAAGCACCCTATGGAATATCAGTATAGAGAAGGGTTCTTTACTGTAAGAGCAAGCACTCTATGGAATATCAGTATAGAGAAGGGTTCTTTACAGTAAGAGCAAGCACTCTATGGAATATCAGTATAGAAAAGGGTTCTTTACAGTAAGAGAAAGCACTCTATGGAATATCAGTATAGAGAAGGGTTCTTTACAGTAAGAGCAAGCACCCTATGGAATATCAGTATAGAGAAGTGTTCTTTACAGTAAGAGCAAGCACCCTATGGAATATAAGTATAGAGAAGGGTTCTTCACAGTAAGAGCAAGCACCCTATGGAATATCAGCATAGAGAAGGGTTCTTTACAGTAAGAGCAAGCACCCTATGGAATATCAGTATAGAGAAGTGTTCTTTACAGTAAGAGCAAGCACCCTATGGAATATCAGTATAGAGAAGGGCTATTTACAGTAAGAGCAAGCACTCTATGGAATATCAGTATAGAGAAGGGTTCTTCACAGTATGAGTAAGCACCCTATGGAATATCAGTATAGAGAAGGGTTCTTTACTGTAAGAGCAAGCACTCTATGGAATATCAGTATAGAGAAGGGTTCTTTACAGTAAGAGCAAGCACTCTATGGAATATCAGTATAGAAAAGGGTTCTTTACAGTAAGAGAAAGCACTCTATGGAATATCAGTATAGAGAAGGGTTCTTTACAGTAAGAGCAAGCACCCTATGGAATATCAGTATAGAGAAGTGTTCTTTACAGTAAGAGCAAGCACCCTATGGAATATCAGTATAGAGAAGGGTTCTTCACAGTAAGAGCAAGCACCCTATGGAATATCAGCATAGAGAAGGGTTCTTTACAGTAAGAGCAAGCACCCTATGGAATATCAGTATAGAGAAGTGTTCTTTACAGTAAGAGCAAGTACCCTATGGAATATCAGTTTGAGCGGTCATACCATGGAATATCATTATGGGGAAAGCTTCTGTAAAGTAAGAGCAGTCACAGTACAGATTGTCATAACAGGTAAGCATTCTTTACAGTAATAGCAGTCACTGCAAAGTAACCATATAGGGAAGGATTCTTTACAGTAAGAGCAAGCACACTCTGAAATATGGAAGGGTTCTTTACAGTATGAGAAGTCACAATACAAGTCTTCAGGATAGGGAAGACTTATTTACGGTAGAAGCAGTTACACTATGGAATATCAGAATAGGGAATGTTTCTTTACAGAGCAGTCACCATACAGAAATGTAAAAAAATAAAACGATAGGTTACAAAGTGCTGCACATTTGGAGATAATAGAGAGGCGCATAATCAGAGAACAGTAGAGATGATCTTATATATCAGTGACTAGGCAGCTTGCTTAAAAAGCCTCTACTCAGCATGATCAACCCTTATTAAACCAGGCATATAGCCTGGTAGGGTTGATCATTCTGATTAAAATGGTATCTTTCTTTATTCAGCGCAGGTCCTGCTGAATGAAGATAGAGGAATCCTTCAATCTCCATTCAGCAGGACCTGCGCTGACGTCACCACGCTCACCACGTGGTGAGCGCGATGACGTCATCAAAGGTCCTTTGGCAGGTCCTGAAAGAAGAAGAGGCTGGCTGCGCGATCAAGTGGATGAGGTGAGTTAATTATTGTTTCATTATTTTTTTAACCCCTCAATCAACATTTTAGTAAACATTCTGTATTATGAATGCTATTATTTTCCCTCATAACCTTGTTATAAGGGAAAATAATAAAATCTACACAACACCGAACCCAAACCCAAACTTCAGTGAAGACGTCCGGTTCGGGTCTGGGTACCACATTCAGTTTTTTATTACGCGTGTACAAAATGCATTGCACTCGCGCTGAAAAAACTGAAGAATGCAACGCAATCGCAGTCAAACCTGACTGAAATTGTCTGCGCCACTTGTGCGGGTTTCCCTCAATTCACCCGGGACGCATCCGCAGCAAATCCGGAACGCCCATGTAAAAGAGACCTTAGGGTTGATCATGCTGATCAAAACATTACCTTTCTTTTGTTTTTAGTTTGCACCACTGTGGAGATATGTGGACTTTTATATTTATACAAATTAAAGAAAGATACTGAATAAAAACGTTTTATTCGTTAAGTCTCTGCTACGTAAGATTGTCTCTGTACTCTGATTATGTCTCTGACGCGCCGAGCACTTTATAATCTGTAATTTCATTAATAACGCTTAAGTCTATTTCACTATGGAATACCAGTATAAGAAAGAATTCTTTACAGTAAAAGCAGTCATACTGCAGAATATCAGTATAGAGATGGATTATATACAATAAAGCAGTCATACTACAGAATATCAGTAATAGAGATAGATTATTTACAATAAAGCACTAATACTACAGAATATCAGTATAGGGAAGGGTTCTTTACAGTAAAAGGAGTCACTCTACAGAATATCAGTATAGGGAAAGGTTCTTTACAGTAAAAGCCTTCATACTACAGAATATCAGTATAGAGATGAATTATTTATAGTAAAAGGAGTCACTCTACAGAATATAAGTATAGGGAAGGGATCTTTACAGTAGCAACAGTCACATTACAGAACATCTGTATAAGGAAGGGCACTTTACATCAAATCAATCATACTACAGAATATCAGTATATGGAATGGTTCTTTATAGTAAAAGTAGTCATACTACAGAAAATCAGTATAGGGAAGGGTTATTTACAGTAAGCGTAGTCAAAGTACAGAATATAAGTATAGAGAAGAAATATTCACAGTAAAATCAATCATACTACAGAATATGAGTATAGAGAAGGATTATTTAAAGTAAAAGCAGTCATAATACAGAATATCAGTATAGGGAAGGGTTATTTACAGTAAAGCAGTCACACTACCGACTATGAGTATAGGGAAGGGTTCTTTACAGTAAGCACAGTCCACACCGCAGAATATCAGTGTAGTGATGGGTTCTCTACAGTAAGAGTAGTCACACTACAGAACATCTGTATAAGGAAGGGCTCTTTATAGTAGGGGCAGTCACACTATAAACTATGTCTAGTAACTGTTAATAATATAGATCCCAGGAAAATTATCTGACTGCTGAGGGAAGTTTAGAAAAGAACGCTTTGCAGTAATAGCAGTCACTACAGAATATTAGCATTGGGAAGGGCTCTTTACAGTAAGAGATGTCACTACCTAATATCAGTAAGAACAGTCACTACAGAAAATTAATATGGAAAAGTGCTCTTTACAGTAAGAGCAGTAACTGCAAAATATCAGTATAGGGAAGGGCTCTTTACAGTAAGAGCAGCTACACAATATAATATCTGTATAGTGAAGTTTTCTTTATATTAAGAGAAGTCACTACAGAATATCATAGTGAAGGGCTCTTTACAGTAAGGACAATCACACCACAGTATATCAGTAAAGGGAAGGGCTCTTTACAGTAAGAGCAGCTACACAATATAATATCTGTATAGGGAAGT
The DNA here is from genome assembly GCA_033119425.1 of Bufotes viridis. Taxonomy (NCBI): domain Eukaryota; kingdom Metazoa; phylum Chordata; class Amphibia; order Anura; family Bufonidae; genus Bufotes; species Bufotes viridis. The sequence goes on from CM065593.1 coordinate 15,058,061, forward strand.
TTTCTTTATATTAAGATAAGTCACTACATAATATTATAGTGAAGGGCTCTTTACAGTAAGGACAATCACACCACAGGATATCAGTATAGGGAAGGGCTCTTTACAGTAAGAGCAGCTACACAATATAATATCTGTATTGGGAAGTTTTCTTTATATTAAGAGAAGTCACTACAGAATATCATAGTGAAGGGCTCTTTACAGTAAGGACAATCACACTACAGAATATCAGTATAGGGAAGGGCTCTTTACAGTTAGGGCAGTCATACTATATACTATGTCTAATAACTGTTAATAATATAGATCCCAGGAAAATTATCTGACTGCCTTGTTGGGATTGGAGGGAATTATTATTGGTGCCTTTCGAGTAAATTTTGCACTTTTTTCTAAAATCGCTGGTCAAATGCACCCAAGACAACGGCTCCAATTCATAATGTATGGGGATTCCCTTATATAGCAATATTCCGCGTTCGCCGCCTCTTGATGGACGGACGGATGAGTGTCAGTGCCGGGTCATCGGTGACAATCTAATTTGTAAATATAAGTGGTTCTCGGCTCGCTGATCCTTCTCAGTGTTGGGAACATGGAGATGTAAGTGGAGTTGTGATACGCAGCTGCCCCCCGGAGTGTGTGACAACTCTGAGGGCTTTTCTTGGTAACTGGCAGTGGAGAGTAGAGTGGGGATCCGGTTACATTGCGTCAGAACCTCTATGTGTGGACAGGGCACAGGCCTCAAAAGCAACAGGTGTCAAACTCCACTACAGGCAGTAAACACAGTGGCGGCCGCCCGGCACCATTAACCCTTTCTGCTCATTGACGCCCCTTCAGGCATTTTCCCATCCATCTGCTCTTCTGGACTCTATACACTTGGCTTGGTGAAATGAGGCTGGTTTATTATAGATTTGATACCTGTAACTATGTCTGGTGACAGTCCAGCTTCCAGCAGTGTTATCATAGCCATGTACAGTATGATACATGTATCTGTGTCTGGTGACAGTCCTGCTTCCAGCAGTGTTATCATAGTCATGTATGATACATGTAACTATGTCTGGTGACAGTCCTGCTTTCAACAGTGTTATCATAGTCATGTATGATACATGTATCTGTATCTGGTGACAGTCCTGCTTCCAGCAGTGTGATCATAATCATGTATGATACATGTAACTATGTCTGTGACAGTCCTGCTTTCAGCAGTGTTATCATAATCATGTATGATACATGTAACTATGTCTGGTGACAGTCCTGCTTCCAGCAGTGTGATCATAATCATGTATGATACATGTAACTATGTCTGATGACAGTCCTGCTTCCAGCAGTGTTATCATAATCATGTATGATACATGTATCTGTGTCTGGTGACAGTCCAGCTTCCAGCAGTGTTATCATAGTCATGTACAGTATGATACATGTATCTGTGTCTGGTGACAGTCCTGCTTCCAGCAGTGTTATCATAAATATGTATGATACATGTATCTGTGTCTGGTGACAGTCCAGCTTCCAGCAGTGTTATCATAGTCATGTACAGTATGATACATGTATCTGTGTCTGGTGACAGTCCTGCTTCCAGCAGTGTTATTATAGTCATGTATGATACATGTATCTGTGCCTGGTGACAGTCCTGCTTCCAGAAGTGTTATCATAGTCATGTATGATACATGTATCTGTGCCTGGTGACAGTCCTGCTTCCAGCAGTGTTATCATAAATATGTATGATACATGTATCTGTGTCTGGTGACAGTCCAGCTTCCAGCAGTCTTATAATAATCATGTATGATACATGTAACTATGTCTGGTGACAGTCCAGCTTCCAGCAGTGTTATCATAGTCATGTATGATACATGTATCTGTGTCTGGTGACAGTCCTGCTTCCAGCAGTGTTATCATAATTATGTATGATACATGTAACTATGTCTGGTGACAGTCCTGCTTCCAGCAGTGTTATCATAGTCATGCATGATACATGTACCTGTGTCTGGTGAAAGTCCTGCTTCCAGCAGTGTTATTATAGTCATGTATGATACATGTATCTGTGTCTGGCGAATGTCCTGCTTCCAGCAGTGTTATCATAGTCATGTATGATACATGTATCTGTGTCTGGTGACAGTCCTGCTTCCAGCAGTGTTATCATAGTCATGTATGATACATGTATCTGTGTCTGGTGACAGTCCTGCTTCCAGCAGTGTTATCATAGTCATGTATGATACATGTCTCTGTGTCTGGTGACAGTCCTGCTTCCATCAGTGTTATCATAGTCATGTATGATACATGTATCTGTGTCTGGTGACAGTCCTGCTTCCATCAGTGTTATTATAGTCATGTATGATACATGTATCTGTGTTCGGTGACAGTCCTGCTTCCAGCAGTGTTATTATAGTCATGTATGATACATGTATCTGTGTCTGGTGACAGTCCTGCTTCCAGCAGTGTTATTATAGTCATGTATGATACATGTATCTGTGTCTGGTGACAGTCCTGCTTCCAGCAGTGTTATCATAGTCATGTATGATACATGTATCTGTGTCTGGTGACAGTCCTGCTTCCAGCAGTGTTATTATAGTCATGTATGATACATGTATCTGTGTCTGGTGACAGTCCTGCTTCTAGCAGTGTTATCATAGTCATGTATGATACATGTATCTGTGTCTGGTGACAGTCCTGCTTCCAGCAGTTTTGGGCTCGTTTGTGGTTAGAGATCCGGCAGGCTGTTCTGGCAGGGTTTGCCGGGTAGCAGCCGGATCTCCACAGGAGCCCATTATAGTTAATAGGGCCAGGGGACATTCAGGTACCGTCCGGCAATTCCGGATCCAGAGAGTCATGTATGATACAGGTATCTGGTGACAATCCTGCTTCTATCAGTGTCATTATAGTCTTGTATGACAGTTAACCCTTTTTTTTGGGCAGGTTCAGCCCTGACTTGTGAACCTTTGCCCTTTCTTAAAGAAACACTCCTACAAACATTTTTATTCTGTAACCTGTTAGAAAGGTCACAGAGTACTGAAGTAGTAGTGAAGGTAATTGTCTTTCCAGTGTGAGTTATAACCTCCCTTCTGATCCTCAGCTGTGTCATGTTACCAGCTCTCTGTTCCAACTGACACAGGACAGGAAGTCAGTTACGTCTATGAGACTGACATTGTGGCTCCCATAGGAATACATAGAGAAACTGGCCTCCTGTCCACACATAAGATGCTGTGTTATATGGAGAGTCAGAGTGCTGGTCACATGACACGGCTGAGAATCAGAAGGGAGGTTATAACTCACAAATACAGTCACTGGTAAGAAGATTACCTTCACTACAGTTTACATCATGTACCTTTCTAACAGGTCAGAGAATAAAAGAAATAGTGGGAGCTCTTCTTTAAAGAGGTTTTCTGGGAGTAGAACACTGATGATGTATTCCCAGAATTGGTCACCAATATGTGATCAGTGGGGGTCTGACTCCCGGCACTCCCGCTCATCAGCTGTGTGAAGGGCCCTCTTTATAGTATACCAGGTACAGCACCGTTCATTGAATAGTGGCCATGCTTGGTATTGCAGCTGATTGTGACAGATGGACGTGATGTCAGTGGCCGAGGAATGAGGCTGCTGGGGAGAAAGCATGTCAGAGAATCAGTGTACTGAGAGGGGGAGAGAGGCTACAGCCCCCAAATATCTACCACCCATATAAAGGAGCAGCAGAACAAGGTATCCTGCTTATAATGCACTGCTGATGTGGAGACATGAAGACAGCAGCGACGATAGGTCTGTGAGTTGGGGTCCCATATTGTAGAAAACTCCATTATGAAATACCCTAGAGGGGCTCTCCTGATTAGGACCCTCATTGAGAGCCGAGGTCTCTGAATCTGCAGGACAGCTCAATGATTTCACTGCGAATTGTGCAATATTTGATTTCTCCTCTGGAGTCGCTGCAGGGAAACTGAACACTTACTGCCAGCTTCTCCAGTACTTTTAGAGAAAAAACCAAAGCAACCCAAAAAAATGCTGTACAGACCGCCTGCTGATGTCATCACCCGGAGACAATGATGTCATGCTTCCCCTGCACCCCAATATATGTAACCTGTACCCATATTCTCTTAGTCGATAGTTATGGGGCCCCAGTGGAATAGAAATGGACCCTCTGACCCCTCTGTGTGCTCCGCTGTGTTTGGTGCACAGGTTTCTCCAGCCTGTATCGTGAATTTGGTTGTTGGGCCCCTGATTAAATCCCTGCGTAAAATCCTCCTCTCCCCGGCCGGGGGGCTCGCAGGGTCTCCTGTTACACCATGGAGATTACTGTGGATGCAATATATTATAGGAGTCCATCAGATTGCAGGTGCTGAACCCTTCCTGACCCCAGATCCCAAACCCCCCAAATCCCAGCAGCCGTGCCTTCACTGGGGGGGCTCTTATGGAAGGATATCCTCGTAGCCGCTCCTTACACGGGGGGATCCACCTGCCAAAGGAGGCAGAAAGCGGCTGAGGACGAATATAATAGTGAACTGGAAATCTCTTGTAGATTATAAGGACCAAGGACAGTCATCGTTATAACTTTCCCTCCAACATTTTTAGGATTTCTTCTTGGTGTCAGTGAATGGAAACATTCAGCAAACCCATCCTGACCTGATGGATGCCACATCTGGGAGATTGCTACAATGTATCAGTGTAGAGAGTATCTGATGATCTCTTGATAGCTTGTTACAATGTTTCAGTCTGGAGTCCAGGCTCTTTACCTCATAAAGGATTGTCTAGACTACATACAACTGTAACGAACACTCAGCAGTGAGAACTACTAGGGCCGTTTTGCTTTCCATACTCTGGACTTCTTCCCATTCACTGACAGAAAGCAGTGATGTTTCACTGGGAGGCGCAAAAAGTATCTCAAACACACAAAAAAGGGCGTTCGTCATGTTCTCCAGAATTCTGCCTCAAATCTGCCCCAAACTTACAGAACGTTACAATATACGATAAGCAGTAAACCATTATAAGAGGGTATTGGGGCATTTAGAGAGCACACTACTGGATTTACTACATTGTGACTATACTATTCTATACTACACTATGAGTATACTTTATACTGTTACTATACTATACTATACTACAATATGAGTATACTTTATACTGTTACTATACTATACTATACTACACTATGAGTATACTTTATACTGTTACTATACTATTCTATACTACACTATGAGTATACTTTATACTGTTACTATTCTATACTACGCTATGAGTATACTTTATACTGTTACTATACTATTCTATACTACAATATGACTATACTGTATCCTGTTACTCCTACTATTCTATACTACAATATGAGTATACTTTATACTGTTACTATACTATTCTATACTACAATGTGAGTATACTTTATACTGTTACTATACTATACTACAATATGAGTATACTTTATCCTGTTACTATACTATTCTATACTACACTATGACTATACTTTATACTGTTACTATACTATTCTATACTACACTATGACTATACTGTATCCTGTTACTATTCTATTCTATACTACAATATGACAATAATTTATACTATTACTATACTATTCTATACTACAATATGAGTATACTTTATCCTGTTACTATACTATACTATACTACACTATGAGTATACTTTATCCTGTTACTATACTATTCTATACTACACTATGAGTATACTTTATACTGTTACTATACTATTCTATACTACACTATGAGTATACTTTATACTGTTACTATACTACAATATGAGTATACTTTATACTGTTACTATACTATTCTATACTACACTATGAGTATACTTTATACTGTTACTATACTATTCTATACTACACTATGAGTATACTTTATACTGTTACTATACTATTCTATACTACACTATGAGTATACTTTATACTGTTACTATACTATACTATACTATACTACAATATGAGTATACTTTATACTGTTACTATACTATTCTATACTACAGTATGAGTATACTTTATACTGTTACTATACTATTCTATACTACAATATGAGTATACTTTATACTGTTACTATACTATTCTATACTACACTATGACTATACTTTATACTGTTACTATACTATTCTATACTACAATATGAGTATACTTTATCCTGTTACTATACTATTCTATACTACAATATGAGTATACTTTATACTGTTACTATACTATTCTATACTACACTATGACTATACTTTATACTGTTACTATACTATTCTATACTACACTATGACTATACTTTATACTGTTACTATACTATTCTATACTACAATATGACTATACTGTATCCTGTTACTATACTATTCTATACTACAATATGACTATACTGTATCCTGTTACTCCTACTATTCTATACTACAATATGAGTATACTTTATACTGTTACTATACTATTCTATACTACACTATGAGTATACTTTATACTGTTACTATACTATTCTATACTACACTATGAGTATACTTACACTATGTTACTGTACTATTCTATACTACCATGAGTATTCATGCACTTATACTATACTACAATATGAGTATACTTTATACTGTTACTATACTATTCTATACTACAATATGAGTATACTTTATACTGTTACTATACTATTCTATACTACAATATGAGTATACTTTATACTGTTACTATACTCATTCTATACTACAATATGAGTATACTTTATACTGTTACTATCATTCTATACTACACTATGAGTATACTTTTATACTGTTACTATACTATCTACACTATGAGTATACTTTATACTGTTACTATACTATACTATACTACAATATGAGTATACTTTATACTGTTACTATACTATTCTATACTACACTATGAGTATACTTTATACTGTTACTATACTACAATATGAGTATACTTTATACTGTTACTATACTATTCTATACTACAATATGAGTATACTTTATACTGTTACTATACTATACTATACTACAATATGAGTATACTTTATACTGTTACTATACTATTCTATACTAGCAATAAGTGAGTATGCTTTATCCTGTTACTATGCTATTCTATGCTACAATGTGGTATACTTTATCCTGTTACTATACTATTCTATGCTACAGTATGATGTGCTTTATGCTGTATATGCTATTCTATACTACAGTATGGTATACTCGTCAGTTACTATACTATTCTATACTACAATATGAGTATACTTTATACTGTTACTATACTATTCTATACTACAATATGAGTATACTTTATCCTGTTACTATACTATTCTATACTACACTATGAGTATACTTTATACTGTTACTATACTATTCTATACTACACTATGACAATACTTTATACTGTTACTATACTATACTATTCTATACTACACTATGACTATACTTTATACTAATACTATACTATAATACACTATGACTATGATACTTTATACTATTACTATAATATTCTGTACTACACTGTGACTATACTTTATACTCGTAATATACTATTCTATACTACACTATGACTATGATACTTTATACCGTTACTATACTCTTCTATGCTAAACTATGATTATGATACTTAATACTCGTACTATACTATTCTATATTAGACTATGACTATACTTTACATTGTTATTATACTATTCTATACTACACTGTGACTATAATACTTTATATTGTTACTATACTCTTATATACTATACCATGACAATGATACTTTATACTCATACTATACTATTCTATACTACACTATGTTTATCATAATTTATACTATTACTATAATATTTTACACTTCACTATTACTACCATACATTACAATAGTACTATACTATTCTATACTACACTATCACTATCATACTTTATACTATTACTGTGATATTCTGTTTTACACTATGAGTATAATACTTTACTATTCTGTGTTTCACAATGACTATAATATTTTATACTATTAGTATATACTATTGCTCGACTATTGGATCATAGTGCTATTCTATACTGCACTATGATACTATTACTATGATTCTTTATATTATTATTCGGGTATTCTGTTACATTACTATTCTATTCACTACTACACTATTATTAATCTACTTCATATTCCTACTCCATTATGCTATTACAATTACAATAGTCATCTCTACTAATATACTACACTATTACTGTAATATTTTATACTCTTACTCTATTACACCAATATTCTATGTACTTCACTATTACTATAATATTCTTTATATCATAATTCATACTAGTGTACTATTCTGTATCACACTATGACTATGATACGTATGATTCTGTACTTCACTATGACTACAGTATTTTATACTATTACTATTGTATTATATTTGAATCTACAATTGGACTACAGTGCCATTCTATACTGCACTAGGATAATAATACTGTGAGAGTTTATACTATTACTCTGGTATACTATTATATTCCTTGTCTATACACTTTGCTACACTATTATTATGATACCTTATACTTTTACTCTGTTATGCTGTTACAATACTATTCTTTACTAATATACTACACTACAATGCGTTATACTGTTACTCTCTTACAAATGTATTCTATGTACAGGAGTATTATTATGATACTTTTACTATATTATACCAGTACCATTCAATTCTGCAATAGAGCACTCTAATATTGTTATTCTTTTATTACTCTACTATTCCATGTTACTATACTGCATTATCACTGTAATTATTTTGCCCGCCATTCTGCTCTAATGCTATGATTCCGTTACTATTACTCTGCTATTACCTTTCTATTCTATAGTAATGTTCTGCACTTTTATAGTGTTACTCTGCTATAGGTTTATCATACCTTTCTATACTAGCATACTACACTATTACTATGAAGCCATGCACAGTCACACCACCATAGCGGTATAGTCACACATGGCATATTGGTTGCAGACATTTCCGCCTCAGTCCCATACATCTGGCGGTGGCAGCCATTATTCCAGTGCTCTTCCATCCTGCCACTGCAGTGCACTATGACTATGCTGCTGTATGCTTCCAGTATTACTGCCCTGTACCTGGGATTTATTATATAATAACTAGACTGTCCAATCATGTAATACTATAACTATGCGGCATTATCAGATTACTATCCTGAACTATTACACAGCATTACTACCATAGTAATCAAATAATTATACTATTGCTTTGCTATTTTGCAGTAAATGAATTCTATTATATGTAATGCTGATATTGTGCTATATCGGGATAGGTATAGATTTTCTATGCTGCAGTATAATCTTAGTTTACTAATATATTATAAAAAAAGATGCTGTTTTTTGTTTTTTTGCAGTGAATCATTTCACACTAGTATAATACTGAAGTATAGTCTGTAATATGGTTATTGTGCTGTATCTGGGCATTTGTTATACTATAGTATTACTACACTATACTCTTCTGTAGTATGATGTCCTATAGTTCAGCATGGTAAAGTATATATATTATGAAATTCCTATAGTATTTAATGCTGATACTATGCTACCATACATCTAGGGCTGTGTTACATGTACATTCTCACACTGCATTATACTCTTACCATAATATTACTACGTTATACTGTTCTAGTATGACTGTACGGAACTGTACTAAACCGGAAAAATACTCTCACTATGTTATTACTGCTCGACTATTGGATTATAGTGCTATTCTATACTGCACTATGATAGTATTACTATGATTCTTTATATTAATATTCGGGTATTCTGTTACATTACTACATTCACTACTACACTATTATTAATCTACTTCATATTGCTGCTCTGCTATCTTATACTTTCACGGTATACTATTATATTACCTTGTAATGCTATTCTGTTCTGTTATTATTCTGATATTTCACTATACAGCATTAATATTCTATTATGATCGTGGGATGCTGTTACCATTAATATATTCCATTATATTATTATGATTACTACAGTATTATAGTATTTTATTACCTACTGCAGGTTATATTCTTACTATGTCATTTTTATTATTATACTACGCTCTTACAGAATACTATGCTATTACACGCTACACTGTGCTGCCATATGGTATTGCTGCATTGTTCTATTCTAAATGAATATTATTACTATATGATATTATTACTGTATTCTCTTTATTACTATATGAATATTATACTATTACTTTGTCATACCCCTTTGAGGACATGGTGAATTTCTGCTTTTGCGTTTTCGTTTTTCCACTCTCTGCCTTCGCAGAGCCATAACTTTTTTATTTTTTCATTCATGTAGCCGTATGAGGGTTTTTGTTTTTTGTCGGACCAGTTGTACTTTCTAATGGCACCATTTAATATTGCATACGATGTGGTGGAAAGCTGGTAAGAAATTCCAAATGGGCTGGGGAAAAAAACACAATTGCACCGTAGTTTTATGGGTTTAATTGTTATGGCATTCCGTTTACTGTAAAACTGCCCTGTTCCCTTCATCCTCTGGGTCAGTACGATTACACCGATAGCACATTTATATAGTTGGTTTAAACTGAAAAAAATAAAAACTTTGGAAAAAATGAAAAAAATTTATCTTTGCATTGCCATTTTAACTTTTTTGTAGTTACATCTACCATTTTTGATCATTTTGTATTCAATTTTTTTGGCAGGTGAAGTGACGAAAAAAATGGAAATTGGCCATTTTTATTTTTTTTGTTACAGGGTTCACCGAATAGGATAAATACATCTGTATTTTAATAGTTTGGGCATTTTGGGATGTGGTGATGCCTATGATCTGAAAGGGGGGGTTGTTTACATTTTTATATATTTTTTATTTTCTTTATATTTTTAAAAACTTTTTTTTTTTACTTCTTTTAAGCCCCCACTAGGGGACCTAAACATGCATCATTAGATTGCTTCTCCCATACAATAATGTGACTTAATACATTAGTGTATGGGAAGTTCGGTATATTCCAATTCCAGTATCTGCTACCTGCAGGCCTACATTGGAGTATACCTGTCATAGGCCTGGTAGCCTCGTACAGGCTCTGGCCTATCACCACCAAGGAACAGCTTCCACAATTTCAGTGTTGGGAAGCCGTTCAGGCCCGGGAGCGCAACGCTTCCAGGGAAAGCCGCCTGAGATGCCATGGTCACAACTGACCACAACACTTGAGGGGTTAAATGTCTGTGATCGGCATTATTGCTGATTGCAGACACTACCCCTGGGTGTCTGCTGTGTGGCCACCTTTAAAAAGACAAAATCCGCTTTAGATGTATATTTCTATACTGTGCTATATGGATATTATAATATTACTATACTGTATATCATCACTAAATGAATATTACATTATGACTGATACTACTACTGTACTATTTGTAAGAGGGTGCAAGGTGTCATATTCGATGGCAGGTACGTGTCACCGAGGTTGCTGGCCTCGGTGAGGTAAGAGCCGGGTTTTTTTGGTCTGCAGCAGCTAGTGCTGCTGGACTCTGTTACTTAGTTTGGCTGCAAAGCTAATCCGGGCCGGCTCTTACTGGGAGTAGGCAAAGAGTTGGGTGGGTGCCTACTCCCCACGGTCCAGGCCGGACTTTATCCGGGCCTTTAAAAGGCAGCCTCCTTAGCAGCTGAGGGTGGTGATTATCCTGGAGCCTGATAACAGGGCTGTGGAGTTCTCTGTCCTGGAGGAAAGAGCTCAGCAAGGAGGTGTGTTGTTCCTGGCTACCTGAAGGTGGATTCTCCTGCGGCTGGGCCGACAGCCTGGTGCGAACCTGCACCTACACCTCCCAGGTGACTGAACCTGTGTTGGCCTGTTTTGTTTTGCCTCCTTGTTTCTGACATGTGTGAATTACCACCAAAAGACTGTTTGCTGTTTATTTTTGTGTCAGTGTGAATAAAACACTGTTTATTGCACATCCTGGACTCTTTGTTTTGCCTCGGTACTGCACCCGCACCGCTGTCTACCAGAGCGACTCCCCACATTTGGTGTCGGATGCGGGCATGCGCAGTGAGGCTGGCGGGAACGCCGAAGTTTTTTTTTGCTAAAGTGCATGGAATATATTAAGCCAGCAAAGTTGCAAGCAGGAATTTCTGGCAACATGGAGGCTGCTGTGAAGGCTCTCATAGAGGCTAACGTGCAGCAGCGGGAGACCAACCAGCTACTGCTACAACATGTGATGGCGTTACAGGCGGCAGGAGCGCCCCACCACGCCCATGATGCCCGAAAGCGGTCCGTGCGGCGATCCCAAAATGACCCCCGCAGACGACGTTGAGACATACCTGGCGGTCTTTGAGAAGGTCGCCGTGAGGGAAAAGTTACCCCGTGACCAGTGGGCTGAGGTGGTCGCTCCGTTCCTGGCTTCCGACCCCAGCAGGTGTTTTTCGACTTGTCGGACGACTAAGCCGGCAGATTATGACACCGTGAAAGGAGAGATCCTAGCCAGACTGGGGGTGAACGTGCTGGTCCGCGCCAAAGAGTCCACCAGTGGGACTTTAAAACGACTGATCCCGCTAGGCCGCAGTACTACGACCTGCTGCACAGGCTGCAAAAGTGGCTGCAGCCCGATCTACTAAGTCCCACTGCCATGCTGGATCGACTGTTGGCGGACATCTTTGGAGGGCCCTGCCTTATCCCCTCCAGCACTGGATCGGCCAGGTATCGCCCACCAATGCCCTGGAGATGGTCGACCTGGTGGAGCGTTACGAGGCCACCAGAAACCTGCAGGGGAGTCTTGCTGGGAAGGGGTCAGTCAAACCCCGGAGGCCTCTGCCCCAGTTCCGACGTCCGCGACAGAGCGGCCTGCACGGAATATACCCCTGCGAGTCCGCCTCCCGTGGTATGCTGGAGGTGTCAGGAGCCAGGCCACATCAGGGCCGACTGTCCGCATCGGGATGAGCCGATGGAGGTGAACTACGGGGTCGCCACTCCTTGTACGCCCGGAGACTGTGTGCGACCGGCACCCCGAGACAATAGACAATCGTCATCTGTGCCAGGTGCAGGTCGGGGATAACCTGGCAGTGGCGCTGTTGGACTCAGGAGCCTGGTAACCCTGATAAGTGCTGCCCTGGTACAGCCCACCCAGTATACGGGCCGGAAAGTGGGTGTGGTGTGCATTCACGGAGACTTAAAGGACTATCCCACTGCTGTAATGTCTCTGTCCACGGCGGCCGGCACCTGGACTTGTGAAGTGGCGATCTCCACAAAGCTACCCTATGAACTGATAATTGGGAGAGACTTCCCTGGTTTTCCGTCACTGTGGCCTGAGGTGAAAGTGTCTAATAGCCCTGAGACAGGGGTAACCCTAGCAGAGTGGCCTGATACCACTGGAAGGCCAGAACCCTGGGAGCCCGAGTCTGAAGGGCCAGCGGTAGGGGTGACCACTGCTGCAGCGGTAGTGGGGGAGACAACCCCACTGAGTGTAATGGTGGGAGACACGGAGGACTTGCCACCGGGACCTGAGTTGGCAGACCTCAATGTCTCCGGGAAAATTTTGGGACCGCACAACACCGGGACCAAACCCCAACCAGGGCCTGGGAGAATGTGCTGAAATTGATGGTAAAACCCCAGAAACCAGGGGCTGAATTAATGTTCCCACGATTTATTGTTCTGCAGGATATGTTGTATCGGGTGAACCAAATCCGAGGTGAACCTGTTGAACAGTTGGTGGTGCCCACAGCGCATCGCAAGCTTGTCATGGAGCTTGCCCACCAACATGTTCTTGGGGGACACCTGGGGTGGCAGAAAACCCAGGACCGCATTCTGCAGCGGTTTTATTGGCCCAGTGTGTTCAAGGAGGTAGAAAATTATTGTAAGTCCTGTCCAACCTGTCAGATAACTAGCCCCCAGCCACATTTCCGTAGTCCTCTGGTACCTCTGCCAATTATTGAAGTACCGCTTGAGCGAATCGCTATGGATTTAATTGGGCCTGTACCAAAGTTCTGCCAGGGGCCACCAACACATTCTGGTAGTTCTCGACTATGCCACTCGGTATCCGGAGGCGGTGCCTCTGCGACATACCTCAGCTAAGCTCATTGCCAAAGAGTTATTGGAGATGTTTTCCCGTGTGGGCCTGCCAAAAGAGGTTCTGACAGACCAAGGGACCCCTTTATGTCCAAAGTAATGAGGGAACTGTGTAAATTGTTGCGTATAAAGCAGTTACGGACGTCCGCTTACCATCCGCAAACAGACGGTCTTGTGGAGAGGTTTAACCAAACTCTAAAAATATGTTAAAGAGGGTGGTGTCTAGAGATGGGAAGGACTGGGATCTGCTTCTGCCCTATCTCATGTTCGCAGTGCGAGAGGTGCCCCAGGCCTCTACTGGGCTCTCGCCCTTCGAACTGCTTTATGGCAGACACCCTCGGGGCCTGTTGGATATCGCCAAGGAAGCATGGGAACAACAGCCTGTCCCCCACAAAAGTGTCATTGAGTATGTCGCCCAGATGCAGGAACGGATGGAAAGGGTGTTGCCTTTGGTCCGGGAGCATATGGAGGCAGCGCAACAGGCCCAGAGTAGGGTGTACAATCGTCAGGCTCGGGTACGGGACTTCAATCCGGGAGATCGGGTTTTGGTTCTGGTACCCACCCTTGACAGCAAATTCCTAGCTAGGTGGCAGGGCCCCTATGAGGTGATCGAGAAGGTAGGGGAAGTAATTACAAAGTACACCAGCCAGGCGGCGCAAGCCGGAGCAGGTGTACCACGTGAATTTACTTAAGCCGTGGAAAGATAGGGACGCGGCCGACGACCACAGCCCCGGCCAGGGCTTCTAGGTGAAAAGGGTCCAGCCCCACAGTTCGAGGCCTGTGAAGCCGTAACCACGGTAAAATTGCAGACAGCCTGTCTTCCAAACAAGTTCAGGAAGTCAGGGAGTTCTCAGTCGGAACACGGATGTGTTCTCGACCTCCCTGGCCGCACGCCTCTCATCCGACATGACATCGCCACTGAGCCTCAGGCCAAGGTCCGGTTAAAACCATACCGGGTACCCGAGGCTCGGCGGCGGGCCATCGCGGAGGAAGTGCAGTTAATGTTGAAGCTCGATGTCATTGAGGAGTCGAAAAGTGAGTGGGCCAGTCCCATAGTCCTAATACCTAAGCCGGATGGGACGCTACGTGTTCTGCAACGACTTTCGCAAGTTAAATGAAGTATCCAAGTTTGACGCGTATCCCATGCCCCGAGTAGACGAGCTTGTTGAAAATTTAGGACAAGCCCGTTATTTTACTGTGCTGGACCTCACTAAAGGGTACTGGCAGGTACCCTTAACGGAGTCGGCTAAGGAAAAACCGCGCTTGTTACACCCGCAGGGCCTGTATCACTACAAGGTGTTACCCTTTGGCCTGCATGGCGCCCGCCACTTTCCAAAGGTTAATGGACATAGTGCTGCGACCACATCGCCGGTACGCCTCGGCCTACTTAGATGATGTAGTCATCCACAGCACCGACTGGGAAAGCCATTTACCCAAGGTGCAGGCGGTAGTGGATGCCCTGAGGAAAGCTGGTCTAACCGCCAATCCAAAGAAGTGTGCGATTGGGTTGGAAGAGACCAAATATCTGGGATATGTAATCGGGCGGGGAGTCATCAAACCTCAGGTAACTAAGGTAGAGGCCATTCGTAACTGGCCCCGACCGGTCACCACCAGGCAGGTAAAGTCGTTCCTGGGGATTGTAGGATACTACATGAGGTTTGTGCCCCACTTTGCCACAATAGCAGCGCCATTGACAGACCTGTTGAAGGGACGAAAGTCTGGGAGGGTTAGCTGGAGTGAGAAGGCGGAGGAGGCTTTCGCCGCGTTGAAGTCGGCCCTGTGTGGGTCCCCGGTTTTGGTGACACCCGACTTCAACAAGGAGTTTGTCGTACAGACCGACGCTCGGAGGTAGGCCTCGGTGCGGTACTGTCTCAGGAGGTCAACGGGGAAGAACATCCCGTTGTCTTCCTGAGCCGTAAGCTCAGTCCCGCCGAGTCCAGGTATAGTATAGTGGAGAGGGAGTGCCTGGCTATCAAGTGGGCACTCGAATCTCTCCGCTACTACCTGTTAGGAGGAGGTTCTGTCTGGTGACCGACCATTCCCCTCAAGTGGATGAGTCAGGCCAAGGAGAGGAATGCTCGGGTCACCAGGTGGTTCCTATCCCTTCAAAATTTCAAATTCTCCGTGGAACACAGGGCAGGCCGCTTGCAGGGTAACGCAGATGCCCTGTCCCGCGTCCACTGCCTCACGTGTGTTCACCCCTCAGGGTTGAACAAAGGGGGTGTAAGAGGGTGCAAGGTGTCATATGCGATGGCAGGTACGTGTCACCGAGGTTGCTGGCCTCGGTGAGGTAAGAGCCGGGTTTTTTGGTCTGCAGCAGCTAGTGCTGCTGGACTCTGTTACTTAGTTTGGCTGCAAAGCTAATCCGGGCCGGCTCTTACTGGGAGTAGGCAAAGAGTTGGGTGGGTGCCTACTCCCCACGGTCCAGGCCGGACTTTATCCGGGCCTTTAAAAGGCAGCCTCCTTAGCAGCTGAGGGTGGTGATTATCCTGGAGCCTGATAACAGGGCTGTGGAGTTCTCTGTCCTGGAGGAAAGAGCTCAGCAAGGAGGTGTGTTGTTCCTGGCTACCTGAAGGTGGATTCTCCTGCGGCTGGGCCGACAGCCTGGTGCGAACCTGCACCTACACCTCCCAGGTGACTGAACCTGTGTTGGCCTGTTTTGTTTTGCCTCCTTGTTTCTGACATGTGTGAATTACCACCAAAAGACTGTTTGCTGTTTATTTTTGTGTCAGTGTGAATAAAACACTGTTTATTGCACATCCTGGACTCTTTGTTTTGCCTCGGTACTGCACCCGCACCGCTGTCTACCAGAGCGACTCCCCACATATTCTATAAATTACTACTACTATGCTATTCTATACTGCTCTACAAATGATTACTGTATAAACATGACATGATATAACATTATGACTGTGTGATACCTCTACTATACTGTTCTTCTGTATGTCGTCACTATATGGATATTGCATTATTACTGTCATACTACTGCGCTGTGCTGCTATATGTTATGACTATACTGTAGCATATGGATACTATACTATTACTCCTCCTCTATATATTACCCTACGACTATTTTAGGGCTCTTTCATATTTGCGTATTTCTTTTCCGTCCTAGGGTTCCGTCCTTGGGTCTCTATGCCGGAAAAATCCTGATCAGGATTATCCCAATGCATTCTGAATGGAGAGAAATCCGTTCAGGATGCATCAGGATGTCTTCAGTTCAGGACCGGAACGTTTTTTGGCCGGAGAAAATACCGCAGCATGCTGCGCTTTTTGCTCCGGCCAAAAATCCTGAACACTTGCCGCAAGGCCGGATCCGGAATTAATGCCCATTGAAAGGCATTAATCCGGATCCGGCCTTAAGCTAAACGTCGTTTCGGCGCTTCGCCGGATCCTACGTTTAGCTTTTTCTGAATGGTTACCATGGCAGCCAGGACGCTAAAGTCCCGGCTGCCATGGTAAAGTGTAGTGGGAGCGGGGGAGCAGTATACTTACCGCCCGTGCGTCTCCCGGGGCGCTCCGGAGGGATGTCAGGGCGCCCTACACGCATGGATCACATGATCGCATGGATCACGTGATCCATGCGCATGGGGCGCTCTGACGTCATTGTGGAGCGTCCCGGGAGCCGCACGGACTGTAAGTATACTGCTCCCCCGCTCCCCACTACGGCAACCAGGACTTGAATAGCGTCCTGGCTGCCATAGTAACCTCAAAGCATTTCAAAGACTGATCAGGATCCTGATCAGTCTTCTAATGCTTTCAGACGACTTGCGTTCTGTTGGATCCGGCGGGACGGAAGTGCCTGCCGGATCCTCAGAACGCAAGTGTGAAAGAGGCCTTACCAAGCTGCACTCTTTTGCTATGCCGCCTTATACTATTACTCTAAATGACTATTCTGATCTCAACCCTTGTCACCTTAAGGACGAAGAATGCGTGAAAATTACGTTTTCGTCCCTGGGAGACACGTGAGGTCTGAATAACAGGAAGATGAGAACAGTGTCGGACTGGGGTACTTAGGGCCCACCAGTGTAATGGACTTTGGGGGCCCACCTTAGGGCTCCTGCACACTAACTTATTTTTTTTCCATGTCTGTACCGTTCTCTTCACTTCAATGACGCCGCAAAAAAAAAAAAATATATGACTCCGTGTGCATTCCGTGCCTGTATGTCCGCATGGCCGTTCTGCAGAATGAGAGAACATGTCCTATTATTGTCGGCATTACAGACACGGATAGGACGGTTCTATTAGAGGTGGCTGTTCTGTTCCGCAAAATGTGGAATGCACACACCCGGGAACCAGGTTTTGCGGATCTGCAGCGATAACTTAAATATTAAAGATGAAGTATGATGGCAACACTCACAGCAACATGCACAGACATACATGGGGTAGAATTTACACCTTTAGGGATATCCTGCACTGAAGTCAGTCACACGCAGCGCACACCAATCACTCATTGGACAGATGTGGCGCACAAGACACGTATACATGGCTCACATGCTGCACATACACCACTGATACATAGATCAGATATAGCACACGCCAATCACACATAGGAAACACGCAATGCACACACCAAGACATATAAGCCTAGCCCTATTAAGTGTAGCACACCCTAAGGGGTTAAAGGGGTCCTCTCACTTCAGCAATCATCATTTATAATATAGAGAAAGTTAATACAAGGCACTTACTAATGTATTGGGATTCTCCATATTGCCTCTTTTCCATCACATTATACACAGCTCGTATCCGTGGTTATTACCGCTGTATAATCCCGCAGAGGTGGCCGTGCTTACACACTATGGCTGGGAACACACCTAAGCGTTTCTGAATCGCGCGTATGACGCGCGTTTTACGCGCGTTTTTGGATGCGCGTTTTTGCAACTAAGAAACGCGCATCATACGCGCGATTCAGTGATTCACCCCTATTTCAGCATGGCCCATAGGCACGTTAAAACGCCCCAAAGAAGCTCATGCTGAAGCGACAGCGTTTGGCGTTTTTCAGTGCGTTCAAATGCGCTGTAAAACGCCTAAATGTGAACCATGCCCATTGGGAAGCATGGCTTTTCACATGTTGTGCGTTTTACAGCGCGTTTGAACGCGCTGTAAAACGCTTCGGTGTGTACCTAGGGTATAGGTAAAGGTGTCGGCCTATGCGCACTTCCAGCCTTTCCCTATAGAGTGCAGGCATGGCCACCGCTGCGGGATTACACGGCGGTAATAACCACGGATACGAGCTGTGTATAATGTGATGGAAAGGAGGCAATATGGAGAATCACAATACATTAGTAAGTGCCTTGTATTAACTTTCTCTATATTATAAATGCCGATTGCTCAAGTGAGAGGACCCCTTTAACCCCTTTAAGCATAGATGTCCGGCATGAAATTTACCAAATCTTAACCTCCTCAGATTGTACATAATCTACAGTATATATAAAAGGGTCGTCCGACCATAATCTACAGGGTAGGTGATAAATATCAGATTGCTGGGGTCTGACTGCTGGAACACCCACCGATCAGGAAAAAAGGGCTCCTGAGACATTCAATTACATTACCACCAATCTATGGACACAAGGGTCTGAAGACCACGTTCGCTTGATCATGGGGGTCCCACCAATCGGACACTTATCACTTATCATGTCATAGCTGTTGGACCTTTTCACATTCCCCATCCTTAAAAGGTTTTCTTTGGGTGTAAAAAAAATCAAAATTAAAAATCTGGCCCAAAATATGTGTCAAACTAAAATAGAAATGCTCGCCTGTTAAAGGGCCGGTGTCCACTTTTCTAGTTATCCTGTATCCACAGGATCGGGGATAACTAAGTGATCCGTGGGGGTCTGAACGCTGGAGCCCCCATTGATCCCCCTTCTTGATTGAGTGGCAGGTGGAGCATATGTCCGGCCTCTCCATGCATTCTCTATGGGGTCCCCGGAGATGGCGGAGTACAGCGCTGGCTAATTCCAGTGGTCTGAATGAATGAATATGAGAATGAATGGAGCAGCAGGGCATATGTGTGGGCTGTCACACCATCGGAAAGGGGGAACAGGACCCGTTCCTAGGATTAGTGGGGGTCGCAGAATCGGACCCCACTAATAATATAGCCCTATGGTGTGGAGTGGATAACTTGAAAACCTGGACAACCCCTTTAAATCCTCCACCCCTCCACCAGCAGTATCTCTTTACATGGCAGCAGTGATGCCTGTAAATACAGAATATCATCACTGCCGCCATGTAAACCGTACGTGTCAATACTGGAGAATGGGACCCACTGGGCAGAATTTTTCAGGCATAAGGCCTCTTTCACACTTGCGTTGTGAGGATCCGGCGTGCACTTCCGTCGCTGAAAATGCCCGCCGGATCCATCACAATGCAAGACAACTGAAAGCATTTGAAGACTGATCAGTGTTACCATGGCAGCCAGGACGCTATTAAAGTCCTGGTTGCCATAGTAAGTAGTGGGGAGCGGGGGAGCGGTGTACTTACAATCCGTGCGTCTCCCGGGCCGCTCCACAATGACGTCAGAGCGCCCCACGTGCATGGATCACGTGATCCATGCGATCATGTGATCCATGCTCATGGGGCACTCTGACGTCATTGTGGAGCGCCTCGGGACTCGGAAGCCGCACGGACGGTAAGTATACTTCTCCCCCGCTCCCCACTACACTTTACCATGGCAGCCGGGACTTTAGCGTCCTGGCTGCCATGGTAACCATTCACAAAAGCTAAACGTCGGGTCCGGCGATGCGCCGAAACAACGTTTATCTTAATGCCGGATCCTGATTAATGCACTTCAATGGGCATTAATTCCGGATCCGGCGTTACGGCATGTCTTCCGGATTTTTGGACGGAGACAAATCCGCAGCATGCTACGGTTTTGTCAACGTCCAAAAGACGATCACATACTGAACGGAAGACATCCTGATGCATCCTGAACTGATTTCTCTCCATTCAGGATGCATTAGGACAATCCTGATCAGTATCTTTCGGTCCTAGAGCCGCGAGGACGGAACTCTAGGACGGAAAGCAAAAGCGCAAGTGTGAAAAGGGCCTAAGTCCAAGCAAAGGCGCTAGAGGAGCAATGTGAGCAAAGGGCACAAACGGAGGGTCATAACTGAAGCAGAGGCATTAGGGTCACCTGAGGCAGGGTAATAGTGGGGATTCTGGTGCAGGGGTAACTGGAGAAGAGGCCATATTAGCGTGGGGGCATCTGGAGCTGGGGCATTTATGGGGGTGCACCGAAAACAGAGGCATTAAGGTCGCCTGAGGCAGGGTAATAGTGGGGATCCGGGAGCAGAGGTATTAGGGGGGCAACCGGAGAAGAGGCAATATTAGGGGTGCATTTAGAGTGGGGGCTTTGGGAGGCATCTGGAGCTGGGGCACTTATGAGGGTGCACCTAAAGCAGAGGCATTGGGGGGACCTAGGGTAGAGTCCCCCCACACCACTCTGAACTCTGCAGAGAGCAGCACACATACACAGATCTGAGTCTGCTAGAAACAAATCCCCTATTTCCCCATTACAGTCTCCTACAGCTCACTACTGCCACACACCTGAGAAATCAGCCCCGCAGAGGAGTCCTTCTGCAACGGGCACCTCCCCCTAGGGCCCTCTAAGTATAACGCGTCCTGGTTGTAGAGATGCCAAGTGGTATAATGGTGCGGCTTAAAATGTCCCTTTATGTGAGTCACGGTGCTCCTACCTGGATACGGCTG
This sequence comes from Bufotes viridis, assembly GCA_033119425.1. NCBI lineage: Eukaryota > Metazoa > Chordata > Amphibia > Anura > Bufonidae > Bufotes > Bufotes viridis. The sequence goes on from CM065593.1 coordinate 15,079,678, forward strand.
GTCCCAGGCTTTCGCTCAGAAGCAATAAATAAGGGAATAATTGAGGAATTTGCAAGAAAAATTGAGTCCAGACCTTGTATGTAGTTGAACAGCAGCTTTACTGTGCATAAACGTTCTGCAAAATGGTTTACAGACTTTGTCTTGGTTCCAGCAGGCTTTAGCATTAACACTGGCAGGAAAATTCAACATTGCTACATCTGTTTCTCTCTGGCTCTGCTGTACTGACAGGCTGGCTGTATGACTTTGCTTCTCCCGGTATGCTGCACTTCTCTTTGTATGGTCTGTCTATAGATTAGGCCAGGGTCCTGAGGCTCTAAGCTTTGGCCTCCATGGCCAGCAGAGCTGAGGGTGTTCTAGCTGGCTTTGGCACATTCTGCAGAGACGTGCCCTGCACATCTCCCCCTAGCAGGGGGTAAGCTAGACTACACTCTCACTGGTCCCCACCCTTCCTTCAGGAAATGGGACTCGCCTACTTCTCCACAGACGGGGGTTAGAATGGAATGGAAAGTTCCATTCTCTATAACTGCAGTACTGCCATGTTTTCTGCCACCTGATGGTGAACCAGGCATATTACAAATAAACAGTTGCAAACATTAGAAATGCACAGTGTGGTGAACCTGGAACAGAATGCATAGATGACTTTAATGTTAGCAGACACAGATAGAAGCCGGGTGCAGGAGTGGTAACACCACTCTGGGGTGTTACACTTCTCTCCAGCAACCAGCAGGGAGGGCAGTAGGATAGCCAGACATGTTCTCTCCTCCTTCACTGTCAGCAGCCCAGGAAGCTTAGAAGATACTGTGGGGCCTCCTGTACCAGTAAGAGGCTGCATCACTGTGCTATACTGCCACCTAGTGGCTACAATAGTTATCTCTCCTGAGAAACAAGAGAAATAATTACTCCTCCGTCTTATCTTTGGGCGCAGGAGACTGGGGGCCTACCGAGGAATCCCCCGCCTCCCTGGTGGGCCGAGCCTGGATAACAAGGAATGATACCTTTTAACCTGAAGCCTCTCAATATTTACCTGGACAACAAGAGTTTGGACCCTCAACCCTCTTATTACACACAGGATTAGGCTGCAACACAAACAACAAGTACAGAGAGAACAGCTGTGCGCTGCAGGGGAGCGGGCATGAGCGGTACTGTATGGGTCCACAGTCCCCAGAACAGCCAGTACTGTGCTGAGACAACCTAAGCAACATAGACAAATCCCTGCAAAACTGGGCTTTAAAAGTGAATGTCCACCTGTCAGCACCATGAATGGTCCAATATTCTGCACTGATTAACCTTCCTGATACAGAGCTCCAAACCCTTGCAGAACAATTCTGACTGTCTGCATCGTCAACTAGGGGGAGCTCAATACAAACCATAGAGAATAGGCAGTAGGCCTCTCAACTCCCCCTAGTGGTAACTGCAGGCAAACAAAGCCATATTCCTGTATACAGTCGTGGCCCACAATTTTGAAACTGACGCTATCACTCTGTCATGCTGGAACTGGTTGCTTTAAAAGAAAAGGAGGGGGTGCTTGAAATCATTTTCTTCTTCTGTTAACCATGGTTGCCTCCAAGTAAATGTGCAATTACAATTACTTTGCACCCAAAGGGCTTCACAGACATGGACATTGCTGCTTGCAAGATTACACCTAAACCAACCATTTATCAGATCATCCAGAGCTTCAAGGAGGTTCAATTGCTGTGAAGAAGGCTTCAGGATGCTCCAGAATGTCCAGCAAGTTCCAGGACCATCTGCCAAAAAGGATTCAGCTACGGGATCAGGTCACAACCAATGCACAGCTTGCTCAGGATTGGCAGCAGGCAGGTGTGGGTGCATCAGCATGCACAGTAAGGTGAAGGGGCTTTTGGAGGATGATCTGGTGTCAAAAATTGCAGAAAAACATCTGACATTCTACAGGAAATACAGAGATTGGACTGCAGAGGACTTGCGGGAAACTCATTTTCTCTGCTGAAGCCCCTTGCAGACTATATGGAACATTTGGAAAAATGATTGCCTGAAGAAGGAAAGGTGAGCACCACCATGAGTTCTGTGTCATGCTAACAGTAAAGCATCCTGACACCATTCATGTGTGGGGTTGCTTCTCATCTCATAGGGTAGGATCACTCATAATTTGACTAAAAATACTGCTATGAATAAAGAATGGGATCAAAACCTCCTCCAAGAGCAACTTCCCAAAACCATCCAGGGGAAACTTCTCCCAACCATCCAGAAACAACTTCTCCCAACCATCCAGGAGCAACTACTCCCAACCATCCAGGAGCAACTTCTCCCAACCATCCGGGAGCAACTTCTCCCAACCATCCAGGGGAAACTTCTCCCAACCATCCAGGAGCAACTTCTCTAAACCATCCAGGAGCAACTTCTCCAAACCATCAAGGAGCAACTTCTCCAAACCATCCAGGGGAAACTTCTCCCAACCATCAAAGAGCAGCTTCTCCCAACCATCCAGGAGCAGCTTCTCCCAACCATCCAGGAGCAGCTTCTCCCAACCATCCAGGAGCAGCTTCTCCCAACTATCCAGGAGCAACTTCTCTGAACCATTGAGAAGCAACTTCTCCAAACCATCAAGGAGCAACTTCTCCAAACCATCCAGGGGAAACTTCTGCCAACCATCCACGGGAAACTTCTCCCAACCATCCAGGAGCAGCTTCTCCCAACCATCCAGGAGCAGCTTCTCCCGACCATCCAGGGGAAACTTCTCCCAACCATCTAAGAGCAGCTTCTTCCAACCATCCAGGAGCAGCTTCTCCCAACCATCCAGGAGCAGCTTCTCCTGACCATCCAGGAGCAGCTTCTCCCAACCATCCAGGAGCAGCTTCTCCCAACCATCCAGTGCAGCTTCTCCCAACCATCCAGGAGCAGCTTCTCCCAACCATCCAGGAGCAGCTTCTCCCAACCATCGAGGAGCAGCTTCTCCCAACCATCCAGGAGCAGCTTCTCCCAACCATCCAGGAGCAGCTTCTCCCAACCATCCAGGAGCAACTTCTCCCAACCATCCAGGAGCAGCTTCTTCCAACCATCCAGGAGCAACTTCTCCCAAACATCCAGGAGCAACTTCTCCCAACCATCCAGGAGCAGCTTCTTCCAACCATCCAGGAGCAGCTTCTCCCAACCATCCAGGAGCAGCTTCTCCCAACCATCCAGGAGCAGCTTCTCCCAACCATCCAGGAGCAGCTTCTCCCAACCATCCAGGAGCAGCTTCTCCCAACCATCCAGGAGAAACTTCTCCCGACCATCCAGGAGCAACTTCTCCCGACCATCCAGGAGCAACTTCTCCCGATCATCCAGGAGCAGCTTCTCCCGACCATCCAGGAGCAGCTTCTCCCAACCATCCAGGGGCAGCTTCTCCCAACCATCCAGAAGCAGCTTCTCCCAACCATCCAGGAGCAGCTTCTCCCGACCATCCAGGGGAAACTTCTCCCAACCATCTAAGAGCAGCTTCTTCCAACCATCCAGGAGCAGCTTCTCCCAACCATCCAGGAGCAGCTTCTCCCAACCATCCAGGAGCAGCTTCTCCCAACCATCCAGGAGAAACTTCTCCTGACCATCCAGGAGCAACTTCTCCCGACCATCCAGGAGCAGCTTCTCCCGATCATCCAGGAGCAGCTTCTCCCGACCATCCAGGAGCAGCTTCTCCCAACCATCCAGGAGCAGCTTCTCCCAACCATCCAGGAGCAGCTTCTCCCAACCATCCAGGAGCAGCTTCTCCCGACCATCCAGGGGAAACTTCTCCCAACCATCTAAGAGCAGCTTCTTCCAACCATCCAGGAGCAGCTTCTCCCAACCATCCAGGAGCAGCTTCTCCCAACCATCCAGGAGCAGCTTCTCCCGACCATCCAGGAGCAGCTTCTCCCAACCATCCAGGAGCAGCTTCTCCCAACCATCCAGGAGCAGCTTCTCCCAACCATCCAGGAGCAACTTCTCCCAACCATCCAGGAGCAGCTTCTCCCGACCATCCAGGAGCAGCTTCTCCCTACCATCCAGGAGCAGCTTCTCCCAACCACCCAGGAGCAGCTTCTCCCAACCATCCAGGAGCAACTTCTCCCAACCATCCAGGAGCAACTTCTCCCAACCATCCAGGAGCAGCTTCTCTTAACCATCAAGGAGCAGCTTCTCTTAACCATCCAGGAGCAGCTTCTCCCGACCATCCAGGAGCAGCTTCTTCCAACCATCCAGTAGCAGCTTCTCCCAACCATCCAGTAGCAGCTTCTCCCAACCATCCAGGAGCAACTTCTCCCAACCATCCAGGAGCAGCTTCTCCCAACCATCCAGGAGCAGCTTCTCCCAACCATCCAGGAGCAGCTTCTCCCAACCATCCAGGAGCAGCTTCTCCCAACCATCCAGAAGCAGCTTCTCCCAACCATCCAGGAGCAACTTCTCCCAACCATCCAGGAGCAGCTTCTCTTAACCATCAAGGAGCAGCTTCTCTTAACCATCCAGGAGCAGCTTCTCCCGACCATCCAGGAGCAGCTTCTTCCAACCATCCAGTAGCAGCTTCTCCCAACCATCCAGGAGCAGCTTCTCCCAACCATCCAGGAGCAACTTCTCCCAACCATCCAGGAGCAGCTTCTCCCAACCATCCAGGAGCAGCTTCTCCCAACCATCCAGGAGCAGCTTCTCCCAACCATCCAGGAGCAGCTTCTCCCAACCATCCAGGAGCAGCTTCTCCCAACCATCCAGGAGCAGCTTCTCCCAACCATCCAGGAGCAGCTTCTTCCAACCATCCAGGAGCAACTTCTCTAAACCATCCAGGAGCAGCTTCTCCCAACCATCCAGGAGCAGCTTCTCCCAACCATCCAGGAGCAGCTTCTCCCAACCATCCAGGAGCAGCTTCTCCCAACCATCCAGGAGCAGCTTCTCCCGACCATCCAGGAGCAGCTTCTCCCAACCATCCAGGAGCAGCTTCTCCCAACCATCCAGGAGCAGCTTCTCCCGACCATCCAGGAGCAGCTTCTCCCTACCATCCAGGAGCAGCTTCTCCCAACCACCCAGGAGCAGCTTCTCCCAACCATCCAGGAGCAACTTCTCCCAACCATCCAGGAGCAACTTCTCCCAACCATCCAGGAGCAGCTTCTCTTAACCATCAAGGAGCAGCTTCTCCCAACCATCCAGGAGCAGCTTCTCCCGACCATCCAGGAGCAGCTTCTTCCAACCATCCAGTAGCAGCTTCTCCCAACCATCCAGTAGCAGCTTCTCCCAACCATCCAGGAGCAGCTTCTCCCAACCATCCAGGAGCAGCTTCTCCCAACCATCCAGGAGCAGCTTCTCCCAACCATCCTGGAGCAGCTTCTCCCAACCATCCAGGAGCAGCTTCTCCCAACCATCCAGGAACAGCTTCTTCCAACCATCCAGGAGTAGCTTCTCCCAACCATCCAGGAGCAGCTTCTTCCAACCATCCAGGAGCAACTTCTCTAAACCATCCAGGAGCAGCTTCTCCCAACCATCCAGGAGCAGCTTCTCCCAACCATCCAGGAGCAACTTCTCCCAACCATCCAGGAGCAACTTCTCCCAAACATCCAGGAGCAACTTCTCCCAACCATCCAGGAGCAGCTTCTTCCAACCATCCAGGAGCAGCTTCTCCCAACCATCCAGGAGCAGCTTCTCCCAACCATCCAGGAGCAGCTTCTCCCAACCATCCAGGAGCAGCTTCTCCCGACCATCCAGGAGCAGCTTCTCCCTACCATCCAGGAGCTGCTTCTCCCAACCATCCAGGAGCAGCTTCTCCCAACCATCCAGGAGCAGCTTCTCCCAACCATCCAGGAGCAGCTTCTCCCAACCATCCAGGAGCAGCTTCTCCCAACCATCCAGGAGCAGCTTCTCCCAACCATCCAGGAGCAGCTTCTCCCAACCATCCAGGAGCAGCTTCTCCCAACCATCCAGGAGCAGCTTCTCCCAACCATCCAGGAGCAGCTTCTCCCAACCATCCAGGAGCAGCTTCTCCCAACCATCCAGGAGCAGCTTCTCCCAACCATCCAGGAGCAGCTTCTCCCAACCATCCAGGAGCAGCTTCTCCCAACCATCCAGGAGCAGCTTCTCCCAACCATCCAGGAGCAGCTTCTCCCAACCATCCAGGAGCAGCTTCTCCCAACCATCCAGGAGCAGCTTCTCCCAACCATCCAGGAGCAGCTTCTCCCAACCATCCAGGAGCAGCTTCTCCCAACCATCCAGGAGCAGCTTCTCCCAACCATCCAGGAGCAGCTTCTCCCAACCATCCAGGAGCAGCTTCTCCCAACCATCCAGGAGCAGCTTCTCCCAACCATCCAGGAGCAGTCATTAGTCAGGTTTTGCATAAACTTGATGGATTTGTCAAGAAAATGAAAGACTTATAACTGTTCTTCACTATATCACCGCAACATCTGACAAAAAGATCCAAAAACACTGAAGCAGCAAACCCTGTGAAAACCAAAATCTCAAAATTTTCGTCCAGGACTGTACAGATATTTCTCATTACATTGCCCTTAGCTATGTCACCCAGCTTCCCACACACCCCGAAAAGCATGTACCTGTGCGTTTTCATTTGGAATCACATCCTTCCCAATCTTCCCTAATACTCTGTCCGAGTGTCAGTCTTCACCGGAATTATATCATTCTATTCATGAATCAGAAGGCTCCAGCTGAAAAGAGGTCGCTTCTGGGAGTTCTGAGGAGCATGGACTTGTCAGAGGACACAGAAAAAGTGAATATAAATAGTAAGAGATAGGCAGGATATAAAATGAAACTGCAGGAACAGGGCTGTTTAGTAGTTGGGAGGCATAGTTAGACTCTCTTCACACAGGACGCTGTACTCGGAGCATGCTGCGTATAACAAAAATGCACCAAATGTGAAGAAAAATGACACAAAAATTATGCAAAAAAAAACACAACTCATAACATGACCCCACTACTGGATGATGGGGATGATGATCCAGGGTTCCTACCTGTGCAGCGGCAGTACCCTCCAGCAGCCACTAGAGGGCCCCTGTTCTTCTTTTCTCCTTCCAGCTGTTCCCTCCGGGAGATTGACAGCCCCTGCTACACAGATATGTAAATGTAAGTGCTGTGGGGGGATGTGATTGGCTGGGCCTGGGATCCCCACACCTAAGAGGGCGTGGCCAGCCATGTTGCCTTGTTAAAGGGCAGAGTGCTGTTGTGAGCCCCCAGTAGAAGCGCAGGCTGCGACCCTGCAAACAGCAAATCCGGGGCTGGGGAGGCAGAGCAGCCGGCAGATGCTGCCGATATACCTAGTGCTGAGAGCAGAGCATGCTGCAGAGCACACAGAGCATGCACCACGGCAGAGCGTGCAGCTGAGCTGAGTGGCATTCTGCTGTGCAAACTTCAGGAGAAGCAACTTTCCTTCGAAGCAAGAGAGAGAACCTGCAGCAGCCTCATCTGACTGCCTGGAACCCCCAACCTGCAGAGCAGGGCATGCAGCAGAGCTGAGACGGCCCTGCAAACTTCCTGAGAGTCAGCGATAAGCAGTGAGGACCTCGCGCACCCCTCATCTGATTGTCTGGACTGTGCGACACCCCTCATCTGATTGTCTGGACTGTGCGACACCCCTCCTCCAATTATCTGAACTTTGCAGCACCCTGATTACATTACCTGGACTTTGCAGAACCCTATTTGCATTACCTGGACTCTGCAGCACCTTAGTTTCATTACCTGGACTCTGCAGCACCTTAGTTTCATTACCTGGACTCTGCAGCACCCTGGTTTCATTACCTGGACTTTGCAGAACCCTATTTGCATTACCTGGACTCTGCAGCACTCTAGTTTCATTACCTGGACTCTGCAGCACCCTGGTTTCATTACCTGGACTCTGCAGCACCCTGGTTTCATTACCTGGACTCTGCAGCACCCTGATTACATTACCTGGACTCTGCAGCACCCTGGTTTCATTACCTGGACTCTGCAGCACCCTGATTACATTACCTGGACTCTGTAGCACCCTGATTACATTACCTGGACTCTGCAGCACCCCGGTTTCATTACCTGGACCCTGCAGAAACAATTACCTCATTGCCAGCGCCCCCTGTCAGCACCAAGGGGCTGGGGGCTGTGACGCTGCTGACAGATAGCACGAGAAGGCCGACCCTCCTGCAGGCTGTGGGGCACAGACACACCATCCAGGGGGCGGGGAGCTCCTAAATTGTGAGCAGTGACAGTGACAACTCTTATATGGACTGAGATGGCCTCTGATCTGGCTATGAGCGCAGAGTTGCCCAACAGCCCTCTCGCCATCGAGTACGTCAACGATTTCGATCTGATGAAATTTGAGGTGAAGAAGGAACCCCGAAGCTGAGAGGTTCTGCCACCGCCTGCCGCCCGGATCACTGTCCTCCACCCCCATCAGTACCCCCTGTTCTTCGGTGCCCTCCTCGCCCAGCTTCTGCGCCCCAAGCCCCGGGGCACAACCTAACGTCAACCCCAGCAACCCCAACCCTGCCAACAAACCCCAACTGGAGGACCTGTACTGGATGTCTAATTATCAGCACCACATCAACCCTGAAGCCCTCAACCTGACCCCTGAAGATGCCGTGGAGGCTTTGATAGGGAACCCACACCACCACCACCACCACCAAGGCTATGAGGGCTTCAGGGGTCAGCACTACCCTGGGGATGAGATGGCACCATCGGGTCACCACCACCAGGTCCACCATCACCTGCACAACCACAACCACCACCACCTAAGGCTGGAAGAAAGGTTCTCCGATGAGCAGCTGGTCAGCATGTCCGTCAGAGAGCTCAACCGACAGCTGAGGGGCTTCAGCAAGGAAGAGGTCATACGTCTTAAGCAGAAGCGAAGGACCTTAAAGAACAGGGGCTATGCCCAGTCCTGCAGGTACAAGAGGGTGCAGCAGAGGCACATCCTGGAGACGGAGAAGTGTCAGCTCCAGAGCCAAGTGGAACAACTCAAGCAAGAGGTGTCCCGACTGGCCAAGGAGAGGGATCTATACAAAGACAAATACGAGAAGCTGGCCAGCAGGAGCTTCACAGCCAGAGAGACCCCGCAGCAGGCCAACCCTGGCAAAGGCTCTGCAGACTTCTTCATGTGAACTCTGTGCCCCCCACCCCTGACCTGCCAGACCCCTGTACATAGAGGCAAAGAACTTGTAGCCAAATACAGTAAATTCTGCATCATCCAGCACCGCATTTACTCCACCACCACCTTATATTGGGACGAAGTCCAGAGAGATTTCCGACACTGATTTGTATATAGGACGGAACCGAGATGGACAGGTTGTTTTTTTTAGGCTGGAGGGGGCGAGTCGTGTCCCCTCCATCACTGGACTGCTTTTTGAGCCAGAACTAAAGTCTTAATTTGTTGTTGTTGTTGTTGTTGTTGTGCGTCACACCCAAGTCCGAAACCGTGAAGAGCAATAGCAGAAGATGATGGAAGAAGATCCCAGTGCCGGGAAGGACCCTCCTGTGAGACGCCGCTGAAGGAACTCCATTTCTATGGGTATTCATACTAAAAAACGTGACTTTTTAAGCAAAATCCTGCATGCAGGTCATGTATGGCAATGTGAGGTCCCCTTTTCTACTAGACAAGGATGCATGACAACGTAGATTGTACCATTCGTTTGTCTTTCTTTTCTCCTCAGCTTGTTTACTAAGTTCTGGGTTCACAAACCTTTTCTGTCTTTTTTTTTGTTTTGTGTTTTTTCCTGTGCATCTTCTAAACGATCCAGACACTCGAAAGTCTTAACGCCCTTCCTTGGACTCATAATCTTAAAATGCCAGTCAGGAAACAAGAAATACTTAAAAAAAACTAAAACATTGTGGGACAAAAATGTCAACAATTTCACAAAAGATTTCTTAAGACTTTAAAAAAAACAAAAAACAGTTGGGACGAGCGTATGAACAGTTTTTACTCCCCTTCCCCTTGTCTATATTTTATTATTTAAATTGAACCTGAGCCAGACAGAGTATATTATTATTATTATTATGATTATTTAAGATGTCCACTTGTACAGAATTGTAGAATTTAGTTTGTTTTATGCCTTTTTTCTCTCTTCTGAGCCTATATTTTGCTTGTTGATTTCAATGACTTAAAATGAAAAAACAAAAAAAAATGAAAACATAAAAGTCTTAAGAAAAGTTTGTATGTAATTAGCATGCAAATAATATTTAAATGATTAAGTCAATTAACGTGGATGAGTTGAAAGCTTAATGCACTATATAGAGGAATCAACGGAAGACGTGGTATGGTTGTTTTATAGAGATTTACATAAATGATCAGTCATAATCGTACATTCTAAGACACCCTCTTGGGGCGATAGAGTAATATATTCATGAAATATTGGGGCTGCTTTTTATTCTATGCACCGGTCTTATTTATAAAAATAATAATAATAATAATTATAATAAAAAAATATGACCCTTGGGAAACAAATGTTATTTAAATTCTTTATGCGAATGTGAAATATTTCTGCAAAGAAAAAAAAAAAAGAAAAAAATAGAAAAAAAAAATCAAAAATAAAAATTAATTTTCAAAAACGATGCTTAATGTCAAAGTGTAACAAAGAAAAAACAAACAAAAAACAAGTGTCCTGAATCAGCAGCTCGAGAGGTTGGTGATATTTTTAGGAATTCCTGACGGATATTGAGCCATGAATTGGTCTGAGTTTTGACAACTTGGAGTTTTTTAATGTTTCATCTTAAAAAAAAAAAAAACTATTAAAAATATTCATTTGGCGAAGTCCGTTTGTTTTGTATAGCCTGCTCTCAACAAAAGGTTCAGAAATAAAAAAATACAATGATATATTGAAATAAACAAAAATAGTTTACAATTTTTTGTGTTGAAGCATAATACAAAAAATTGCAAAAACAAACACATTTCACAAATTTTTCAATTCAAATTCCTTTTTTTTAATTAATTAAATGGATTAATTTGGATACAATGAAGCACATTTAATCTTGTCCATGTCGGAGAGAATGCTTGTTTGTCTGCGAGGTGAAATTTTTGGTTGATTTCATCCGCTTTGTCGAATCCAGTTCCTTGAGAATTGATTTGCGATGTTTGGATTTCAGCACCTGGAATAAATTCAGACTGAGGTCGTTTCGTTCATTCTGTCATTTTATTTACTGGATTTATTTCAATTTCAGTGAATTAGACAAATTGAAATATTGGAAAAAGAAATGAAATTGTAGAAAACTAAAATGAATAAAAACATTTACAACCAAGTAGAAATGTAGCGTAAGCAGATGTCGAGGGCGCGGTTCTCGGACGACTCCTCTGTCGCCATCAGGCAGCTCCCCCGGATTTATTACACTTTTCATGGTAATTAGAACAGAATGTAATTGTAAAATTATCTAAAAAGTTAAAATAAAATGCAGTTGAACAAGGCACCCGGGCATGATGGTGATTTTTATATTTTCCAGATTGGCTGCTGCTTTCGTAGTATTAGGGGAGAAACATCAGAGGATAAACTTTTTGGACAATTTTTTGACCTTTTTGAAATCTTTTTTGGTAGAAACAATTATATATTTTGTATAGAAAATAACTTTTGCTCAGGGACGTGCAGCCTCTGAGGAATGAATGCTTACTAGAAGGAGGGCGCAGGGACATCCGTCACAAAAAACACTATTGTTAAGATTTGCTGCTTTTTCTGAAAGTTTATTTTTTATTGTTCTAGTTTCTTTTATTTGAAATTGGAGTTAGTAAAAAATAACCATTTTTGTTTCATAAGAATAATGTAAAAAGTTGTATTTGTACCCCCCCCCCTCCAGAAGATGTGTAGGTTTGGGGCTGATCCTTCCGCTGGTTTCATGGCGTTTGTTGCTCTTGTGTTTTTGACAGTTTTGTACATTCATTTAAAATCGAGTCAATTTTCACTCGGTTTCACTAATGTGCTCAGTGTGTCAGCGAAGGGTTAACATCTGTATTTTATACACCCCTTCAGTGCTGTTATATATTATATTATTATAAATGAGGAGCTGAACCTTCATCCTGGAAGTTACTTATATATATACAGAATATAGACCGTGTGCTGTATACTGTACATATAGGAGTCCATGGTGGTACACGTATGTGTCATACTGCGGCAAAGTGCAACAAAGTTTTCACCGTGTTATCTGTGGGGTTACATGGGACTGCAGGTGACATCTACCACATTATCTGTACTCAGAGCTATCACTGTGTTATCTGTGGTGTTACATAGGACTGCAGGTGACATCTACTACATTATCTGTACTCAAGGAGTTATCACTGTTATTTGTGGTGTTACATAGGACTGCAGGTGATATCTACTACATTATCTGTACTCAGAGAGTTATCACTGTGTTAGCTGTGGTGTTACATAGGACTGCAGGTGACATCTACTACATTATCTGTACTCAGAGAGTTATCAATGTGTTATGCGTGGTGTTACATAGGACTGCAGGTGACATCTACTGCATTATCTGTACTCAGTTATCACTGTGTTATCTGTGGTGTTACATAGGACTGCAGGTGACATCTACTACATTATCTGTACTCAGAGAGATATCACTGTGTTATCTGTGGTGTTACATAGGACTGCAGGTGACATCTACTACATTATCTGTACTCAGAGAGTTATCACTGTGTTATCTGTGGTGTTACATAGGACTGCAGGTGACATATACTACATTATCTGTACTCAGAGAGTTATCACTGTGTTATCTGTGGTGTTACATAGGACTGCAGGTGACATCTACTACATTATCTGTACTCAGAGAGTTATCACTGTGTTATCTGTGGTGTTACATAGGACTGCAGGTGACATCTACTACATTATCTGTACTCAGAGAGTTATCACTGTGTTATCTGTGGTGTTACATAGGACTGCAGGTGACATCTACTACATTATCTGTACTCAGAGAGTTATCACTGTGCTATCTGTGGTGTTGCATAGGACTGCAGGTGACATCTACTACATTATCTGTACTCCGAGAGTCATCACTGTGTTATCTGTGGTGTTACATAGGACTGCAGGTAACATCTACTACATTATCTGTACTCAGACAGATATCACTGTGTTATCTGTGGTGTTACATAGGACTGCTGATAACATCTACTACATTATCTGTACTCAGAGAGATATCACTGTGTTATCTGTGGTGTTACATAGGACTGCAGGTGACATCTACTCCATTATCTGTACTCAGAGAGCTATCACTGTGTTATCTGTGGTGTTACATAGGACTGCAGGTGACATCTACTAGATTATCTGTACTCAGAGAGTTATCACTGTGTTATCTGTGGTGTTACATAGGACTGCAGGTGACATCTACTACATTATCTGTACTCAGAGAGCTATCACTGTGTTATCTGTGGTGTTACATAGGACTGTAGGTGACATATATTACATTATCTGTACTCAGATTATCACCGTGTTGTCTGTGGTGTTACATAGGACTGTAGGTGACATCTACTTCATTATCTGTACTCTGAGAGTTATCACTGTTATCTGTGGTGTTACATAGGACTGCAAGTAACATCTACTGCATTATCTGTACTCAGAGAGCTATCACTGTGTTATCTGTGGTGTTACATGGGACTGCAGGTGACATCTACTACATTATCTGTACTCAGAGAGATATCACTGTGTTATCTGTGGTGTTACATAGGACTGCAGGTGACATCTACTGCATTATCTGTACTCAGAGAGCTATCACTGTGTTATCTGTGGTGTTACATAGGACTGCAGGTGACATCTACTGCATTATCTGTACTCAGAGAGTTATCACTGTGTTATCTGTGGTGTTACATAGGACTGCAGGTGACATCTACTCCATTATCTGTACTCAGAGAGTTATCTCTGTGGTGTTACATAGGACTGCAGGTGACATCTACTTCATTATCTGTATTCAGAGAGTTATCACTGTGTTATCTGTGGTGTTACATAGGACTTCAGGTAACATCTACTACATTATCTGTACTCAGAGAGTTATCGCTGTTATCTGTGGTGTTACATAGGACTGCAGGTAACATCTACTACATTATCTGTACTCAGAGAGTTATCACTGTGTTATCTGTGGTGTTACATAGGACTGCAGGTGACATCTACTACATTATCTGTACTCAGAGAGTTATCACTGTGTTATCTGTGGTGTTACATAGGACTGCAGGTGACATCTACTACATTATCTGTACTCAGAGAGTTATCACTGTGTTATCTGTGGTGTTACATAGGACTGCAGGTGACATCTACTACATTATCTGTACTCAGAGAGTTATCACTGTGTTATCTGTGGTGTTACATAGGACTGCAGGTGACATCTACTACATTATCTGTACTCAGAGAGTTATCACTGTGTTATCTGTGGTGTTACATAGGACTGCAGGTGACATCTACTACATTATCTGTACTCAGAGAGTTATCACTGTGTTATCTGTGGTGTTACATAGGACTGCAGGTGACATCTACTACATTATCTGTACTCAGAGAGTTATCACTGTGTTATCTGTGGTGTTACATAGGACTGCAGGTGACATCTACTACATTATCTGTACTCAGAGAGTTATCACTGTGTTATCTGTGGTGTTACATAGGACTGCAGGTGACATCTACTACATTATCTGTACTCAGAGAGTTATCACTGTGTTATCTGTGGTGTTACATAGGACTGCAGGTGACATCTACTACATTATCTGTACTCAGAGAGTTATCACTGTGTTATCTGTGGTGTTACATAGGACTGCAGGTGACATCTACTACATTATCTGTACTCAGAGAGTTATCACTGTGTTATCTGTGGTGTTACATAGGACTGCAGGTGACATCTACTACATTATCTGTACTCAGAGAGTTATCACTGTGTTATCTGTGGTGTTACATAGGACTGCAGGTGACATCTACTACATTATCTGTACTCAGAGAGTTATCACTGTGTTATCTGTGGTGTTACATAGGACTGCAGGTGACATCTACTACATTATCTGTACTCAGAGAGTTATCACTGTGTTATCTGTGGTGTTACATAGGACTGCAGGTGACATCTACTACATTATCTGTACTCAGAGAGTTATCACTGTGTTATCTGTGGTGTTACATAGGACTGCAGGTGACATCTACTACATTATCTGTACTCAGAGAGTTATCACTGTGTTATCTGTGGTGTTACATAGGACTGCAGGTGACATCTACTACATTATCTGTACTCAGAGAGTTATCACTGTGTTATCTGTGGTGTTACATAGGACTGCAGGTGACATCTACTACATTATCTGTACTCAGAGAGTTATCACTGTGTTATCTGTGGTGTTACATAGGACTGCAGGTGACATCTACTACATTATCTGTACTCAGAGAGCTATCACTGTGTTATCTGTGGTGTTACATAGGACTGCAGGTGACATCTACTACATTATCTGTACTCAGAGAGTTATCACTGTGTTATCTGTGGTGTTACATAGGACTGCAGGTTGAATGTTCTACATTATCATTTTCTTTATTTCCAGCGATGTTTCGATTTCTCTCATATTAGACCTTTTTCTCTGTTTTCTTTCGCTGCAGTTTTTCTTCTGTAATTTTCCCCGTGAGGACGCTTCTCTGTGACAGATTTAAAGGAGCGGAGGGGGGCATTATATAAGTGACTTCAGCGAGGGCATTGTCAGAGCCGGCGAGGTAATAACTGCAGGAGTGCGCTGGGATTTGTTTGTGCTGACACCTCTGAGCTGCACAAAGTGTTAAAGAGAGGACGGCGACCGCGGTGGACGCCACTGTGTAATGTAATATACGGATGATGACCTGATATTACTGCCGTCCCTCTGGTTTCAAGTACACATATTATAATTCTTTTCTGACAACCGACAACTTTGTTCACTCTTGCAGTTGGTACCTTTCTCCCCCTTTCCAAAAATCTTCTGTATTTTAGGGTTTCTCCACCTGTACTGTAATATCTGCCCCATCGTCCAGATGGACCCCATGGGGCTCATGTATACGTTTATATAGGATTTTCTAGAAGATCTCCCGTTGCTCCTATTTTAGCGCTTCCCAATTTCCCCTCCGGTCTCTACTTCTTGGTCTGTCTCAACACACAGGAAGTGACCACTCAGCCAATCACTGGCCACAGCCCTGTCCTGTGTGTTGTGATCGACCAGGAAGTAGAGACCATTAGGGAACCAGGAGGTAGAGACACTATCAGGGGACCGGGAAGTGGAGAATGGTGGGGGACTGGGAAATAGAGACCGATGTGAAATCAGGAAGTTCAGAGGGGGATCAGGATGCAGAGATGGGAAGGAAGCCAGGAAGCAGAGACCAGCAGGGGACCTGGAAGTAGAGAACATCAAGGGACTGGAAATGAGCGATTATCAGTAATCGAGAAGTAGAGACCAGCAGGGAACTGAAAAGCAGAGTATGGCAGGAGACCGGGAAGTAGACACCATCAGGGGAAAAGGAAGTAGAGACTGGAGCGGAATTGTAAAGTAGAGACCATCAGGTGACCAGGAAGTAGACACCGGCAGGCGACTGAAAAGTAGAGATCTGCAAGGGATCGAAAATAATTCCGATGGGGGCCTAGGAAATAGAAATCATCAGAGGATTGGAAAGTAGAGACTGACAGGGGACCAGGAAGTGGAAACCAGCAGCGGATCGGGAAGTAGAGACCGACAGGGGAGACTGGTGGTGGATCAGGAAGTAGAGATTATTAGGGAACCGGGAAGTAGAAAATGGGAGGGACCGGAAAGTGGTAGTCATCAGGGGACCAGGAGGTAGAGACTGACAGGGAACCAAGAAGTATGGACTGAAGGGGGACTGGGAAGTAGAAACCATCAGGGGATTGTGAAGTAGAGAAAGAGAAACTGGCAGAGAACCGGGAAGTAGAGACCGAGAGGGAAAAGGAAATAGAGACTGTTAGGAAATCAGGAATTAGAGCCTGACAATTAACTGGAAAGTAGGGACTGGCAGTGGACCAGTAAGTAGAGAGCATCAGGAGAGTAGAAAATATAGAATATCAGAAGAGCAGGCAGTAGACACTAGTGGGGGATAAGTAGGAGACCGGGAAGTAGAGACTGGAGGGCCCCAGGAAATAGAGACTGGCAGGGGAGGGGAAGTAGAGACCGTCAGGGGACGGGGAAGTAGAGACCTTCAGGGGACGGGCAAGTAGAGACCGTCAGGGGACGGGGAAGTAGAGACCGTCAGGGGACGGGGAAGTAGAGACCGTCAGGGGACGGGGAAGTAGAGACCGTCAGGGGACGGGGAAGTAGAGACCGTCAGGGGACGGGGAAGTAGAGACCGTCAGGGGATGGAAAAGTAGAAAATATCATGGGACCATGCAGTAGAGACTGGGGGGGGGGGGGAGATCAGGAAATAGAGACCATCAGGGTCTTGGGATGTGTTAGACCATGCGTACCCTTTTTAAAAATAGAATAAGCCGGCCAACTCCTTTAACCCATCACAGTCCACAGCAAAGAATAAAAGAGTTTATCAATTTTTTTAAAATATATTTTTGTTTTGTTTTTTATTTCCAACTTGACTCTTCATTCATCAGTCACACTGGGCGATATTGATGCAGTTTGTTTGATATTTACAGTATTTGAATTGTACTACCGCTATGCACTGCTGATAACTATAAACCGCTAACTTAGGGAGGGGTCCACACTAGCGTTATGCCATTCCGTTATACGGGGACTTTGCTAGGATCTCAAGAGCCCCAATGAATATGGCCCAGTTCTGTAATGCCCCCCCCTCCACACACACACCGCACTTTCCTGTACAGAAGCACTTACCTCTCACATCCAGGGCCCCCCAGGTGACGTCTCCTCCGATGTAGATCTTCTCTGTCATCATCTTTTCCATTTGGTCCAGACATCTTCTCTCAGCCGCCTCGTCTCTGCAGACTGTGACACACGGACATCTTAGGTTCCTCACATTTCTATCATCATTCCCCAACCTGGAGCCCCCACAATGTTATCCTGCTGATCGCTGTGCCCCCCAATACCCCCAAATACTATCCTGAATAAATAATAGTGCCGCCATAGTAATAGTGCTCCTCATAGTCCCACCAATAGTAATTCCCTTCTAGAGTGCCCCCATTAGTAATACTGCCACCTACAGTGCCCCCAACCGAGATAATGCTCCCATTAGTAGAAGAGCCCTCCAGTATTAATAATACCCTCGCAGAGACCCCAGTAGAAATGAGGCCCCCCTATTGTTTCCCCAGTGGTAATAATGCTCTCTACAGACCCCTCAGTAGTAATAAGACCCCCATAGTGCTATTACTAGAAATAAGGTGGATCTATAAGTCCCTCCTATAGTGCCCCCAGTAGTAATAAGATGCCTATAATGTCCCCCGGATTTGCAGTGCCCCCTGTAGTTATATTCCTCCCTCCACCATACAGTATACAGTCCCATGTAAATAACATTACACCATCTCTCCTGCCCCCTCCAAAATACAGTGTAAATAACATCCCTCTCTATATACACCCCCTCCAAAATACAGTCCCATGTAAATAATATCACCCCCCCCCCAGCCGCCTCCAGCATGCAATCCCATATAAACATCTCCCCCTCAACATTCAGTCCCATGTAAATAACATCACTCCCTCCCACAGCTGCCTCCAACATACAGCCCCATGTAAATAACATCATTACTTCCCACAGCTGCCTTCAACATACAGTCCTATGTAAATAACATCACCCTGCTCCAGCCCCATCCAGCATTCAGTCCCATGTAAATAGCATAATTCCCTCCCACAGCGCCATCAACATACAGTCCCATGTAAATAACATCCCTCCCTTCAGCCCCAGTTAAATAACCACAACTCCCAGCATTTCTCCGCCTCTCCCTTCACTTACCTCTCCTCATGTACAGACATCACCACAGCTTCTTCCCCCAGGACTTGTCCTCTTCACCACCATGCTTTCCTGCACTGGTCACATGACAATGACATCATTGCAGGTCCTTTTTCACCCACTGGTCGCATGACCTGTGATGTCATCACAGGGCCTTCAGCTCCTCCAGGGCATTAGATTCAATTGTATTGCTGTCCTGAGGACGGCAGTACAGTTGTATCTAGCTGGCAGGCAGGGCATTCGTGGCCTGGGAGAAAACATCAGGGGCCCAGGCCCCGAATGTTGTACCTAGCAACACCCCTGCCGTTATAGTTTCTGTTTATAACGGAATCGATCCTAAACGGTAGCCTTTATAGGCATTCCGTTTTGCTCCGTCCTAATAGAAGTCTATGGGCAGCATAACGGATCCGTCTGGTTTCCATTATGCAGGATGGAAAAAAAACGCAACCTATAACGGAATGGCATAATGCAAGTGCGAACGTATCCTTACTGTTCTCTGCGCTTTGTATATCCTTTGTATACTTTTTACAGCATTTGTGTGGTTTTGGTATGTATATTTTTTATATATCTTTAAATAATGTTGACCCTCATGAAGACACGTAACTCGCTTGTAACGTGTGCGTGTAATCATACGTCCTGTGTGTGCTGAAATCGTAAGAGGGAACGCCCTGCTCCGATAGAAAATAGAATCTGTGGATGATAATGCAAACTGCAGTCGCTACAAAGTGTCTGCAAGAAAGGAGAACTTATATCTATTTACTATTAGTATATTTTTGTATATTTTTTATTATATTCCATATTTTTAATTTATTTCTAGAATATTTCTCCTGATTACTAATATGATTATTATTATTAGTGTATTTCTCATTTTTTTTCTACTATTTTAGTTTATATCATTACATTGTTGCTATTTATATCATTTTTATATTATTTATTTTATTAGTATTATTTGTATTTTCATTTCTATTTTCGCTCATCTGTTCGTCTCTTCACCCAACACATCTCTGAATAAACGTTCTGTGTCATCGTCCTTGGCAGTGTCTCCCCCTGGCACAAAGGCCCAGGATTACCTCTGGCACCGGTACAGTGGTGCACTACGGCAGGACGGGAGCACCTTGCTGCCAGGGGAGATGCAGATGACAGGTTCCCCGTATAGTGCAAGACCAATAGTAATCTGTCATTACTGCTTCTACGGAAAATATAGTAAACGCATCAGCTACAGGGGAGAAGTGCTACTGAGCAGTGTCCACACCCGGTATACAGGACAGGAGAAGTGGTACTGTGCAGTGTCCACACCCGGTATACAGGACAGGAGAAGTGGTACTGTGCAGTGTCCACACCCGGTATACAGGACAGGAGAAGTGGTACTGTGCAGTGTCCACACCCGGTATACAGGACAGGAGAAGTGCTACTGTGCAGTGTCCACACCCGGTATACAGGACAGGAGAAGTGGTACTGTGCAGTGTCCACACCCGGTATACAGGACAGGAGAAGTGGTACTGTGCAGTGTATATATATACAGAATAAGAGCAGATACTGAGGATTACACCCAGTATACAGGAGAGGAGAAGTGGTACTGTGCAGTGTATATATATACAGAATAAGAGCAGATACTGAGGATTACACCCAGCATACAGGACAGGAGAAGTGGTACTGTGCAGTGTATATATATACAGAATAAGAGCAGATACTGAGGATTACACCCAGTATACAGGACAGGAGAAGTGGTACTGTGCAGTGTATATATATACAGGATAAGAGCAGATACTGAGGATTACACCCAGTATACAGGACAGGAGAAGTGGTACTGTGCAGTGTATATATATACAGAATAAGAGCAGATACTGAGGATTACACCCAGTATACAGGAGAGGTGGTACTGTGCAGTGTATATATATACACAGAATAAGAGCAGATACTGAGGATTACACCCAGTATACAGGACAGGAGAAGTGGTACTGTGCAGTGTATATATATACAGAATAAGAGCAGATACTGAGGATTACACCCGGTATACAGGACAGGAGAAGTGGTACTGTGCAGTGTATATATATACAGAATAAGAGCAGATACTGAGGATTACACCCAGTATACAGGACAGGAGAAGTGGTACTGTGCAGTGTATATATATACAGAATAAGAGCAGATACTGAGGATTACACCCAGTATACAGGACAGGAGAAGTGGTACTGTGCAGTGTATATATATATACAGGATAAGAGCAGATACTGAGGATTACACCCAGTATACAGGACAGGAGAAGTGGTACTGTGCAGTGTATATATATACAGGATAAGAGCAGATACTGAGGATTACACCCAGTATACAGGAGAGGAGAAGTGGTACTGTGCAGTGTATATATATACAGAATAAGAGCAGATACTGAGGATTACACCCAGTATACAGGACAGGAGAAGTGGTACTGTGCAGTGTATATATATACAGGATAAGAGCAGATACTGAGGATTACACCCAGTATACAGGACAGGAGAAGTGGTACTGTGCAGTGTATATATATACAGGATAAGAGCAGATACTGAGGATTACACCCAGTATACAGGACAGGAGAAGTGGTACTGTGCAGTGTATATATATACAGAATAAGAGCAGATACTGAGGATTACACCCAGTATACAGGACAGGAGAAGTGGTACTGTGCAGTGTATATATATACAGAATAAGAGCAGATACTGAGGATTACACCCAGTATACAGGACAGGAGAAGTGGTACTGTGCAGTGTATATATATACAGGATAAGAGCAGATACTGAGGATTACACCCAGTATACAGGACAGGAGAAGTGGTACTGTGCAGTGTATATATATACAGGATAAGAGCAGATACTGAGGATTACACCCAGTATACAGGAGAGGAGAAGTGGTACTGTGCAGTGTATATATATACAGAATAAGAGCAGATACTGAGGATTACACCCAGTATACAGGACAGGAGAAGTGGTACTGTGCAGTGTATATATATACAGGATAAGAGCAGATACTGAGGATTACACCCAGTATACAGGACAGGAGAAGTGGTACTGTGCAGTGTATATATATACAGAATAAGAGCAGATACTGAGGATTACACCCAGTATACAGGACAGGAGAAGTGGTACTGTGCAGTGTATATATATACAGAATAAGAGCAGATACTGAGGATTACACCCAGTATACAGGACAGGAGAAGTGGTACTGTGCAGTGTATATATATACAGAATAAGAGCAGATACTGAGGATTACACCCAGTATACAGGACAGGAGAAGTGGTACTGTGCAGTGTATATATATACAGAATAAGAGCAGATACTGAGGATTACACCCAGTATACAGGACAGGAGAAGTGGTACTGTGCAGTGTATATATATACAGAATAAGAGCAGATACTGAGGATTACACCCAGTATACAGGACAGGAGAAGTGGTACTGTGCAGTGTCCATATATACAGAATAAGAGCAGATACTGAGGATTACACCCAGTATACAGGACAGGAGAAGTGGTACTGTGCAGTGTATATATATACAGAATAAGAGCAGATACTGAGGATTACACCCAGTATACAGGACAGGAGAAGTGGTACTGTGCAGTGTCCATATATACAGAATAAGAGCAGATACTGAGGATTACACCCAGTATACAGGACAGGAGAAGTGGTACTGTGCAGTGTATATATACAGAATAAGAGCAGATACTGAGGATTACACCCAGTATACAGGACAGGAGAAGTGGTACTGTGCAGTGTATATATATACAGAATAAGAGCAGATACTGAGGATTACACCCAGTATACAGGACAGGAGAAGTGGTACTGTGCAGTGTATATATATACAGAATAAGAGCAGATACTGAGGATTACACCCAGTATACAGGACAGGAGAAGTGGTACTGTGCAGTGTATATATATACAGAATAAGAGCAGATACTGAGGAACTCTTTATTAATTTTATACAAAAATACAAAAACTTTGCTATAAAAATTTCAAACAAGATATAAACAAGGAATAAAGTATATACACTCACCCTACTGGCCCAGCTACACGCAGACTCTCATTCATACCTACTACAAAAGAGAAAATGAAACCTAGCCGAACCTAAACATCCGATCCGGCTGAACCCCGACTATATACAAATTTATACAAATTGTTTCTAACAGAAAATAAATGACAACTTGTCACAATAAATAATAATAAACACAAATTAAATAATCATAATATAAAATAATAACAATACATTTTTTTTTAATTTAATTTAATTTTTTTTTTATATATATATATATATATATATTTTTTTTTTTAACACACAATAATACAAACCTTTACTACCCCTACCAATCTATCTATCCCATCACCTTCACCCAGGGCCAACCTCCGCCTCTTGTCCCTCCATGAGGCCAGCCCTTCCTCCACCACCCACACCCAGCCCCTCGCCTCATGTCCTCCTATGTCCGCATAGTCCAGGGCTGGATGCAGGCCTCCCCACACAAAAATATGAACCCACCCCCACCCCATCCCACCCAACCTAACTACACCCACTTACCCTATCATACAATATATACAACTTATAACAAACATATCAATCGATACAAACCAATATCAAAATCCACCCGAAGGCCCAAGTTCAGTCATTTGCAAACCTTTCTTCAAAAACTCATCTTAAATACAAAACAAAAACCTAGTGTGAAAGCCTCAGCCCAACACCAGGAAAAGTGCTACTGAGGCTAAGGCACATCGAAGGTGAAGCCTCTCCAGAGGTAAGAGACCCCATCCGTACCCACCCTTTCGCACTCGAGAGAGCGAACCTTCACCAGGTCACCTAGAATGTTCCTACACACCTCTTCCACAGGGAGGACTTTCTGCTGGGTTGAAACTAAACACCGTGCGCTCCATGTGAAGTACCTGACCACTATGCTAACTATAAAAGCTGTGCATGGGTCCCTTCTTCCCAAACCTTTGAATGCTCCATAAGCCCACTCCGCATAGGAGAGGTTGGCTAGCCTAGGCCAGCCAATGGATGCACCCACCCGTTTGTATACCTCTGCATTAAAGGGACACTGAAGCAGGAAGTGCTCCATACTTTCCAGTATGTCGCCACACTCCTCCCGGGGACAACCCCTTTCATCAGAGTTCCTATACCTCAAGTTGCCCCTTACATACAGCTTCCCGTGAAAGCAGCGCCAAGCCAAGTCCCAAAACTTCAAGGGGATCCTTGCCGAATTTAACAACTGTAACCCCTTGTCTAGATCCCGGCTTGGGCAATCCTTAAGGGCCAGGGGCTTTTGGAAGTGGGTCAACAAGACCCTCTCGTCAAGGGATCTCCTTGACTGGGTCCTGATCTCCCTCACTCCCAAACCCCACCGGCGGATCACCTTCAGAATCGGGGTGACATAAGCCGGAAGATATCCGTGAGGTGTACGCAAATCCTTCACTTGCCCTCCTGTCTCCCACTCCTGGAAGAAAGGCCGAAACCAACCCCTGCAAGAGACTACCCACGGAGGAGCCCTCTCTTCCAGAGGTTTGCCAGGTTGATCTTAACAAAGGTGTTCACAAGGAACACCACGGGGTTGACCATACCCAACCCCCTAGTCTCCTCGTACGGTATGTCACCTCTCTCTTGACTAGGTTCAGCCTATTCCCCCATAACAGTTGGAAGAACAGACTGTAAACCCGAGTCCAGAGAGGTTCTGGCAAGACACATACACTGGCCAAATAGATAAGCAAAGGGAGAAGGTAAGTCTTGATCAGGCTCACCCTTTCCCTGAGGGTCAAAGACCAACCCTTCCACTGGTCAACCTTCTGAGCGGCGATCTTAAGCCTGCTATCCCAATTTTGGGTGGGATAATCCCCATGGCCGAATTGAACGCCTAGGACTTTGGCTGACGACTGGGGCTCTGGGAGGGTGTCCGGGAGACCGAAAGATGGATCACCCCTCCCAGCCAGAGACTCTCACACTTATCCCGGTTAATCACGGACCCGGAGACTTCCGAGTAGCGTTCTACCTCCGACATCACGTATTCCGCCTCCCTCCCGAGGACACGAAAACAGTGACGTCATCGGCATAAGCCACCACCCTCAGAGTGGCTTCTGGCTCCTCCAGACTCATCCTGACTCCCGCTAACGGCCCACGATCAATCCTCCTAATAAAAGGATCAATCGCAAACACGTATAAGAGCGGGCTCAATGGACAACCCTGGCGGACTCCAGACCCGACCTCAAAAGGGCTGCCAGACCAACCGTTCACCAGCGGGAAACTCTCTGCCCCTGAATACAAGATCTTTAACCAATCGACAAACCCCCGGCAGGCCATATTTCAGAAGGACTGACCAGAGGTACTCGTGGTTAACCCGATCAAAAGCCTTTGCCTGATCTAAGGCCAGCATGTACCCCTTCCAGTTACCCGCCCTACCCTGCTCCACTGCCTCTCGGACACCGAGTACAGCACTAAACGTGCTTCGGCCTGGAACTGAGCAATGTTGGGTCTCCGAAAGGAGCCGGGTGCAAACTGCACCAACCGATTAAACAGTATCTTGGCCAGGATCTTTCTGTCCGTACTGAGAAGCGCTATGGGACGCCAATTCTCAATACGGCTCGGATCTTTACCCTTTGATATAAGGATCAGAGCTGACCTCCTCATTGACCTCGGCAGAGCACCCGAGGATAGGCACTCATTTAATACCTTAGTCAAGAGGGGAACCAAGAAGTCCTTAAAGGTCTTATAAAACTCGGATGTTAAGCCATCCGGGCCTGGCGACTTCTTTAGGGCAAGCCCTTCGATCGCCAGGCTGACTTCCTCTTCTCTGATTTCTTCTATCAAAACACCAAGAGAACGGTCTACTCTTGACTCAGGGATGGTTTCAGCCAGGAAAGCCGAAATCCTGTCCCGATTCAGATCCTTCTTCCTCAAGAGGCACGAGTAGAAGGACTTGACGATTTCCAAGATCCCTGATCTGGACCTATCCAGAGATCCCGTACCATCGACCAGTCCCGTCACCAACTTACTTTTCACTGACATCTTACAGTTTCTGTAAGGGTCGGGCGAGCGGTACTTCCCGAAATCCCTCTCAAAAACCAAAGATGTGTGCCTATCGTACTGGCACCTCTTAAGCAAAGATTTCACCCTGGAGATATCCTCTCGGCTACCTCCAGTCGAGACCAGTTGTTCGAGTTTCCTCCTCAGACCCTGATACAAGCGATACTTGTCCAGGGACCTGAGGCTCGAGAGCTGGCGGAAGAATTTTGCCACCCGATCTTTGAATATCTCCCACCACTCCGACTTAGTGTCACAAAGATCCAGCAACTCTACCTGAGTCTGAAGGAAGTCCTCAAAGGATTGTCTCACCTCTGCTTCCTCCAGGAGGGCCGAATTTAGCTTCCAATAGCCTCTTCCCATTTGGGGGATTCTGCAACATTCAAAGAGAACATAATCATACAGTGATCGGAGAATTCCACCTCTACCACCTTTAAAGGTGAAAAAGTAGTCTCCTCCTTTAAATAAAACCTGTCTATTCTAGACCTAATCTGACTACCTCTATAATAAGTGAAACCCCCGTGGCCTGAGGTGTGCCGAATGTGGACATCCACCAGGCGAGCCTCGCTAGCTATGCTATTCAGGGATACACTATCATAAGCCAGCCGGTCTCTGGCGCCTCCCGGTCTTGGGACCTTGTGACTGTATTAAAGTCCCCGCCAAAGACCACCTGCCGACTCGTAAAAAGGAAAGGTTTGATCCTCAAAAGAGATGCTTCCGATCCCGCTTGGTTTGGGGACCATAGATGTTTATCAGGCGAAGCTCTTGACCCTTCATGAGGACATCTAAAATCAAACACCTCCCCATTTCTAACTCAATCACTCGTCGGCTTTCTACTGGTGCGGTAAAAGGACCGCCACTCCGCTTATACGGCTCAGCCGCAAGAGACCAATATGATGGACCACACCTCCACTCCTTTTTGCTTTATATACAGCCGCTAAATCTGGCAGCCTGGTCTCTTGCAAAAATAAAATGTCAGCTTCAACCCGGCTGAGAAAATCAAAGGCTGCAAACCTAGCCGCATCCGATTTAATACTGGCGACATTAATGGTCGCCAGGGTCAACGGAGTGAGTGCCGCCATACAGAGTGATTAAGTTAGACGGCCTTCTTCCTTCCCCTCCCATTCTTCTTCTTACCCCTCCCGGGCTACCCCCTAAGGTGGCACGATTTCTTTTGAGAGAGACAGTGGTGTCCATCTCATTAGTCACCACCGCCTCCCCTTCGCACCACCCTTGTCATTCCCATTCGCAGTGTCTGGACCCGCCCCACCTCCCGAGGACCTTGCATCCTCACCGGAGGGGGCGCGGGCCCTTCCAGAGGCTCCTTCTCTTGCCCCTCCGGCTCCCCACCTTCGACCTCCTCCCCAGAAGAAGAGGAGGCGGAGATCTCATCCAAGGTGAGGTACCGGTTGGAAAGATCCAGGGGAAGAGAGTCAGGATTAGAGAGGTCCAGGGGGGAGCTGGCTTCGCCTTCCGCGGCCACTCTGGTCGGGCTAGATTTTTTTGGTCAGACGTTTCCTTCTTGTTCTTTTAGACTCTGTCACACTCCCTCTGTTGCACTCTCGTAGCAAGAGGACAGAGTCACCTCGGAACGGTCTAGTCTCCTGAGTTCCTCATTCACCTCATTATCCCCCAGGGTCTCAGCTCTAGGAGAGGCATTCTCTTGGGAGGGCGCAGGCATCACCCCAGGACGGGGTTCCACCTGCCCCTCTCCATTTGACGCCTCCCTCCGTCTCTGCTGGGACGGGCCGTCTTTCTCTTCATCGACCCCACTGCCCTGTCACCTTCGCCAGCACTCGCCTCGGCGGTGGGGGCCTCCCGGCTCACCTCCGCGTGCACGAGCCACGTTGGCGACAGAGCGTGGGCAACGACTGAACGGGTGCCCTAGCTCACCACACAGGTTGCATCTAATCTGCCCACAAGATGCAGCTAGATGGCCTTCACCCCCGCACAACGCGCACCTCTGCACTTGGCAGCTGGCGCTGAAGTGCGAAGGGCTGCCGCACTTGTAACACAGCTTAGGCTGCCCCCTGTAGAACACCATGATCCTATCCCGACCAAGGAAAGCAGATGATGGTATGTGGGAAACCGACCCCCTGAATGTTTCAACTTAATCTGAAACGTCCAGGCACCCGACCAGATGCCAAACTCATCCAGGTTCTTGCTAGGAAGACCCTGGACGTCCCCGTACCTGCTCAACCAGGTCAAGATGTCAACACAAGAAAGTGACTCGTTACGGGTCAGAACGGTCACTTTCTTGACCTCATTCTGGCGGGTTATCGCTTGCACGAAAAACCCCTGCCAGTCCGGCTGGTCTTTTGCCAGTTCATACCCAGACCAGAAAAGTTCAAGACCCTCTGGCCGGGCAAAACTGACATCAAACTCCCGGGTGCCATACGGATGTATCAGGGCAAAGATGTCACATGCCCTGATGCCCATCTGAAAGAGAAGCTCTGCCACCCTCTTCCTGGTAGGGCACGCTTCATTGCCTCTCCATTTCAGACAGACAACATTCCGTCTGGTTGACCCGGGCCGGTTGTGGGTGAGGACCAGGTGGTCTCGCCCCGCCTTGCTCTCGGAAGGCACGCACGCCATGCCTGTCTATCCAGAAGGATAGATCCACCTGCTGCCCCCTACTGTAATGGAATTCTCCCTCTCCTTAGAGCCTCTAGAAGTTGCCGCTGCAAGTTACCGTCACCAGACATTGGTAATGGGGAGGACAATGGGGACCGCCTCTCCCCTGCGCCGGCGACCACACCAGCATAACCTCTGCCAGGCGTAACCGACGCAGGAGGGGCAGCCGGACCGGCCCACCCCTACCCCCCAGACCTATCTACAGCAGGTGCCACTCCAGACCCCTCTAAAGGGGCTACATGAGGCGCACCAGCCACTTGTACAGTGGCCGGCCGACCTCCAACATTCACCCCTCCATCAGGGCCCGGAGCAACACCACTAACAGAAACAGTATTTACACTACTAGAAGTGACCACTTCTTCAGTGGCCACTGTCACACTCTCCCCTCCCCACACACACTACTGGGCCAGAGGGGACAGAGGTCACACTATTAGTTTTGTCCGGCATCTTCATGCTGGACACATTTTTAACAGTCTTTCCAGCCTCCACCTGGCACTTGTCCAGTGCACTAGCAGAGGTGGTCGGAGCCACCTGACCACCAGCCATGTCCCCTTCGCCGCCCGTCCTGGGAGCCTTCCTGTCTGACCCTCCTGCTTCTCCTCACCGCCCCTGTTACCGCAAACAGGACGGCGTCCTGCGCCATCTTTGTCGCGTCTTTCTCCCCACTCCTACGCACCGGTCCCACAGCAGAGACCGGGCCAGGGAGGATGGTGGGGTTCGTGCCCTGAGCTGGCTTTTCACTTTGCCCAGGGCACGCAGGGTGGGTCACATAGACATACCTCACCTCTGGCTTCACTGGCTTTTTCTTCCTCCGCTTTCCCATCGGCTCATCCTCAGGTAATTCATTACCAAAGCAGATGTCATCACGTATTTTGGGGGACTCCAGGTGGCGTATTTCGGCCATAAGTTGCCCCCCAACTCCGCTGCTCTCACAGAACTCCCCTTCCTCATCGGAACTAGTGGGGGGCAGGCATACCTGCTCTGCGGGGATACCTGTGGTGATACCTGTTCCAGCAGGTTGCCCCCCCATGTCCGACTCTTCCTCCTCACTACTGGAATCATCTTCTTGCTGTTTTTGGCTTACAGACATTTCATTAAACCTTGCGTCGTTCTTGAGCTTTTACATAAAGGGACCGCTGTTTTCCAGAATGGCCGCCATTCTTTCTTTTAGCTCTTTAATTATGTCTTTTAGGCCTTTTATTTTATTTGTTATTTCTGGCCTGTTTTTTCTCGCCGCTTTGTCCACCTTCGCCCTCTCAAGCTTTAAGTTCTCCCTAATCTTCTTGAGGGTCCTGTTCGCTTCCTCATACTTCCGGAGGTAGGCCGTGATCCAGGAGCTGTAAACGGTGATTAGTTCCTGGGACTTCATGGTGCCCCAGTCAGCCTCAACCGAGCCCGGCCCACCCCCAGGAGCACTCTGCGTACTTCTTGGAGGGCTACCGTCCGCCCTCCTGGAACTGCCGGCGATGGACACGGCTTCACCTCCGGGGGCTGCAGGGGCCGCTACACCACGACTCCTGGAAGATCTTCTGACCCCCGGGGCGGAAGATGAAACTGAGGCCGGTAGCTCACCTCCCCTACCTCCCGCCGGCCTACCCCGGGAAGTAGGATCCTGGGTCTTCAGTCGCTTCATTGCCCAGGACCCCACCACCTCCCTGGGGAGAGGCAGGGCCTGGGCTGGGAAAGGTGGAAAATCCCTGGTAGCTTGTCAGCAATCAGCAGCTCCTCCAAACACAACCACACCTGTCGACTGGCTCCAGCACACTGAGGATTACACCCAGTATACAGGACAGGAGAAGTGGTACTGTGCAGTGTATATATATACAGAATAAGAGCAGATACTGAGGATTACACCCAGTATACAGGACAGGAGAAGTGGTACTGTGCAGTGTATATATATACAGAATAAGAGCAGATACTGAGGATTACACCCAGTATACAGGACAGGAGAAGTGGTACTGTGCAGTGTATATATATACAGAATAAGAGCAGATACTGAGGATTACACCCAGTATACAGGACAGGAGAAGTGGTACTGTGCAGTGTATATATATACAGAATAAGAGCAGATACTGAGGATTACACCCAGTATACAGGACAGGAGAAGTGGTACTGTGCAGTGTATATATATACAGAATAAGAGCAGATACTGAGGATTACACCCAGTATACAGGACAGGAGAAGTGGTACTGTGCAGTGTATATATATACAGAATAAGAGCAGATACTGAGGATTACACCCAGTATACAGGACAGGAGAAGTGGTACTGTGCAGTGTATATATATACAGAATAAGAGCAGATACTGAGGATTACACCCAGTATACAGGACAGGAGAAGTGGTACTGTGCAGTGTATATATATACAGAATAAGAGCAGATACTGAGGATTACACCCAGTATACAGGACAGGAGAAGTGGTACTGTGCAGTGTATATATATACAGAATAAGAGCAGATACTGAGGATTACACCCAGTATACAGGACAGGAGAAGTGGTACTGTGCAGTGTATATATATACAGAATAAGAGCAGATACTGAGGATTACACCCAGTATACAGGACAGGAGAAGTGGTACTGTGCAGTGTATATATATACAGAATAAGAGCAGATACTGAGGATTACACCCAGTATACAGGACAGGAGAAGTGGTACTGTGCAGTGTATATATATACAGAATAAGAGCAGATACTGAGGATTACACCCAGTATACAGGACAGGAGAAGTGGTACTGTGCAGTGTATATATATACAGAATAAGAGCAGATACTGAGGATTACACCCAGTATACAGGACAGGAGAAGTGGTACTGTGCAGTGTATATATATACAGAATAAGAGCAGATACTGAGGATTACACCCAGTATACAGGACAGGAGAAGTGGTACTGTGCAGTGTATATATATACAGAATAAGAGCAGATACTGAGGATTACACCCAGTATACAGGACAGGAGAAGTGGTACTGTGCAGTGTATATATATACAGAATAAGAGCAGATACTGAGGATTACACCCAGTATACAGGACAGGAGAAGTGGTACTGTGCAGTGTATATATATACAGAATAAGAGCAGATACTGAGGATTACACCCAGTATACAGGACAGGAGAAGTGGTACTGTGCAGTGTATATATATACAGAATAAGAGCAGATACTGAGGATTACACCCAGTATACAGGACAGGAGAAGTGGTACTGTGCAGTGTATATATATACAGAATAAGAGCAGATACTGAGGATTACACCCAGTATACAGGACAGGAGAAGTGGTACTGTGCAGTGTATATATATACAGAATAAGAGCAGATACTGAGGATTACACCCAGTATACAGGACAGGAGAAGTGGTACTGTGCAGTGTATATATATACAGAATAAGAGCAGATACTGAGGATTACACCCAGTATACAGGACAGAGAAGTGGTACTGTGCAGTGTATATATATACAGAATAAGAGCAGATACTGAGGATTACACCCAGTATACAGGACAGGAGAAGTGGTACTGTGCAGTGTATATATATACAGAATAAGAGCAGATACTGAGGATTACACCCGGTATACAGGACAGGAGAAGTGGTACTGTGCAGTGTATATATATACAGAATAAGAGCAGATACTGAGGATTACACCCAGTATACAGGGCAGGAGAAGTGGTACTGTGCAGTGTATATATATACAGAATAAGAGCAGATACTGAGGATTACACCCAGTATACAGGACAGGAGAAGTGGTACTGTGCAGTGTATATATATACAGAATAAGAGCAGATACTGAGGATTACACCCAGTATACAGGACAGGAGAAGTGGTACTGTGCAGTGTATATATATACAGAATAAGAGCAGATACTGAGGATTACACCCAGTATACAGGACAGGAGAAGTGGTACTGTGCAGTGTATATATATACAGAATAAGAGCAGATACTGAGGATTACACCCAGTATACAGGACAGGAGAAGTGGTACTGTGCAGTGTATATATATACAGAATAAGAGCAGATACTGAGGATTACACCCAGTATACAGGACAGGAGAAGTGGTACTGTGCAGTGTATATATACAGAATAAGAGCAGATACTGAGGATTACACCCGGTATACAGGAGAAGTGGTACTGTGCAGAGTCCATATATACAGAATAAGAGCAGATACTGAGGATTACACCCAGTATACAGGACAGGAGAAGTGGTACTGTGCAGAGTCCATATATACAGAATAAGAGCAGATACTGAGGATTACACCCAGTATACAGGACAGGAGAAGTGGTACTGTGCAGTGTATATATATACAGAATTCGAGCAAATATTTCATAAGGATAAGAGTTGTGGTACTGTGTATTTGAAGATTTTTGCACTGGCCCATGTCATGGCTGATTAGCCGGCTGCTGTTACGTATACAGACCCTACACATCAGTGATTCCTATCGTAATCCACCAAAAAATATATCCGGGTAAAAACAATCAACTTTATTGATATATATCCATAATACATAATAAAAACATGAATGACATACAAAAATAGCAATAAACATGAACTGGTGGTATATAACAGGCACCAAGAGAATAACAGGAGAACTATAGTGTACAGTTCGCAGAATATACCAGCATGACCCATATGGGAAAATACATCATCACAATACAATATAAAGTGCCTAGTGCAAGCATGTATAAAAGGAATAACAAACATGAAACGAGCTGGCTACCTGCTGTAGAAGCGTGACAATCTCCTGCGTCTCTCACCCGACGTACGTTTCGCCGAATCGGCTTTTTCAAGGACAAGTGCTATCCTATCGTGCAGCTCTCTGACTGGGAGTTATAGTTCTACAACCTCTAGAGAGCTACAGGTTTAAAATGCCATTTGCTTGAAATGGTGTATGATATTCAATATGGCCGCCATTTGGGTCCTCAGAAAGTCACCTCCCAGTACGGAGCCTGGGAAAACTGGTCCGGAAACCGAAGACATGACTGAAGGGAATCCCTAACAACTTGAAAGAAGAGTGAAACTTTGAGAAATCTCAGCGGGTGATGGGACAGTATGTGGGTCACATGGGGCCCATGATACTGATCTACCTGCGTTTGGCCACCCAGGGCACAGTTTTCTATATATTTTTTGGGATTCACTTTGACAACTTCTCTGTAACATCAGGACTAATTTTAAGGTTCTTGAAATTAAATACAATTTACTTGAACTTGCCGCACTTTCCGTGTATCTGAAGATGAAGGCGGCCCACCTCCGAAAACGCGTTCATACAATAAAGTGATTGTTTGGTATCCTGCGCTTCTCAAGTCCACATTTCTCTGGATTTGTTTGCTCCCTCAAATATGAGATTCTCTTTGCAACATCGCTCAGATATGGGGTTCTCCTTGCAGCCTCTCTCAGATATGGGGTTCACCTTGCAGCCTCCCTCGGATAAGGGGTTCACCTTGCAGCCTCCCTCATATATGGGGTTCACCTTGCAGCCTCTTCTCAGATATGGGGTTCAGCTTGCAGTCTCCCTCATATATGGGGTAAAGCTTGCAGCCTCCCTTATAAATGGGGTTCACCTTGCAGCCTCCCTCAGATATGGGGTTCACCTAGCAGCCTTCCTCATATATGGGGTTCACCTTGCAGCCTTCTTCATATATGGGGTTAACCTTGCAGCCTCCTTATATATGGGGTTCACCTTGCAGCCTTACTCATATATGGGGTTCACCTTGCAGCCTTCCTCATATATGGGGTTCAGCTTGCAGCCCCCTCATATATGGGGTTCACCTTGCAGCCTTCCTCAGATATGGGGTTCACCTTGCAGCCTCCCTCAGATATGGGGTTCACCTTGCAGCCTTCCTCATATATGGGGTTCACCTTGCAGCCTTCCTCATATATGGGGTTCACCTTGCAGCCTTCCTCATATATGGGGTTCACCTTGCAGCCTTCTTCATATATGGGGTTCACCTTGCAGCCTTCCTCATATATGGGGTTCACTTTGCAGCCTTCCTCATATATGGGGTTCACCTTGCAGCTTTCCTCATATATGGGGTTCACCTTGCAGCCTTCTTCATATATGGGGTTCACCTTGCAGCCTTCCTCATATATGGGGTTCACCTTGCAGCCTCCCTTATATATGGGGTTCACCTTGAAGCCTCCCTCAAATATGGGGTTCACCTTGAAGCCTCCCTCAGATATTGGGTTCACCTTGCAGCCTGCCTCATATATGGGGTTCACCTGGCAGTCTCCCTCAGATATGGGGTTGATCTGGTTGTCTCCTTCAGATATGGGGTTCTCCTTGCAGCCTCCCTTAGATATGGGGTTCTCCTTGCAGCCTTCTTCATATATGGGGTTCACTTTGCAGCCTTCCTCATATATGGGGTTCACCTTGCAGCCTCCCTCAGATATGGGGTTCACCTTGCAGCCTTCCTCATATATGGGGTTCACCTTGCAGCCTTCCTTATATATGGGGTTCACCTTGCAGCCTTCCTTATATATGGGGTTCACCTTGCAGCCCCCAAATATATGGGGTTCACCTTGCAGCCTCCCTCAGATATGGGGTTCACCTTGCAGCCTCCCTCAGATATGGGGTTCACCTTGCAGCCTTCCTCATATATGGGGTTCACCTTGCAGCCTTCCTCATATATGGGGTTCACCTTGCAGCCTTCTTCATATATGGGGTTAATCTTGCAGCCTCCCTCATATATGGGGTTCACCTTGCAGCCCCCTCAGATATGGGGTTCACCTTGCAGCCTTCCTCATATATGGGGTTCACCTTGCAGCCTCCCAAAGATATGGGGTTCACCTTGCAGCCCCCTCATATATGGGGTTCACCTTGCAGCCCCCAAAGATATGGGGTTCACCTTGCAGCCCCCTCAGATATGGGGTTGTCCTGGCAGACGTGGGGTGACACACTGTTTTACGTTGCTCTGGGAAGAAGCCCATGGCTATGGTTCTGGTTTCTCATGAGGAAGTACGAGCTCTCCCCTCCCCGCTTTGTGGGAAATTTTTGGTTTCTCGACTTAGAATTGATTGGAATACAATGTTGCAATGTGGTAAAGAGGAAGAACCCTCTGTGACAATCTGCGTTCCTCCACTTTTGTGTGTGTGTGTGTGTGTGTGGGGGGGGTGACACTCTCCCATCATAACAGTAAAAGGGTTGTCAGTTATTACTGGTGGGGGAGGTTGTATAGCGGTAACATTCACACTGAAGTATACACCCGCCTGCTGCAGATCATTGTCCCTTACATTAATAATTTTTGGGAGGGAGCGCCTCCTAATGACCGTGGTGGTCGCCTAGAGTCAGAACCTTTTCCCGTCTCCACAGCAGATAATGAGTTTTGAGTTTTGCTGCAACCTTGTTACAACAAAGTAACAACTTAATACTGTCCTGCCCCCCATTAATAGGGGGAGAGGTATGAGAAGTGTTTCAGGGCCAGCAGCTTAGTTCAGCCCAGAAGACAGAAGGGGAGAGAGAATAAGACATAAAGTAGTGAAAACAATAATAGGGAAGATATGGCAGGACATGACTCGGTGCCGATATTCCACACATGTCCTGCAGAGGGCGCTCCAGGGAAGATTTCATGTCAGTGACCTGAGAATGAAGCAGAGACGGAGCTCACACTGACTGTAATAATGGCTTATAATGGACGTGTGTGGCATTGCCTCATTGCAGTGAGCCCTGGGCATGCTGCCGCCCTGGCAGGGGCATGATACCCACCCGCGGGGCGCCCCCCTCTCCGCTGGCTTTATAGCAGCTTCCTTTTAACTAAAACTTAAAACGCTTCATAATAAAAACATCTGCAACTTTTTGTTCTGCACCGCAGCATTTTCAAGATCCGTGCTTGCTGTCAGTGAATGGCATCATGTGTTCAGATCTAAGCCTTTTCAGCTTTAGAACGAGAGGCTTTGATAAGAGCAGGGGGACATTATGAAGGACGGACGGTCATCTCTCTCTATAATGGCGGGGGAAACATTATACTATATGTTATTACATGTCCTAGGCTTCCAACAGCTGGTACTGGATGGCAGATTATATTTTGGGGGGCAAGTGCCGCTAATGGCCCATGAGTAGCAGTCCAGTCTAAACCCACTTAATGTGCTGCACTGTGGTATCTGGTACTGCTGGGGAGGTATTTTGTGCTGCACTGTGGTATCTGGCACTGCTAGGGCAGTATATTGTGCTGCACTGTGGTATCTGGCACTGCTAGGGCAGTATATTGTGCTGCACTGTGGTATCTGGCACTGCTGGGGAGGTATTTTGTGCTGCACTGTGGTATCTGGCACTGCTGGGGAAGTATATAGTGCTGCACTGTGGTATCTGGCACTGCTAGGGCAGTATATTGTGCTGCACTGTGGTATCTGGCACTGTTCGGGAAGTATATTGTGCTGCACTGTGGTATCTGGCACTGCTAGGGCAGTATATTGTGCTGCACTGTGGTATCTGGCACTGCTGGGGAGGTATTTTGTGCTGCACTGTGGTATCTGGTTCTGCTGGGGCAGTATATTGTGCAGCACTGTGGTATCTGGCACTGCCAGGGAAGTATATAGTGCTGCACTGTGGTATCTGGCACTGCCGGGGAAGTATATAGTGCTGCACTGTGGTATCTGGTTCTGCTGGGGCAGTATATTGTGCTGCACTGTGGTATCTGGTACTGCTGGGGAGGTATTTTGTGCTGCACTGTGGTATCTGACACTGCCGGGGAAGTATATTGTGCTGCACTGTGGTATCTGGCACTGCCGGGGAAGTATATAGTGCTGCACTGTGGTATCTGGCACTGCTGGGGAGGTATTTTGTGCTCCACTGTGGTATCTGGCACTGCTGGGGAGGTATTTTGTGCTCCACTGTGGTATCTGGCACTGCTGGGGAAGTATATTGTGCTGCACTGTGGTATCTGGTTCTGCTGGGGCAGTATATTGTGCTGCACTGTGGTATCTGGTACTGCTGGGGAGGTATATTGTGCTGCACTGTGGTATCTGACACTGCCGGGGAAGTATATTGTGCTGCACTGTGGTATCTGGCACTGCCGGGGAAGTATATAGTGCTGCACTGTGGTATCTGGCACTGCCGGGGAAGTATATAGTGCTGCACTGTGGTATCTGGCACTGCCGGGGAAGTATATAGTGCTGCACTGTGGTATCTGGCACTGCTGGGGAAGTATATAGTGCTGCACTGTGGTATTTGGCACTGCTGGGGAAGTATATTGTGCTGCACTGTGGTATCTGGCAGTGCTGGGGAAGTATATTGTGCTGCACTGTGGTATCTGGCACTGCTGGGGAAGTATATTGTGCTGCACTGTGGTATCTGGCAGTGCTGGGGAAGTATATTGTGCTGCACTGTGGTATCTGGTGCTGCTGGGGCAGTATATTGTGCTGCACTGTGGTATCTGGTGCTGCTGGGGCAGTATATTGTGCTGCACTGTGGTATCTGGCAGTGCTGGGGAAGTATTTTGTGCTGCACTGTGGTATCTGGCGCTGCTGGGGAGGTATATTGTGCTGCACTGTGGTATCTGGCACTGCCGGGGAGGTATATTGTGCTGCACTGTGGTATCTGGCACTGCTGGGGAAGTATATAGTGCTGCACTGTGGTATCTGGCACTGCTGGGGAAGTATATTGTGCTGCACTGTGGTATCTGGCACTGTTCGGGAAGTATATTGTGCTGCACTGTGGTATCTGGCACTGCTGGGGAAGTATATTGTGCTGCACTGTGGTATCTGGCACTGCTGGGGCAGTATATTGTGCTGCACTGTGGTATCTGGTGCTGCTGGGGCAGTATATTGTGCTGCACTGTGGTATCTGGTGCTGCTGGGGCAGTATATTGTGCTGCACTGTGGTATCTGGCAGTGCTGGGGAAGTATTTTGTGCTGCACTGTGGTATCTAGCGCTGCTGGGAGGTATTTTGTGCTGCACTGTAGTTTCTGGCACTGCCAGGGAGGTGTTTGTGCTGCACTGTGGTATCTGGCACTGCTGGGGAAGTATATAGTGCTGCACTGTGGTATCTGGCACTGCTGGGGAAGTATATAGTGCTGCACTGTGGTATCTGGCACTGCCGGGGAAGTATATTGTGCTACACTGTGGTATCTGGCACTGTTCGGGAAGTATATTGTGCTACACTATGGTATCTGGCACTGCTAGGGAAGTATATTGTGCTACACTGTGGTATCTGGTTCTGCTGGGGAAGTATATTGTGCTGCACTGTGGTATCTGGTTCTGCTGGGGAAGTATATTGTGCTGCACTGTGGTATCTGGCACTGCCGGGAAGTATATAGTGCTGCACTGTGGTATCTGGCACTGCCGGGGAAGTATATTGTGCTGCACTGTGGTATCTGGCACTGCTGGGGAAGTATATTGTGCTGCACTGTGGTATCTGGCACTGCTGGGGAGGTATATTGTGCTGCACTGTGGTATTTGGCACTGCTGGGGAAGTATATTGTGCTGCACTGTGGTATCTGGCACTGCTGGGGAAGTATATTGTGCTGCACTGTGGTATCTGGCTACTGCTGGGTGCAGTATATTGTGCTGCACTGTGGTATCTGGCACTGCTGGGGAAGTATATTGTGCTGCACTGTGGTATCTGACACTGCCGGGGAAGTATATTGTGCTGCACTGTGGTATCTGGCACTGCGGGGGAAGTATATAGTGCTGCACTGTGGTATCTGGCACTGCTGGGGAAGTATATAGTGCTGCACTGTGGTATCTGGCACTGCCGGGGAAGTATATAGTGCTGCACTGTGGTATCTGGCACTGCTGGGGAAGTATATAGTGCTGCACTGTGGTATTTGGCACTGCTGGGGAAGTATATTGTGCTGCACTGTGGTATCTGGCAGTGCTGGGGAAGTATATTGTGCTGCACTGTGGTATCTGGCACTGCTGGGGAAGTATATTGTGCTGCACTGTGGTATCTGGCAGTGCTGGGGAAGTATATTGTGCTGCACTGTGGTATCTGGTGCTGCTGGGGCAGTATATTGTGCTGCACTGTGGTATCTGGTGCTGCTGGGGCAGTATATTGTGCTGCACTGTGGTATCTGGTTTCGCTGGGGGGGTATTTTGTGTTGTATTGCAGTATGTGGCATTGCTGGGGAGGTATTTTGTGTTGTATTGCAGTATGTGGCGCTCTTAGGGAGGTGACGACTGTTCCTGACGTATAATTAGCTGTTTCTCTGTCCCACTTTTATTTAGCTTCTTCTCTTGATGTGGTTCATACATTTAGGGAGGGAAGTGACCAATTCACCGCAGCCGGCATTCTGCACCGCTACAGTATTTTACACTCTAAGGGACGGGGAGGCCAACATTGTGTGATTTGTAGCATGCTGGTATAACCTGGGCATCTCCTGTATATAATTATATATGTACAGCTGGTATAACCTGGGCATCTCCTGTATATAATTATATATGTACAGCTGGTATAACCTGGGTATCTCCTGTATATAATTATATATGTACAGCTGGTATAACCTGGGCATCTCCTGTATAGGAAAAATACGTACCTGGGATTTTACTTTCCTTGAGTCCAAAGGCAGCACAGAATGGGTTAAGATGCTGTCATCCTTGATCCTTGGACCGCCCACCTAGTAAAAAACACACCAATAATGGTTAAACAATTAAGCAAGTCCCTCTTTAAAAGGGTCCTCCCCCCTTGGACTTATGTGTATAAAAAATAGATCCTGACAAACAATATTAATGCCAAAAAAAAATTTATTAGGGAGGGTATCGTTGTGCTGCCTTTGGACTCAAGGAAAGTAAAATCCCAGGTACGTATTTTTCCTTTCCCCTATCGTCCTACGGCAGCACAGAATGGGATTTTCATATATCCTAATGGGAGGGATTTTCTTCCAAGGCTGCAGACAGAACCCCGGTACCAAAGGCTGAGCTCCTGGCACTGACATCCAAGCGGTAATGTTTTGCAAATGTTAGAGATGACGACCAAGAGGCGGCGTTGCAGATATCCTCGATGGGTACTTGAGCTACTTCAGCCCAGGATGTGGCTGTCGCCCTTGTAGAATGAGCCTTTAGCGGGAAAGGCGGAGGCAAGCCTTCTAGAGAGTAGGTCTTTAAAATGGCAGTTTTTATCCATCTAGCTAGGGAGTCTCTCGATGGTAAATGACCCTTCCTAGGGCCGGCGAATAAAACAAAGAGGTTATCCGTCTTCCTGAACTCTCTTGTTCTTTCAAGGTACACAAGCAAAGTCCTTTTACATCTAAAGTATGCCACGAAGACTGGCTTTCCTCAGATGAATCCGGGTGAAAAATGGGTAGAAAAGCTTCTCTATTCTTATTAGCAGCAGAGGGGACCTTTGGTAGGAAGGATGGTACAGTCCGTAGCAGAACTCCATCAGGGAGGAAACGGATATATGGAGGCTTTGAAGACAGGGCTTGAAGTTCTCCCAACCTCTTTGCGGATGTTATAGCGGTTAAAAAGAACGCCTTACAAGTCAACCATTTGATGTCAGCATCCTGCAAAGGCTCAAAGGGAGGAGCCGTCAAGCCATTTAATACCAGCGAGAGATCCCAAACTGGCATTGGTTCCCTATGCATCGGTTTCAGCCTTCTAATGGCTTTGAAGAACCGGGATACCAGAGGATGGTGAAGGAACTCATTCCCTGTCATAGAGTTGATTGCAGTCATGTGAGCTCGCAAAGTATTTGGCTTGAGGCCCTTTTGAAATCCATCCTGTAAGAATTGCAGGATAGATGCTATGTGAAGTTCTTCCTGATCGGTTTCAGATCTCCAGGAAATAAACTTCTTCCAAATCTTCGCATATTTCTTGTTGGTCGTGTCCTTACGGGAAGCCAGTAGAGTGTCAATAACTGACTCCGAAAGACCATCTCTTTTTAGCTTACATCTCTCAGCCTCCAGGCTGTCAGATGGAGGCGTTCGGCATTCTGGTGGTAGAGACCGTTCTGTGACAGAAGATCCAAACGGTGAGGGAGCTTCCAGAATTCCCCCCTGGAAATATGGAGAAGGAGGGGGAACCATGACCTCCGAGGCCAAAAAGGAGCTATTAGTATCAATAGGCGTGGTTTCTCCTCTATCGCTTTTCGTAAGATCCTCGGTATTAAGGGCAGTGGGGGAAACACATAGGCAGAGAGGTTCCTCCATGTCATTGAGAAAGCATCCACTACAGTGGGCCTGTCCACTGATCTGAGGGAGCAGAATTTGTTTAGCTTCTTGTTTTCCGCCGTTGCCATGAGGTCCCATGTCGGACATCCCCATCTGGCTGTGATGTCCTGAAATATTGAGACATTCAATTCCCATTCGGCCTGATTGATTATCTTCCGGCTGAGAAGATCCGCTCTCGTATTCGAGCAGCCTCTGATATGAAGCGCTCTTAATTCCAGAAGGTGTCTCTCTGCCCATCTGAATATCTTCTTGCAGAGACCAAGTAGGAGACTGTTCTTCGTGCCTCCTTGCTTGTTCAGGTAAAACACTGTGACCAGGTTGTCTGATCTGATCAAGACTGCTTTGCCTGCTATGCAGGTCTTGAAGTGGAGTAGAGCAAGGTAGACCGTCTTCAATTCCTTGTAATTTGACGACTGCATCCTGTCCCTGGAGGACCAGAGACCCTGAGTCCACAAATCCTGAAGATGCGCGCCCAACCGTGACCAGAAGCGTCCGTGGTAATAATGGTCGGGGACACGAACTGGAAACTTTTTCCCTTGGAGAGATTGTCGGACTGACACCACCATCTGAGACTCCGGATTGTCGTAGGTTTCAGCTTCAGTCTGGCTCCCAGACGATAGCCGCTGCGGCGCCAGGCCTGTAGACAATTCTGCTGCAGATCCCTGGCATGGATGCTCGCCCAGGGAACCGCATCTGAAACAGCGGTGAGATGACCCAGTGTTCTCATTACTCTGCGAACTGAGGGC
Source organism: Bufotes viridis (assembly GCA_033119425.1). Classification (NCBI taxonomy): domain Eukaryota; kingdom Metazoa; phylum Chordata; class Amphibia; order Anura; family Bufonidae; genus Bufotes; species Bufotes viridis. The sequence goes on from CM065593.1 coordinate 15,121,907, forward strand.
GCGTGTATAGATATTAGATTCTTCACCTCCTTTTGTATCGCTTCGACCTTTGGAATGGGCAAGAATAGCTTCATGGAGATAGAATCTATCAGGAAGCCTAGGAAAATTTTGGATGTTGATGGAAGAAGATCCGATTTCTTGTGATTCAGCAGGAACCCCACAGATTTGAGAACTCTCATTGTTTCTTCCAGATGAAGAAGAAGTAGATTTTCTGACTGAGCCACGATCAGCCAGTCGTCTAAGTAAGGAAAGATCTGGATCCCCTGTAACCGTAGGTAGGCTACAATTATGATGACGACCTTCGTAAAGACCCTTGGAGAGGAGCAAAGGCCAAATGGAAGGGCTTTGAACTGGAAGTGTTGTATTTCTCCGTTCTTTCTGATAGCGACTCTTAAAAATCTTCTCGACTCTGGATGGATAGGAATGTGCAGGTACGCATCCCTCAGATCTAGGGATGCCATGAACTGGCCCTTCTTGACTACAGCAGTAATGGATCTGATGGTCTCCATTTTGAAGCTGATCTTCTTCATGAAGTGATTCACGTATCTCAAATCTATTATTAAACGGCTTTTTCCATTTGCCTTGGGGACACAGAATACTCTGGAGTAGACTCCAGAGGAGTTTTGGCCAGGTGGGACAGATTCCAGGACCTCTTTTTCTTGGAACTCCTGCAGCAGTTGCAGAACAAGAGGATCTTCTCCCTTGTTGAGTAGGAACCGGTTTCTTGGCAGGCGCTCGAACTCCAAAGAATATCCTTTTTGGATTACATTTAGGGCCCAGGCGTCTGTGGTGATGTCTTGCCAACCTGATAGAAAGTGCTGCAGACGTCCTCCCACCACCTGGTTTCTGGCGTCAGAACTCGGTCTTTGATGTTCTGTTGTCTTCACTCTTCTTCTTTGGCTTCTCTGAAGCTGACCATGTCCTCCGGTCTGATCTTCCTCTATTGGGACGACCCCTGAAGGAGGATCTTCTATACTCTTGGTTTCTGTATGGACGAAAAAATTTACTTTTTTCTCTCCGTTTTGGCTGAGGGAAACTCAAGGCTTTCTCATCCGTGTTGGCTTCCAGTAACTTATCCAAGTGAGCTCCGAACAACTTCCCCGGCTCAAAGGGGAGAGAACAGAGATTGTTCTTAGAGGCCTGGTCACCTGACCATAACTTGAGCCATAATGCTCTTCTTACTGCATTAGAGAGAGCCATGTTCCTGGCGGTAATTCTTACGGTGTCTACCGGAAAATCACACAGGAATTCTGCCGCTAGTTTAAGCGTGGGGATTTGCTGGAGCAACTCCTCTCTGGACACGCCACTCTCCATATCTCTGCCCAGCTGGCTCAACCAGACTCTGAGGGCTCTGGCTACCGGTACGGCGGAAAGCGCGGCCTTGTTCAGGGAGGCAAGATGAGTATGCTGCCTCTTCAGGAGGCTATCCGCCTTCTTGTCCATCGGATCTTTAAGTAATGCCGAATCGTCAGATGGAAAAAAGATTTTTAGCCAGTCTAGTGACGGATGCATCTACTCTGGCAGGATCTTCCCATGATGATGATTCAGCCGGATCCGTTTTATAAATATTTTTAAATCTGGTCCCCAAATTGATCCTGGAGACCGGTTGCTCCCATTCCTTGTGCATAATACCTTCCAACACGGGATGACTGGGGAAGACCGGTGCTTTCTTTTGGGAAATAAAAAGGTCCTCTTCTTGGCGGGAGCTTGTTTTATCTTTGCTGGCTTCCATGACGTTTTTCACCTCCTTTATTAAATGATTCGCGTCTTTTTGTTAAACAGAAAATTGTCTTCCATGACAGTGGTTTCTGAGTCTGAGGAGACCTCGCCTTCAGATCTAGAAGATTCGTCAGAGGATACTGGAGAAAAACCCGCTTCTTAGAGGATTTCTTTTGGATTTTTTCAAAAGGCTTTAAATAAGGACATGATTTTCCTTGTTTCAATATCCGAATCTTCTTCTTCTGGCTGAGTACATCTCTCACATATGGTGGAGGGGTAGTCAGAAGGCAATTGAGATAAACAGGATACACATAATGAAGACTTTTGCTTCTTTTGTGGTGGAGGAGACAGTGCGTCACGGTTACATCTAAAGCATAGTTCAGATTCAAAATCATCTGGAAGCGGCTGCTCGCATCCCTGACACAACCTGTGTCTGGCTTTCCTGGACCGCTTCTCCCCTTTACTAGATGAGGTAGACATCTGTAATAGGAGATATATGTGCATGAGTGACCATAATCCATATGTGAAACATGCACCCAATTCACTGCAGGTACCTCAAAAATGCTGGAGCTCGGCTGCCTGGTAGCAAGGGGCACCGAGCTCCTAACAGCCCGCTCTTAAATACTTAACTTTTGGCGCTCTTCCGCGCTTCTGGGCGTGAATCGGGGAGCGGCGATCCGGAAGTGACGTGCACAGCGTGCGTGTCAGCTGCGTTCCACTGCAGCCTGAACCGGAAGCGCCTGCGGCGTGCCGCTATTCATCATAACCCCCGTACTGAAGGCAAGGGGATGGCTTCAGTATATGCGCCGGAGCGGGGCGGGGAGCGGAGCCAAGGAACCACCAGGGCTATACCCGCTCCCCCGGCCAGGAATCACCTTTTCCCAAGGTATAAGGCCGCTAAACGGTGGGCTTCTCCTCAGGGAGGACAAATAAAAAACACATAAGTCCAAGGGGGGAGGACCCTTTTAAAGAGGGACTTGCTTAATTGTTTAACCACTATTGGTGTGTTTTTTACTAGGTGGGCGGTCCAAGGATCAAGGATGACAGCATCTTAACCCATTCTGTGCTGCCGTAGGACGATAGGGGAAATAATTATATATATGTACAGCTGGTAGAACCTGGGCATCTCCTGTATATAATTATATATGTACAGCTGGTATAACCTGGGTATCTCCTGTATATGATTATATATGTACAGCTGGTATAACCTGGGTATCTCCTGTATATGATTATATATGTACAGCTGGTATAACCTGGGTATCTCCTGTATATGATTATATATGTACAGCTGGTATAACCTGGGTATCTCCTGTATATGATTATATATGTACAGCTGGTATAACCTGGGTATCTCCTGTATATGATTATATATGTACAGCTGGTATAACCTGGGTATCTCCTGTATATAATTATATATGTACAGCTGGTATAACCTGGGCATCTCCTGTATATAATTATATATGTACAGCTGGTATAACCTGGGTATCTCCTGTATATGATTATATATGTACAGCTGGTATAACCTGCGTATCTCCTGTATATGATTATATATGTACAGCTGGTATAACCTGGGTATCCCCTGTATATAATTATATATGTACAGCTGGTATAACCTGGGTATCTCCTGTATATAATTATATATGTACAGCTGGTATAACCTGGGTATCTCCTGTATATAATTATATATGTACAGCTGGTATAACCTGGGTATCTCCTGTATATGATTATATATGTACAGCTGGTATAACCTGGGTATCTCCTGTATATAATTATATAGGTACAGCCGGTATAACCTGGGCATCTCCTGTATATAACTATACATGTACAGCTGGTATAACCTGGGTATCTCCTGTATATAATTATATATGTACAGCTGGTATAACCTGGGTATCTCCTGTATATAATTATATATGTACAGCTGGTATAACCTGGGTATCTCCTGTATATAATTATATATGTACAGCTGGTATAACCTGGGTATCTCCTGTATATGATTATATATGTACAGCTGGTATAACCTGGGCATCTCCTGTATATAATTATATATGTACAGCCGGTATAACCTGGGCATCTCCTGTATATAATTATATATGTACAGCTGGTATAACCTGGGTATCTCCTGTATATAATTATATATGTACAGCTGGTATAACCTGGGTATCTCCTGTATACAATTATATATGTACAGCTGGTATAAGTTATACATCTTCTTGTATATAGTGATATGTACCATGCTGGTATAACCTGGGCATCTCCTGTATATAATTATATATGTACAGCTGGTATAACCTGGGCATCTCCTGTATATAATTATATATGTACAGCTGGTATAAGTTATACATCTTCTTGTATATAAATCCAAAGAATTGAAGCAGCACTCCAGATATCGTGAAACAAATGGTGGACCGACTTTATTCCCCTTGCAACGTTTCAACTGAACAATGCAGTCTTTCTCAAGCATACAAATGGTGCATGTAGGGGGTACTAAATACCCATCCAAATTAGCAACATGATTAAACATCATTAGTGAAAAACAACAAATTTGTGTACATAATTATAAATATTCAATATAAAATTCATATTGCCGTGCATATAAAAATCCATAGAACATCTCCATATATCCATATAATCAAAAAAAACATAGTGACATGATCATAATCATAAAGTGCATAAGTGCCAATAAAATATACCACATGTGTGTATATCATGATTAGTGGAAAGGTGAATTAATACAACAAACATCACCTGTGCATACTTCATATTACAAATACTACTCACACAGCGGTGTATAGCCATCATGGTCATCATTGGCGTCCCTGGGAACCTACTGCGTATGCTTGAACAGACAAGGAAATCGGCGCATCGTCGGCCTGCGTTCGACGTCATCAACAGGTCACGTGAGCCATCACATGACCAACCTTGACAACGGAGGACGCTCAGCACTACCGAAGATCCGGAAGTAGCAACTAGGAGGAGGCGAGAGAAGACCCAACCCGGCAACACATGACATGTCACGTGTGCCGTAGCCCGGGCAACCTGTCACCAACTGAACGCCGCATCCCACCGGACCTGCCGATACCTGCCGCAAAGAAAGGTAGAGGAAATAGGGATCAATAATGGAGCAGAAAAAAAGAGAAAAATAGGACCATTACTAAAAAATAATGAAAATGGGTTATCTTTAATGTCGACCACTCCCAGGGGCACCACACTATATAGCAAAAAAGGAAGGTACCCGCAGCCGTACCATGTGGTATGTGGTATCTGGCATTGCTGGGGAAGTATATTGTGCTGCACTGTGGTATCTGGTTTCGCTGGGGAGGTATTTTGTGTCGTATTGCAGTATGTGGCAATGCCGGGGAAGTATATTGTGCTGCACTGTGGTATCTGGCACTGCTGGGGAGGTATTTTGTGCTCCACTGTGGTATCTGGCACTGCTGGGGAAGTATATTGTGCTGCACTGTGGTATCTGGCGCTGCTGGGGCAGTATATTGTGCTGCACTGTGGTATCTGGCACTGCTGTGGAGGTATTTTGTGCTCCACTGTGGTATCTGGCGCTGCTGGGGAGGTATTTTGTGCTGTACTGTAGTATTTGGTTCTGCTGGGGAGGTATATTGTGCAGCACTGTGGTATCTGGCATTGCTGGGGAAGTATATTGTGCTGCACTGTGGTATCTGGTTTCGCTGGGGAGGTATTTTGTGTTGTATTGCAGTATGTGGCATTGCTGGGGAGGTATTTTGTGTTGTATTGCAGTATGTGGCGCTCTTAGGGAGGTGACGACTGTTCCTGACGTATAATTATTTGTTTCTCTGTCCCACTTTTATTTAGCTTCTTCTCTTGATGTGGTTCATACATTTAGAGAGGGAAGTGACCAATTCACCGCAGCCGGCATTCTGCACCGCTACAGTATTTTACACTCTAAGGGACGGGGAGGCCAACATTGTGTGATTTGTAGCATGCTGGTATAACCTGGGCATCTCCTGTATATAATTATATATGTACAGCTGGTATAAGTTATACATCTTCTTGTATATAGTGATATGGACCATGCTGGTATAACCTGGGCATCTCCTGTATATAATTATATATGTACAGCTGGTATAAGTTATACATCGTCTTGTATATAGTGATATGGAGCATGCCGGTATAACCTGGGTATCTTCTGTATATAAATATATATATATGTACAGCTGGTATAACCTGGGTATATCCTGTATATAATTATATATGTACAGCTGGTATAAGTTATACATCTTCTTGTATATAGTGATATGGAGCATGCTGGTATAACCTGGGTATCTCCTGTATATAATTATATATGTACAGCTGGTATAAGTTATACATCTTCTGTATGTAGTGATATAGACCATGCTGGTATAACCTGGGTATCTCCTGTATATAATTATATATGTACAGCTGGTATAAGTTATACATCTCCTTGTATACAGTGATATGGAGCATGCTGGTATAACCTGGGTATCTCCTGTATATAATTATATATGTACAGCTGGTATAAGTTATACATCTTCTTGTATATAGTGATATGGAGCATGCTGGTATAACCTGGGCATCTCCTGTATATAATTATATATGTACAGTTGGTATAAGTTATACATCTTCTTGTATATAGTGATATGGAGCATGCTGGTATAACCTGGGTATCTCCTGTATATAATTATATATGTACAGCTGGTATAACCTGGGCATCTCCTGTATATAATTACATATGTACAGCTGCTATAAGTTATACATCTTCTTGTATATAGTGATATGGACCATACTGGTATAACCTGGGCATCTCCTGTATATAATTATATATGTACAGCTGGTATAACCCGGGCATCTCCTATATATAATTATATATGTATAGCTGGTATAAGTTATACATCTTCTTGTATATAGGTATATGGACCATACTGGTATAATCTGGGTATCTCCTGTATATAAGTATATATGTACAGCTGGTATAAGTTATACATCTTCCTGTATATAGTGATATGGACCATGCTGGTATAACCTGGGCATCTCCTGTATATAATTATATATGTACAGCTGGTATAAGTTATACATCTTCCTGTATATAGTGATATGGGTCATGCTGGTATAACCTGGGCATCTCCTGTATATAATTATATATGTACAGCTGGTATAAGTTATACATCTTCTTGTATATAGTGATATGGAGCATGCTGGTATAACCTGGGCATCTCCTGTATATTATTATATATGTACAGCTGGTATAAGTTATACATCTTCTTGTATATAGTAATATGGAGCATGCTGGTATAACCTGGGTATCTCCTGTATATAATTATATATGTACAGCTGGTATAAGTTATACATCTTCTTGTATATAGTGATATGGACCATACTGGTATAACCTGGGCATCTCCTGTATATAATTATATATGTACAGCTGGTATAACCCGGGCATCTCCTGTATATAATTATATATGTACAGCTGGTATAACCTGGGCATCTCCTGTATATAATTATATATGTACAGCTGGTATAAGTTATACATCTTCTTGTATATAGTGATATGGAGCATGCTGGTATAACCTGGGTATCTCCTGTATATAATTATATATGTACAGCTTTTATAACTTGGGAATAGACGACTTCAGTTGTAATTGCACACATAGGCGTCGAGAAGATGGTTCGTTAACATGGAGACCTGCAGCCAATACTGACCAAGCCATAGATATGGATTTTCAGCCTCCCCATCTTTTCGGTTTTATTTTGAATTCCTACTCGTACATTTATCATTGTGTTTGAGGCACTGGTATTATTTTCACCATTTTCTTTGACTTTTGTCCTCATTGAATAAATCCTGTGGTTGGTCGGCCATGGAAATTTATTAAAGCTGCATTCCGCTTTTTTCTGTCTTTTTAGACCCCAGGTTTTTGGACGTCCCAGTGGCATCTAATGGCTTTCCCCTAGACCAGTGAAGGTGATGCTTTAAGAGGCCGAGTGCCCAAACTGCAACCCAAAACCCACTTATTTAGTGCAAAGTGCAAACACAGCAATGTAACCTGCATACTACAGTGCAGTGTATCCTCCATGTACCTTATAATTTAGCTATAATCGCCTGCCTGCCTTCAGTGTGCTGCCTGTGCTGTTCATAGTGCGCCCTGCGCTGCCTGTGCCGTTCATAGTGCGCCCTGCGCTGCCTGTGCTGTTCATAGTGCGCCCTGCGCTGCCTGTGCTGTTCATAGTGCGCCCTGCGCTGCCTGTGCCGTTCATAGTGCGCCCTGCGCTGCCTGTGATGTTCATAGTGCGCCCTGCGCTGCCTGTGCTGTTCATAGTGCGCCCTGCGCTGCCTGTGCTGTTACATAGTGCACCTTGCGCTGCCTGTGCCGTTCATAGTGCGCCCTGCGCTGCCTGTGCTGTTCATAGTGCGCCCTGCGCTGCCTGTGCCGTTCATAGTGCGCCCTGCGCTGCCTGTGATGTTCATAGTGTGCCCTGCGCTGCCTGTGCTGTACATAGTGCGCCCTGCGCTGCCTGTGCTGTACATAGTGCGCCCTGCGCTGCCTGTGCTGTACATAGTGCGCTGGCTGTGCTGTTCATAGTGCGCCCTGCGCTGCCTGTGCTGTTCATAGTGCGCTGGCTGTGCTGTTCATAGTGCGCCCTTCGCTGCCTGTGCTGTTCATAGTGCTTCCTGCGCTGCCTGTGCCATTCATAGTGCGCCCTGAGCTGCCTGTGCTGTTCATAGTGCGCCCTGCGCTGCCTGTGCTGTTCATAGTGCGCCCTGCGCTGCCTGTGCTGTACATAGTGCGCTGGCTGTGCTGTTCATAGTGCGCCCTGCGCTGCCTGTGCTGTTCATAGTGCTTCCTGCGCTGCCTGTGCCATTCATAGTGCGCCCTGAGCTGCCTGTGCTGTTCATAGTGCCGCGGTTGTAGATGATTGCATTCCCGACCACATCAAAAAATATGGACAATCAAAGCTGCACAAAATCTGAATGGCTTTTGCGCCGCAGGGTTCACGCAGCTCCAGTGTAATGGATTCTGAGGAGGGATGCAGATCCATCAGCAGGGCTCTGGACACTGCGGGGCACATTTATTAAGACCAGCGTTCTAGACGCCGGCCTTAATAAAGGCCATGTGCTGGCGGTAGGGCGACCACATTTCCTAACTGCCATTCAGGGACACTTACTTTTACAAGTGTACGGTCCCGCTACTCGGCCGCGCAGCAAGGCGGGGGAGGAGCCTCACACACACAGGACAGTTCCATGAGATGCCGATCTGATTTGGCGATCGCATAGTATATTGAAGTGACTGTCACCAGGGCCGGTTCTAGGTGAAATGGGGCCCCGGGGCGAAAAACAATAAGGGGCCCCCCTCCCATGACACTTGATGACTTTTGCAGAAGAAACTGTATATTGTGGGGCACGGTGTAGCTGTATACTGTATATTGTGGGGCATGGTGTAGCTGTATACTGTATATTGTGGGGCATGGTGTAGCTGTATACTGTATATTGTGGGGCACGGTGTAGCTGTATACTGTATATTGTGGGGCACGGTGTAGCTGTATACTGTATATTGTGGGGCATGGTGTAGCTGTATACTGTATATTGTGGGGCATGGTGTAGCTGTATACTGTATATTGTGGGGCACGGTGTAGCTGTATACTGTATATTGTGGGACATGGTGTAGCTGTATACTGTATATTGTGGGGCACGGTGTAGCTGTATACTGTATATTGTGGGGCACGGTGTAGCTGTATACTGTATATTGTGGGACATGGTGTAGCTGTATACTGTATATTGTGGGCACGGTGTAGCTGTATACTGTATATTGTGGGGCACGGTGTAGCTGTATACTGTATATTGTGGGGCACGGTGTAGCTGTATACTGTATATTGTAGGGCACGGTGTAGCTGTATACTGTATATTGTGGGACATGGTGTAGCTGTATACTGTATATTGTGCGGCACGGTGTAGCTGTATACTGTATATTGTGGGGCACGGTGTAGCTGTATACTGTATATTGTGGGGCATGGTGTAGCTGTATACTGTATATTGTGGGGCACGGTGTAGCTGTATACTGTATATTGTGGGACATGGTGTAGCTGTATACTGTATATTGTGGGGCACGGTGTAGCTGTATACTGTATATTGTGGGGCACGGTGTAGCTGTATACTGTATATTGTGGGACATGGTGTAGCTGTATACTGTATATTGTGGGGCACGGTGTAGCTGTATACTGTATATTGTGGGGCACGGTGTAGCTGTATACTGTATATTGTGGGGCACGGTGTAGCTGTATACTGTATATTGTGGGGCACGGTGTAGCTGTATACTGTATATTGTGGGACATGGTGTAGCTGTATACTGTATATTGTGGGGCACGGTGTTTGCTATATGTGTATAACATAAACATACTTCATATGAAAACTTACAATTACTTGGCTTGACCCTTGGGGATCTCGGACACTTCCACACTTTGGCCGGGGGGCTCGGCGGAGCTGATGTGTTTTATCCTAATGATAAAGATTTCATAATAAGGATTTGGAGACGGGGCAGAGGGATAGCAGAGCAGGGAGAGGCTGGTGCTGATACTGGGGGGCTCAGACCATGGGGGAGTAATAAAGCCCACCATAATGCCCCCCCCCAGTAGAAATAATTCTCCTTATAATGTGACAGTGCAAAAAATACCCCCTTGTAATGCCCCCAGTTCAGCTAATGCCCCCATAGTGCCCCCATTATGTGCCAGTATAAAATACCCCTATATAGTACCCCCAGTAAATGCCCCCATAGTGCTCCTCTCCCCCCTCCCTCCTAGTGCCCCCCATAATGTCTCCCAGTATAAAATGCCCCTATACAGAGCCCCCATATAAAATAACCTTTCTTTGTGGACTCATTAGATGCCCCTATAGTGCCCACCAATAATGTGTCAGTAAGAAGTGCCCCCAATGTGCCAGTAAGAAGTGCCCCCATAGATGTCCCCCAATAATGTGCCAGTAGCCAGAGCCCCCCTATCATGTGCCAGTAGCCATAGGCCCCCCTATCATGTGCCAGTAGCCATAGGCCTCCCTATCATGTGCCAGTAGCCATAGGCCTCCCTATCATGTGCCAGTAGCCATAGGCCCCCCTATCATGTGCCAGTAGCCATAGGCCCCCCTATCATGTGCCAGTAGCCATAGGCCCCCCTATCATGTGCCAGTAGCCATAGGCCCCCCTATCATGTGACAGTAGCCATAGGCCCCTCTATCATGTGCCAGTAGCCAGAGCCCCCCTATCATGTGCCAGTAGCCATAGGCCCCCCTATCATGTGCCAGTAGCCATAGGCCTCCCTATCATGTGCCAGTAGCCATAGGCCTCCCTATCATGTGCCAGTAGTCATAGGCCCCCCTATCATGTGCCAGTAGCCATAGGCCCCCCTATCATGTGCCAGTAGCCATAGGCCCCTCTATCATGTGCCAGTAGCCATAGGCCTCCCTATCATGTGCCAATAGCCATAGGCCTCCCTATCATGTGCCAGTAGCCATAGGCCCCCCATCATTAACATGCCAGTAGCCATAGGCCTCCCTATCATGTGCCAGTAGCATAGGCCCCCCTATAATGTGCCAGTAGCCATAGGCCCCCCTTAAGTGCCAGACTAACACTGACTGCCAGTAGTATCCATAGCATAGCCGCCCCCCCCCATAATGTGCCACACACAGTGCCAGTAGCCACTAGCCATATGTCCACACTGCATTGTCCGAGTAGCCATACCGTAATTACCCCCCCCCCCCCCATCATGTGCCCCAGGCCCAATAAGTGCCAGAGCCCACTCCATTCCATTGTCCACAGTCCAAGTAGCCAATGCCATACCATAATTAGCCCCCCCCCCCATCATGTGCCCCAGCCCCCGGGCCCAGTAGCCAGCCACCAGACACAGCTATTGACAAATGACAAAAAAAAAACACTTGGTTTATACTTACCTCCTGTCCTGAGTCCTTGGCTGCAGCGAATCGCGATCAGGCTGTGTCCCGTCCCGCCTCCAGCGCTGCTGACTGTACTGCGACGGTCCACTGGCCTCTGATAGGAAGGGGAAGGGACACACCTCTCCCTCCCCAGCCCTGCGCGGCTGTAGGCAGACCGTAACGGCGGCTCAGTGATCATTCCGGGACACTGCATTGTCCCGGAATGATGGTGACCGGGACCCGGGACAGTCTCTCCAAATGCCGGACTGTCCCGGCCGATCCGGGACACGTGGTCACCCTAGCTGGCGGTGGATCCGCCGGAGTTATGAACAGGAGCCGGCCTCTCCATAACATTGGTGCATCCAGCACAGTGGCGTACTTCCAATAGAGGCAGACCACGCATCTGCAATGGGGCCCCTGGGGGAAGGGGGCCAGCAGTGGAGGATAGGCCCCGCCCACTAATTCCACTTGTATGGCTACCTGAGAATGAAAGAATGAAGAAGGACCTTTGGTGCAGGAAGCCGAGGAATAGCAGAGCAGCAGATGTCTGAAGGACCTTTGGTGATGTCATCATCATGTGACCAGTGCAGCGGCGGGGTGAAAGCCCTGTGGGATGTGAGGGGGCGGAGCTTCTGTGAAGTGCCTGGAGGAGAGGTTAGTGGTGTCCTAGAAAAGCTGGGAGTTGTAGTTCTTCTGTCCTATTGTATCCCTCTTCATGTCATTTCAACTTATGCCCTAGTACAGTCTGGTAATACTGGGAGTTGTAGTTCTCTCCTCTTATACCTCCTCACTGTAATGTATACTGATGCCCCATAATAAGTCTGGCCATATTGGGGGTTATAGTTATTTCTTTTTAAAGCTCTCACCTAGTACAACTAGATCATGTCTTATAATAATCTGGACATGCTGGGAGTTGTAGTTCTCTCTCTCTCTCTTTTGCGTACCATATACAGGCAATTTTTTGCATTCAGTATACCGTCCATATATGAAACCATTTATTTCAATTGGTCCACAAAAAAAACTGAATGTACTCCGTATGCATTCCATTTCCGTTTTTTCTGTTCCGCTACATTTTGAGTCATGTCCTATTATTGCCCACAAATCACGTTCCGTGGCTCCATTCAAGTCAATGGGGCTGTAAAACAACGGAATGCATACGGAATACATCCGTATGTCTTCCATATCAGTTCCGTTTTTGCGGAACCATCTATTGAAAATTTTATGCCCGGCCCAATTTTTCAATGTATTTACTGTTAAAACATTATTATACGCTTCCATTTCCGGTCCGCAAAAAATGGATCACGAACGAAAACCATACAGAAAAGGAACGGAAGCGGAACAGAAACACTACTGAAACCAAAAACGGAAAAACGAATCCGTTAAAAACAGACCACAAAACAATACAGTCGTGTGAACGAGCCCTCAGGCTGGGTTCACATCACCGTTTAGTTTTCCGTTTTGCGTGCAGGACTTTTTAAAATAACGGATCTCAGATAGAAAGGGCATAAACAGATGCCAAATGTGCAGACCTGATGCTGGAAGTACAGGATCCGTTTTTTCTTTATTTTTCTGTTCTTTAGACGGATCAGACGTACGGAAAACTAAACAGGGATGTGAACCCTGCCGTATACTCTCTCTGTGTAATATCCACTTGTATCCGATAATAACAACCTGGACATGCTGAGAGTTGTAGTTCTCTCCATTTTACCTCTCCCTGTGTTGCTCCCTAATTTCCAATAATAGCAATCTGGAGATGATGAGACTTGTAGTTCCCTTGTCACTATTGTGATGTTCTGCAGCAGCTGAGGTGTGTATTAGGAGGTTCTGCAGCAGCTGAGGTGTATATCAGGAGGTTCCGCAGCAGCTGAGTTGTGTATTAGGAGGTTCCGCAGCAGTTGAGTTGTATATTAGAAGTTCTGCAGTAGCTGAGGTGTGTATAAGGAGGTTCTGCAGCAGCTGAGGTGTATATCAGGAGGTTCCGCAGCAGCTGAGTTGTGTATTAGGAGGTTCCGCAGCAGTTGAGTTGTATATTAGGAAGATTCTGCAGCAGCTGAGGTGTGTATTAGGAGGTTCCGCAGGAGCTGAGGTGTGTATTAGGAGGTTCCGCAGCAGTTGAGTTGTATATTAGGAGATTCTGCAGCAGCTGAGGTGTGTATTAGGAGGTTCTGCAGGAGCTGAGGTGTGTATTAGGAGGTTTTGCAGCAGCTGAGGTGTAAATTAGGAGGTTCCGCAGCAGCTGAGGTGTGTATTAGGAGGTTCCGCAGCAGCTGAGCTGTGTATTAGGAGTTTCTGCAGCAGCTGATGTGTGTATTAGGAGGTTCCGCAGAAGCTGAGGTGTGTATTAGGAGGTTCTGCAGCAGACGAGGTGTGTATTAGGAGGTTCTGCAGCAGCTGAGGGGTGTATTAGTGTATTAGGAGGTTGTGCAGCAGCTGAGGTGTGCATTAGGAGGTTCTGCAGCAGCTGAGGTGTGTATTAGTGTATTAGTAGGTTCTGCAGCAGCTGAGGTGTGTATTAGGAGGTTCTGCAGCAGCTGAGGTGTGTATTACGAGGTTCTGCAGCAGCTGAGGTGTGTATTAGGAGATTCTGCAGCAGCTGAGGTGTGTATTAGGAGGTTCTGCAGCCGCTGAGTTGTGTATTAGGAGGTTCCGCAGCAGCTGAGGTGTGTATTAGGAGGCTCAGCAGCAGCTGAGGTGTGTATAAGGAGGTTCTGCAGCAGCTGAGGTGTGTATTATGAGGTTCTGCAGCAGCTGGGGTGTGTATTCGGGAGGTTCTGCAGCAGCTGAGGTGTGTATTTGAAGGTTCTGCAGCAGCTGAGGTGTGTATTAGGAGGTTTCGCAGCAGCTGAGGTGTGTATAAGAAGTTCTGCAGTAGCTGAGGTGTGTATTAGGAGGTTCTGCAGCAGCTGAGGTGTGTATTATGGGGTACCGCAGAAGCTGAGGTGTGTATTAGGAGGTTTTGCAGCAGCTGAGGTGTAAATTAGGAGGTCCAGCAGCAGCTGAGGTGTGTATTAGGAGGTTCCGCAGCAGCTGAGGTGTATATCAGGAGGTTCCACAGAAGCTGAGGTGTGTATTATGAGGTTCTGCAGCAGCTGAGGTGTGTATTAGGAGGTTCTGCAGCAGCTGAGGTGTGTATTAGGAGGTTCTGCAGCAGCTGAGGTGTGTATTAGTGTATTAGGAGGTTGTGCAGCAGCTGAGGTGTGTATTAGGAGGTTCTGCAGCAGCTGAGGTGTGTATTAGGAGGTTCTGCAGCAGCTGAGGTGTGTATTAGGAGGTTCTGCAGCAGCTGAGGTGTGTATTAGGAGGTTCTGCAGCAGCTGAGGTGTGTATTAGGAGGTTCTGCAGCAGCTGAGGTGTGTATTAGGAGGTTCTGCAGCAGCTGAGGTGTGTATTAGGAGGTCCTGCAGCAGCTGAGGTGTGTATTAGGAGGTTCTGCAGCAGCTGAGGTGTGTATTAGGAGGTTCTGCAGCAGCTGAGGTGTGTATTAGGAGGTTCTGCAGCAGCTGAGGTGTGTATTAGGAGGTTCTGCAGCAGCTGAGGTGTGTATTAGGAGGTTCTGCAGCAGCTGAGGTGTGTATTAGGAGGTTCTGCAGCAGCTGAGGTGTGTATTAGGAGGTTCTGCAGCAGCTGAGGTGTGTATTAGGAGGTTCTGCAGCAGCTGAGGTGTGTATTAGGAGGTTCTGCAGCAGCTGAGGTGTGTATTAGGAGGTTCTGCAGCAGCTGAGGTGTGTATTAGGAGGTTCTGCAGCAGCTGAGGTGTGTATTAGGAGGTTCTGCAGCAGCTGAGGTGTGTATTAGGAGGTTCTGCAGCAGCTGAGGTGTGTATTAGGAGGTTCTGCAGCAGCTGAGGTGTGTATTAGGAGGTTCTGCAGCAGCTGAGGTGTGTATTAGGAGGTTCTGCAGCAGCTGAGGTGTGTATTAGGAGGTTCTGCAGCAGCTGAGGTGTGTATTAGGAGGTTCTGCAGCAGCTGAGGTGTGTATTAGGAGGTTCTGCAGCAGCTGAGGTGTGTATTAGGAGGTTCTGCAGCAGCTGAGGTGTGTATTAGGAGGTTCTGCAGCAGCTGAGGTGTGTATTAGGAGGTTCTGCAGCAGCTGAGGTGTGTATTAGGAGGTTCTGCAGCAGCTGAGGTGTGTATTAGGAGGTTCTGCAGCAGCTGAGGTGTGTATTCGGGAGGTTCTGCAGCAGCTGAGGTGTGTATTATGAGGTTCTGCAGCAGCTGAGGTGTGTATTAGGAGGTTCTGCAGCAGCTGAGGTGTGTATTAGGAGGTTCTGCAGCAGCTGAGGTGTGTATTAGGAGGTTCTGCAGCAGCTGAGGTGTGTATTAGGAGGTTCTGCAGCAGCTGAGGTGTGTATTAGGAGGTTCTGCAGCAGCTGAGGTGTGTATTAGGAGGTCCTGCAGCAGCTGAGGTGTGTATTAGGAGGTTCTGCAGCAGCTGAGGTGTGTATTAGGAGGTTCTGCAGCAGCTGAGGTGTGTATTAGGAGGTTCTGCAGCAGCTGAGGTGTGTATTAGGAGGTTCTGCAGCAGCTGAGGTGTGTATTAGGAGGTTCTGCAGCAGCTGAGGTGTGTATTAGGAGGTTCTGCAGCAGCTGAGGTGTGTATTAGGAGGTTCTGCAGCAGCTGAGGTGTGTATTAGGAGGTTCTGCAGCAGCTGAGGTGTGTATTAGGAGGTTCTGCAGCAGCTGAGGTGTGTATTAGGAGGTTCTGCAGCAGCTGAGGTGTGTATTAGGAGGTTCTGCAGCAGCTGAGGTGTGTATTAGGAGGTTCTGCAGCAGCTGAGGTGTGTATTAGGAGGTTCTGCAGCAGCTGAGGTGTGTATTAGGAGGTTCTGCAGCAGCTGAGGTGTATTTCAGGAGGTTCCGCAGCAGCTGAATTGTGTATTAGGAGGTTCCGCAGCAGTTGAGTTGTATATTAGGAGATTCTGCAGCAGCTGAGGTGTGTATTAGGAGGTTCCGCAGCGGCTGAGGTGTGTATTAAGGGGTTCCCCAGAAGCTGAGGTGTGTATAAGGAGGTTCCGCAGCAGCTGAGTTGTGTATTAGGAGGTTCCGCAGCAGTTGAGTTGTATATTAGGAGATTCTGCAGCAGCTGAGGTGTGTATTAGGAGGTTCCGCAGCAGTTGAGTTGTATATTAGGAGATTCTGCAGCAGCTGAGGTGTGTATTAGGAGGTTCCGCAGCAGTTGAGTTGTATATTAGGAGATTCTGCAGCAGCTGAGGTGTGTATTAGGAGGTTCCGCAGCAGTTGAGTTGTATATTAGGAGATTCTGCAGCAGTTGAGTTGTATATTAGGAGGTTCCGCAGCGGCTGAGGTGTGTATTAAGGGGTTCCCCAGAAGCTGAGGTGTGTATAAGGAGGTTCCGCAGCAGCTGAGTTGTGTATTAGGAGGTTCTGCAGCAGCTGAGCTGTGTATTAGGAGGTTCTGCAGCAGCTGAGGTGTGTATTAGGAGGTTCTGCAGCAGCTGAGGTGTGTATTAGGAGGTTCTGCAGCAGCTGAGGTGTATTTCAGGAGGTTCCGCAGCAGCTGAGTTGTGTATTAGGAGGTTCCGCAGCAGTTGAGTTGTATATTAGGAGATTCTGCAGCAGCTGAGCTGTGTTTTAGGAGGTTCTGCAGCAGCTGAGTTGTGTATTAGGAGGTTCTGCAGCAGCTGAGGTGTGTATTAGGAGGTTCCGCAGCAGCTGAGGTGTGTATTAGGAGATTCTGCAGCAGCTGAGGTGTGTATTAGGAGGTTCTGCAGCAGCTGAGGTGTGTATTAGGAGGTTCCGCAGCAGCTGAGGTGTGTATTAGGAGGTTCTGCAGCAGCAGAGGTGTGTATTAGGAGGTTCTGCAGCAGCTGAGGTGTGTATTAGGAGGTTCTGCAGCAGCTGAGTTGTGTATTAGGAGGTTCTGCAGCAGCTGAGATGTGTATTAGGAGATTCTGCAGCAGCTGAGGTGTGTATTAGGAGGTTCTGCAGCAGCTGAGTTATGTATTAGGAGTTTCTGCAGCAGCTGAGATGTGTATTAGGAGATTCTGCAGCAGCTGAGGTGTGTATTAGGAGGTTCTGCAGCAGCTGAGTTATGTATTAGGAGGTTCTGCAGCAGCTGAGGTGTGTATTAAGAGGTTCCGCAGCAGTTGAGGTGTGTATTAGGAGGTTCTGCAGCAGCTGAGTTATGTATTAGGAGGTTCTGCAGCAGCTGAGGTGTGTATTAGGAGATTCTGCAGCAGCTGAGTTATGTATTAGGAGGTTCTGCAGCAGCTGAGGTGTGTATTAGGAGATTCTGCAGCAGCTGAGGTGTGTATTAGGAGGTTCTGCAGCAGCTGAGTTATGTATTAGGAGGTTCTGCAGCAGCTGAGTTATGTATTAGGAGGTTCTGCTGCAGTCAGAGAAACATCATTTGTGACTGGATAAAATCCTTTAGATTTCTGTGTCTGCACTTTGTAAATGTCCCTGTCCTGTTCCGGCGTGCGTCGCACTGTGACCTGACCGGCCAGATTTAGCAGTGTCTCCAGTCCAGACCCTAGTCCAGCTCGGTGAAGATCTGCCCCCGGCCCTGACGGCGCTCTGCCAGCAGCACAAGCAGTAGGTCAGCATTGAGGAGGAGGTGCAGCAGCAGGTACAGTCCATGGAGGAAGGATGACACACTATATAAAAAGCAGCAGCAGCGGGCACAGTTCATCGGGTAAGGCTAGGTAAGGACTTGCAGATTTCGGTATTCGGTTCCAGCCACCAGCAGAATTCCAGAATCGCCAGATCCAGCATACGCCAAACACTGCTGGCCCCTGCCGGGTCCCATCCACAATGATCGGGTCATTCAAGATTGTTTTGCCCTTTGTTTTTGCCAGAATCTGCGATGGAGGCTGTGACAAACTGCCATGTATCCCTGGGCATTGGAGAGGCATGCTTGCTAGCCTCTTACCCTGCGACTATGGCCCCAATGACAGTTGGCATTCACAATGGACATTGCTGTGACCTAATCAACAGTCACAATGGACATTGCTGTGACCTAATCAACATTCACAATGGACATTACCTGTGACCTAATCACCATTCACAATGGACATCGCTGTGACCTAATCAGCACCCACAATGGACCAGCCATGTGGGATTGTGATATATCTGGCTGTATGTGGATTGGTCGCTGTATTTTGTGTGGGAGTGTCTGTGTTTCAAACCCCTGTGGGCCGTACTATGTTTGTGGAGTGTAAATAAAAGAGGCTGTATGCCCCAGGAGAGAGTTCCTGCTTGACCCTCAAAACGAAGTGTCGTCTCGTTATTGGGGGGGATTTGACTGTATGCTGATTGCCAGGAGTGTAAGCTGTTCATATTGCTTTTCCTGTTCGGCTGCTTCCAGGGTTCGTGTGTCTCTTGTTCGGGAAGTTGGTGATTGCAGTAGCTGCTGGTCTATCCGGAAAAGGGAATATCGCCTAAACGGAGTTGTGTGCGTAACGGTCCGTTACAGAGGCTTTTGCTGGAACCTCTGGAGTAGATGTGCACGTACCCTAAGGGGTGCGATGGGTCACTCACAAGGCGGCCCGACTCAGATTCTTGCCAGTGCAGGTTGTTAATATAAGTTGCTTACTCGCTGTCTTACATTTAGACCAGGCATGCTCAACCTGCGGCCCTCCAGCTGTTGCAAAACTACAACTCCCATCATTCCCTGACAGCCTACCGCTATCATAGTAGTATTGGAAGGATCGGCACTCAAAGTAGTATATCTTCAAAGTTCTCGTTTATTCGCCATTGAATGAAGCAACACACTACACGTGTTTCGGCTGTATAAGCCTTTCTCAAGTGTACACTTGAGAAAGGCTTATACAGCCGAAACACGTGTAGTGTGTTGCTTCATTCAATGGCGAATAAACGAGAACTTTGAAGATATACTACTTTGAGTGCCGATCCTTCCAATACTACTATTATTTGTGAGTACACCGACTCGGGATACGGGCACCGCTCCATAGTGGAGTATTGTGGAGTGCCGCCTGCTCTTTCTTCTATAGCCTACCGCTATCATCCTACAGAAGGGCATTGTGGGAGTTGTAGTTTTACAACAGCTGGAGGGCCGCAGGTTGAGCATCCCTGATTTAGACCATTTTCTACACCTAAAACAGGCGTAGAAAATGATGAATGAGACGGGCCTCCTGGGGGACCTCACACTTGATACATTGTAGCAGTCTGGTTACTGTTACATTCATCATCAGTGAACTGGACACTATGTATGGGGGGACATCACACTTGATACATTGTAGCAGTCTGGTTACTGTTACAGTTATCAGTGCACTGGACACTGTGTACGGGGGGACATCACACTTGATACATTGTAGCAGTCTGGTTACTGTTACATTCATCATCAGTGAACTGGACACTATGTATGGGGGGACATCACACTTGATACATTGTAGCAGTCTGGTTACTGTTACAGTTATCATCAGTGCACTGGACACTGTGTACGGGGGGACATCACACTTGATACATCGTAGCAGTCTGGTTACTGTTACATTCATCATCAGTGCACTGGACACTGTGTATGGGGGGACATCAGACTTGATACATTGTAGCAGTATGGTTACTATTACAGTTGTCAGTGCACTGGACACTGTGTATGGGGGGACATCACACTTGATACATTGTAGCAGTCTGGTTACTGTTACAGTTATCATCAGTGCACTGGACACTGTGTATGGGGGACCTCACACTTGATACATTGTAGCAGTCTGGTTACTATTACAGTTATCAGTGCACTAGACACTGTGTATGGGGGACATCACACTGAAACGTTGTAGCAGTCTGGTTACTGTTGCATTCATCATCAGTGCACTGGACACTATGTATGGGGGACATCACACTTGATACATTGTAGCAGTCTGGTTACTGTTGCATTCATCATCAGTGCACTGGACACTATGTATGGGGGACATCACACTTGATACATTGTAGCAGTCTAGTTACTGTTACAGTCATCATCAGTGCACTGGACACTATGTATGGGGGGACATCACACTTGATACATTGTAGCAGTCTGGTTACTGTTACAGTCATCATCAGTGCACTGCACACTGTGTATGGGGGGGACATCACACTTGATACATTGTAGCAGTCTAGTTACTGTTACAGTCATCATCAGTGCACTGCACACTGTGTATGGGGGGACATCACACTTGATACATTGTAGCAGTCTGGTTACTGTTACAGTCATCATCAGTGCACTGGACACTGTTTATCGGGGGATTTGCACTTGATACACTGTAGCAGTTTGGTTACTGTTACATTGTAGCAATATTTGATTACTCTTTTCAGGCTCTTGTGATAAAAAGAGTTAGTATTTGAATGTAATTATAAATGTCATTGAATGGAGATCAGGACGATGTAACACAGTGTTTTTCTGAATTCATTAGCGGGTGACACTTCTCCAGCGGAGATCAGTTTGGGACTCGTGTGGCGGCGGCAAAATATAACAACAAAACAAAGAGTAAAAGAAGTGGAAAGGGGCGTAAAAGTTGCAACAGAAAAACCACATTTCCGACTTAACTGAGAAGTGACAAACTAATTTGCTGCTGGCAGTCTATCACTCCTGTCTAATTCCCAGCGACACCATTCAGCTGCTGACTGCACTGACTGTCAAAGTCAATTAGCCAGGAGCCAACAGTGCAAAGTGTTTACGGGTGCTAAAACTCATGCCACACGCTGCACCCAAGTGACAAAAGAGACAACACAAAAGGCTTTCATGGGGGGAAATTCAAACTGCACTGAGTTCGGAGCAGGAGCCAAGAGATCAATGCACAATGTCCCCAGCCAGGGCCACCGACATCCACAGACAAGACCATAGGTAGAAGCCCAGTCAGTGCATGGGAGACCATGGTGGAAACAAATGCCCCCAACATAGACCCATCGAGTCTCTCTGTCCATACTGGAAATAAGGCAGTGTGCCCACAATGCCTGCCAGAGTCAGTCGGTGCAGCCTCCATAGAGTCAATGTCATAGTAGCAGCCACAATTCTAGAATCACAGCAATCCTCATAGTGCCAGCCTCAAAGTAATCCCACAGCCTGCTGTACTAGCATCCTGCTCCGTTCTGGCTCGCTTCAGTGGTCTTCTGATCCCCATCTGGAAACCTCCGGACAGACAGGGGTCACACATGACACTGAATCCAATGGCTGGCCTCAGAAGTATTGGGTCATTTGCCGCTTGGTCACATGTTACTGCTGAAGCCAGTCAGTGTTGCTTGCAACCCCGCTAAAGCTGTAAAACCTCTTGTAGTCCTAATAATGCCTACTGGCCTGATAGACCTCACACATACCTCCCAAGTGCCCCTCTTCTGGAGGAACACACCATATTTGTGACCCAAGTCCCTCTGTCCCTCTGCTCCTTAGATGTCTCTCTCTTTTCAATCTGAGGTATAGATCCACATTATTACATTTACAATATTGATACAGAAAGTGTTTGGTTCCTCTCTGTATATTAGACCCCGCCTTCTATATATTATTTCATTATTTGATGCAATTTGGATTTTAGAAATTTCAATGTTCAGATTATTTTTGTGCTATTGCACACTAAGAAAACTATTAAAGCGTATAGAAGATCAGGAAAAATGGATCTTTCACATAATGAACCATAAGTGTCCCTCTTTGACCGTACAAAAAGTTGGGGGGTATGACCTTATAGTGCCAGCCTCATAGTAGTCCCCACAGTGCCAGCCTTATAGCAGTCCCCAAAATGCCAACCTTATTCAATTATTTTAATCTTTTTTCATAACTAAGACCCTCCATGGCCCTTATCAGTTTAGTCGCTCTCCTCTGTACTCTCCCCAGCTCCAGGGCGTCCTTTCTATGGACTGGTGCCCAGAACTGAACTGCATATTCCAGATGAGGCCGCACCAACACTTTCTATAGTGGTAATATGACATCCCTGCTCCGCGAATACATGCCTCGTTTAATGCATGACAATATCCTGATGGCCTTAGAAGCAGCTGACTGACATTGTATGCTGTTATTTAATCTACCATCTACAAGGACACCCAAATCCTCTGTAAGTGACTCTCCCAGTGTTACATCCCCTAGGACATATGAAGTACGGAGATTAATACTACCAAGATGCAGAACTTTACATTTATCCACATTGAACCTCATTTGCCAAGTTGATGCCCAATCACTCAGAGTGTCCCAGTCAGCTTGTAGTTTATGGACATCTTCCATAGACTGCACAGTTCTACACAGCTTAGTGTCATCTGCAAAAATAGAAATGGTGCTATTAATCCTGTGCTCGATTTCATTAATAAATAAATGTAATAATAGATGACCCAGCACTGAACCTCAGGGTCACCACTTATAACCCGGGACCTGAATAGGAGTCATTGACCACAACTCTCTGGACACGGTCCTTCAGCCAGTTCTCAATCCAATTACAGACTATACTTTCCAAGCCTATAGACCTTACCTTACCTATTAAACATCTATGAGGGACAGTATCAAAAGCCTCAGCAAAATCCAGAAACACAACATCCATAGCCACCCCTCTGTCCAGGATACTACTCACCTCACTATATCCACAGCCGCCCCTCTGTCCAGGCTTCTACTTACCGAACTACAACTACAGCCGCCCCTCTGTCCAGGATTCTACTTACCTCACTACAACCACAGCCGCCCCTCTGTCTATGCTTCTACTTACCTCACTACAACCACAGCCGCCCCTCTGTCCAGGCTTCTACTTACCTCACTACATCCACAGCTGCCCCTCTGTCCAGGCTTCCACTCACCTCACTACAACCACAACCGCTCCTCTGTCCAGGCTTCTACTCACCTCACTACATCCACAGCCGCCCCTCTGTCCAGGCTTCTACTCACCTCACTACATCCACAGCCGCCCCTCTGTCTAGGCTTCTACTTAATACATCCACAGCCGCCCCTCTGTCCAGGCTTCTACTTACCTCACTACATCCACAGCTGCCGCTCTGTCCAGGCTTCTACTTACCTCACTAGATCCACAGCCGCCCCTTTGTCCAGGCTTCTACTTACCTCACTACAACCACAGCCGCCCCTCTGCCCAGGCTTCCACTCACCTCACTACAACCACAACCGCCCCTCTGTCCAGGCTTCTACTCACCTCACTACATCCACAGCCGCCCCTCTGTCCAGGCTTCTACTCACCTCACTACATCCACAGCCGCCCCTCTGTCCAGGCTTCTACTTAATACATCCACAGCCGCCCCTCTGTCCAGGCTTCTACTTACCTCACTACATCCACAGCTGCCGCTCTGTCCAGGCTTCTACTCGCCTCACTACATCCACAGCCACCCCTCTGTCCAGACTTCTACTTACCTCACTACTTTCACAGCCGACCCTCTTTCCAGGCTTCTACTTACCTCACTATATCCACAGCCGCCCCTCTGTCCAGGCTTCTACTTACCTCACTAGATCCACAGCCGCCCCTCTGTCCAAGCTTCTACTTACCTCACTAGATCCACAGCCGTCCCTCTGTCCAGGCTTCTACTTACCTCACTACATCCACAGCCGCCCATCTGTCCAGGCTTCTACTTACCTCACTATATCCACAGCCACCCCTCTGTTCAGGATTCTACTTACCTCACTACAACCACAGCCGCCCCTCTGTCTATGCTTCCACTTACCTCACTACAACCACAGCCGCCCCTCTGTCCAGGCTTCTACTTACCTCACTACAACCACAGCCGCCCCTCTGTCCAGGCTTCTACTCACCTCACTACATCCACAGCCACCCCTCTGTCCAGGCTTCTACTCACCTCACTACAACCACAACCGCCTCTCTGTCCAGGCTTCTACTCACCTCACTACATCCACAGCCGCCCCTCTGTCCAGGCTTCTACTCACCTCACTACATCCACAGTCGCCCCTCTGTCCAGGCTTTTACTTACCACATCCACAGCCGACCCTCTGTCCAGGCTTCTACTTACCTCACTAAATCCACAGCCGCCCCTCTGTCCAGGCTTCTACTTACCTCACTAGATCCACAGCCGCCCCTCTGTCCAAGCTTCTACTCGCCTCACTACATCCACAGCCGCCCCTCTGTCCAGGCTTCTACAGATCTCACTACATCTTCAGCCGTCCCTCTGTCCAGGCTTCTACTTACCTCACTACATCCACAGCCGCCCCTCTGTCCAAGCTTCTACTGACCTCACTACATCCACAGCCGCCCCTCTGTCCGGGCTTCTACTTACCTCACTACATCCACAGCCGCCCCTCTGTCCAGACTTCTACTCACCTCACTACATCCACAGCCACCCCTCTGTCCAGGCTTCTACTTACCTCACTATATCTACAACTGCCCCTCTGTCCAGGCTTCTACTCACCTAACTACATCCACAGCCGCCCCTCTGTCCAGGCTTCTACTCACCTCACTACATCCACAGCCGCCCCTCTGTCCAGGCTTCTACTTACCTCTCTACATCCACAGCCGCCCCTCTGTCCAGGCTTCTACTTACTTCACTATATCCACAGCTGCCCCTGTGTCCAGGCTTCTACTTACCTCACTACATCCACAACCTCTCCTCTGTCCAGGCTTCTACTCACCTCACTACATCCACAGCCGCCCCTCTGTCCAGGCTTCCACTCACCTCATTACATCCACAGCCGCCCCTCTGTCCAGGCCAATACTTACCTCACTACATCCACAGCCGCCCCTCTGTCCAGGCTTCTACTCACCTCACCACATCCACAGCCGCCCCTCTGTCCAGGCTTCTACTCACCTCACTACATCCACAGCCGCCCCTCTGTCCAGGCCACTACTTACCTCACTACATCCACAGCCGGCCCTCTGTCCAGGCTTCTACTTACCTTACTACATCCACAGCCGCCCCTCTGTCCAGGCTTCTATGCACCTCACTACATCCACAGCCGTCCCTCTGTCCAGGCTTCTACTTACCTCACTACATCCACAGCCGCCCCTCTGTCCATGCTACTACTCACCTCACTACATCCACAGCCACCCATCTGTCCAGGTTTCTACACACCTCACTACATCCACAGCCGCCCCTCTGTCCAGGCTTCTACTCACCTCACTACATCCACAGCTGCCCCTCTGTCCAGGCTTCTACTTACCACATCCACAGCCGACCCTCTGTCCAGGCTTCTACTTACCTCACTACATCCACAGCCGCCCCTCTGTCCAGGTTTCTACTCACCTCACTACATCCACATCCGCCCCTCTGTCCAGGCTTCTACTCACCTCACTACATCCACAGCCGTCCCTCTGTCCAGGCTTCTACTTACCTCACTACATCCACAGCTGCCCCTCTGTCCAGGCTTCTACTCACCTCACTGCATCCACAGCCGCCCCTCTGTCCTATCTAAAGGAATACATTTTTTTAGTGCAATTACTCAATGTGTTTTTACAGCTCTGCCATTTATCCTCAGTATTATTATGTGACAGTAGCTGCTCTAAGTCTATGCCCTGAAATGCTGCCCTCAACCCGGGGAAATTAGCCTTTTTAAAATTCAGTGTCTTTGCTCTGCCTGACAGAGTTTCCTTCTTATAGTGTAGGGGGAATATAATTATATTGTGGTCATTATTACCTAGTGTTAGGCTTCATGCACACGGCTATCACACGTCTGTTTTAAGACTAATGGTAGTGTATGGGGTTATTCACACGGCAGTTTTTTTGACTGTTAATGAAAAACGGACGTAAAAAAATAGAACATGCTCTATCTTGTCCGTTATTCACTGACAGACTCCCCCATACAATTGAATGGGTCCATTTTTAACATCCGTTTCTCAGAAAGGCATCAGTGAAATAAACGTCCGTTAAAAATGTCAGTTTGTAACAGACATTTTTTTCACTGTCGTGTGCATGTAGCCTTACTCGAACAGTAACATTTCCAACAAGCTCTGAATTATTAGAAATTACCAGATCCAACAGAGCATCGCCCCTCGTGGGAGCTTCTACAAACTGGTCCATAAAGTGGTCCTTACCGGCTTCCGCCATCATCTTCACAAGGTTTTTTGCTTTTGTTCTTGGGTTGATCTGAACATATCGGACCAAAGCACGTTCATCTCTGGGACACAGAACCCGTCTCCTTCCTGAGCGGTATGATGGCCGGACATTCCCTCTTGTTTGTACTTGCCTATAATTGTTTGTACAGATGAACAAGGCGCCTTCAGGTATCTTGAAATTGCACCCAACCAGGGGCATAACGACAGCGGTCGCAGGTGGTGCCACTGCGACCGGGCCCAGCAGGGGGAGGTGGCCTGCTGTACTCACATATAATGGAGTGCTCTGACGGCATGAAGTAAAGTGACAATTCCGGGCCCCGTCAGAGCGCTCCATAGCCTACATTACATGTATAATATTAGGCAAGGTGCGGGAGGAGGGCACGCACTAACTCACACACACCAAGGCCCGGCAGTTCTTGTCACTGCTGGGCTGTCTCCACTCTAGATCAGTGAAGCAGGAGCTGCAGCGCTCCCCCTGCTGGCTGCACATCGCGCTACTAGCTGTGGGAGGAGCGCTGAAGGCTGGGGAATCTGCCTTCAGCACAGCCAGCAGCGCGATGAGAGTGTGGGAGCCTGTCATCAGGAAAGAAGGTAACTATGTGGGTTTTTTTGTGTTTTTTTTCTCCTAGCGCTGCAGACTGGGGGCAAAGAGAAGGGGGATGGGGGGGGGGGGTTCATGGGCACTGTTTGATGGGCACTATTAGAGTGAGGGGGTACAAAAGTGGGCATCTTTACTTTGAGGGGCACCTAATCTGGCATAACTACTGTGAGGGGGGCACATATGAAGCCATAACTGTGAGGGCCACATATGAAGGCATAACTACTGTGAGGGGGCACATATTTGGCATAAATACTGTGAAGTGGGCACATATTTGGCATATCTACTGTGAGGGGGCACATATTTGGCATATCTACTGTGAGAGGCACATATCTAGGCATAACTACTGTGAGAGGCACATATCTAGGCATAACTACTGTGAGGGGACACAAAAGTAGGCATAACTGCTGTGAAGGGCCACAAGGAGGACATAACTTTTGTGACAATGTGGGCATTAGTACTGTGAAGTAGCACTTAGGGGAAAAGTCCTAGATGACCCTGCTATACCTTGGCATGGCTCAGTCTTACAGGCCAGCACAGCGCCCCCTGCTGCGGATCTCACAGGGGCAGTCACCATCCCTTCCTGATGTGATTATTCTTTTTTTCTTACCACAGGGACCTTGTTCTGGATCCAGCGGACATCACGCCGATGTCAGCGACGCCCTGGATGAGGTAGGACCAGATTTTATTAGGACTGGGTGAGTGCAGCCGTGCATTGGGCTTAGGGTTCTTTAAAGGGAGTCTTTCACCCCAAAAAAACATTTTTCAACACTCACATCTTTCTCTGCAAAATTGCCCCCAGATTAAAAAGCTTCTTACCCTATTGCTGTACCTCCTACCGATCTTCATAAAATCACTTTAATTGCAGATGTCAATGACAGTTGAAGGTGCCCAGTGGCAGCGTCATAACGGCCAGTGCCCAGGCCGCACACTCATCTTCATAACTTCAACTGTGATTGACATCTGCAATTAAAGGGAGCCTTTTACCTCAAAAACCCATTTTTCAACACTCACATCTTTCTCTGCAAAATTGCCCCCACATTAAAAAGCTTCTTACCCTATTGCTGTACCTCCTACAGATCTTCAGAAAATCACTTTAATTGCATATGCCAATCATAGTTGAAGTTATGAAGATGAGCGTGCGGCCTGGGCATCGGTCGTTATGACGCCGCCACTGGGCACCTTCAACTGTCATTGACATCTGCAATTAAAGTGATTTTATGAAGATCGGTAGGAGGTACAGCAATAGGGTAAGAAGCTTTTTAATCTGGGGGCAATTTTGCAGAGAAAGATGTGAGTGTTGAAAAATGTTTTTTTGGGGTGAAAGACTCCCTTTAACCCCTTAAGGACACGGCCCTATTTCACCTTAAGGACCAGGCCATTTTTTCAAAATCTGACCACTGTCACTTTAAGTGTGGATAACTTTAAAACGCTTTTACTTACCCAGGCCGTTCTGAGATTGTTTTTTCGTCACATATTGTATTTCACGACACTACTAAAATTGGGTCAAAAAAGTCAATTTTTTTGCATAAAAAAATAAAATTTTTACCAAAAATTTGGAAAATTTAGCAAATTTTAAAGTTTCAGTTTCTCTACTTCTAGAATACACAGTAATACCCCCAAAAGGGATGATTTTACATTTCCCATATGTCTCCTTTATTTTTGGAGCATTTGGGGAATGTCATTTTATTTTTTGAGATGTTACATAGCTTAGAAGTTTAGAAGCAAATTTTGAAATTTTTCCGAAATTTCCAGAATTCCACTTTTTATGGACCAGTCCAGGTCTGGAGTCACGTTGTGAGGCTCACATAATAGAAACCACCCAAAAATGACCCCATTTTAGAAACTACACCCCTCAAGGTATTCAAAGCTGGGTTTACAAACGTTGTTAACCCTTTAGGTGTTCCGCAACAGTTCGTGGAAGATGGAGAAACAATTTAGAAATTTGGAATTTTTGGAAAAATTTCCATTATAATCCATTTTTTCCAGT
This sequence comes from Bufotes viridis, assembly GCA_033119425.1. NCBI lineage: Eukaryota > Metazoa > Chordata > Amphibia > Anura > Bufonidae > Bufotes > Bufotes viridis. The sequence continues at coordinate 15,151,049 of CM065593.1, forward strand.
CATAAAGTGAGGGTTACCTGCCAAACAAAACTCAATATGGGTTGCCCTGATTCTCTAGTTTACAGAAACACCCCATGTGTGGTCCTAAACTACTGTTTGGCCAAACGGGAGGACATTGAAGGAGGGAACGCCATATGGGTTTTGAATGGCAGATTTTAGCGGACTGTTTTTTTACACCATGTCCTATTGCAAGCCCCCTGATGCACCCTAGCATAGAAATTCCAAAAAAGTGACTCCATCTAAGAAAGTACACCCCTCAAGGTATTCAAAGCTGGGTTTACAAACGTTGTTAACCCTTTAGGTGTTCCACAACAGTTTGTGGAAGATGGAGAAACAATTTTGAAATTTGGAATTTTTGGAAAAATTTCCATTATAATCCATTTTTTCCAGTCATAAAGTGAGGGTTACCTGCCAAACAAAACTCAATATGGGTTGCCCTGATTCTCTAGTTTACAGAAACACCCCATGTGTGGTCCTAAACTACTGTTTGGCCAAACGGGAGGATATTGAAGGAGGGGAACACAATATGGTTTTTGGAAGGCAGATTTTGCAGGACTGGTTTATTTACACCATGTACCCTTTCAAGCCCCCTGCTGCACCCCTAGAGTAGAAACTCCATAAAAGTGACCCCATCTAGGAAACTACAGGATATGGTGGTTGTTGTTTTGGGACTATTTTAGGGTAAATTTGTTTTTTGGTTGCTCAATATTATACTTTTTTGAGGCAATATAACAAAAAATTGAAATTCTAAAATTGTTAATACATTTGCCATTAATTTTTGTGGAACGCCTAAAGGGTTAACAAAGTTTGTAAAGTAATTTTTCAATACCTTGAGGGGTGTAGTTTTTTAGAAGGGGGTCACTTTTTTGGAGTTTCTAGTCTAGGCTACATCAGGGGGACTTCTAATGGGCCATGGTGTAAATAAACCAGTCCATCAAAATCTGGCTTCCAGAAACCATATGGCGTTCCCTTCGTTCTGTGCCCTGCCTTGTGGCTATATAGCCATTTACGACCACATATGGGGTCAGCACCCCTGGGTTGGTTTAGGGTCTGTGGACCCCAACCACCAGAGGCACTGAAATAAAAGTTTTTTTTTCTTTCCCTAAACTTACACTATCCCTTCCTAGCCCTGCCTAAATAGACCTTTTCCCTCACTGACCCTAACCTACCTGGAGGGTGCAGGAGGGTTCTGGATGGAGCAGGGGGGGAGCAAGGATGGAGGAGAAGCAGAGCTGGAGCGGTGCGGGCAGGTGCGGGCACGTCGGCAGCAGCGGGAGAAAGAGGAGGGGAGAGAGGAGCGCTGGGTGTTTGAATCACCCGCCTCTCTCCCCGGACCAATCAGCAGCCACTACCGCCACCAACGCACACAATTCAAGAATGGTGATTGGTGGTGTGATATTACACCACCGATCACCATTCTTTTCCGGTTCATCGGGTCACCGGAGACCCGAATGGACCGGAAACGCAGAAAACCGCAGGTCTGAATTGACCTGAGGTTTTCTGCGATCGCCGATACGGGGGGGTCACATGACCCCCCTCGGCGTTGTGACGGGATGCCCGCTGAATGATTTCAGCGGGCATCCCGTTTGTATTAACCCCTTCACCGCCGCAATCGCCGTTAAGAAACATGACGTACCGGTACGTCATGTGTCCTTAAGGACTCGGGAAACATGCCATACCGGTACGTCATGTGTCCTAAAGGGGTTAACACGAGTGGATGCTGTGCGTGTAATCCACTGCGTGAAAGAGAGCCAAGCCCCGCTCCGGACAGCAGAGACACAGAGCACTAACATGATTAATAATGCTCTTTGCCTCTCTGGGACCTTTTTACTACAAAATGACAGTGAGATAAAGTTGTCACCGTGATTTAGTAGTAAAAAGACCACAGCCAATCATGTTACTGCTGTCCAGAACGGGGCTTGGCTCTCATTCACGCAGTGGATTAGCTGCACGGGAAAGATCCCTTGGTAAGAAAATCTGCCGCTTCTTTGTAAAAATGGGAGGGGGGGGGGGGAGGGGGCTGGGGGCCCGATCCAAAGTTTGCACTGGGGCCCATAACACTTTAGTTAGGCCACTGCACCCAAGGTTGAGCCAGACTTTTGCAAGTCCACAATTCTCTTCCTGATATCTTGGCTGATTTCTTTAGACTTTCCCATGATGCTACACAAAGAAGCAGTGGGTTTCAGGTCTGCATTTACATACATCTACAGGAGTGTCTCTAATCACGAAACCTAACGGAAGCCTCCAAACACATGACAACATCATATGGGCAGGCCAGAATGGTTTAAAGGCATAGTGATCTTAGTGTATGGAAACTTTTGACATTGCAGAAAGTAATAAAAATACCTTAAAGCATTCTCTCTCTTCTCATTAATCAGGCATTTGGCAAATAATAACTATTTCATGTCAGATATTAAGAAAAACCTGTATATGTGTCTTTTTATATAGTGGATGTAAACTTCTGGTTTTAACTGTATATACTGTACAAACCAACAAAACCACTGACCCCTGTCCTCCTCACACATCTTTCCCCAATGTCAGAACACTAGTGACCCCACCTTTCCGGCCGGGCTCTGCAGGTCACCGTGGTCAGGAGGTCAGAGCAGTAAAGCGCTGCTGACCTTGCCGGGGCCGCTCTCTCTCACGGGGCTCTGCTGCTGCTAAAACTGTAGTGATGACAAGTACGTCATGCAGGAGAAGCAGGAGAGTAAATCAAACTAAACTCTTTGGTGGGCAGCTGCAGGGGCAAGGAGGAAGGGAGCGAGGCCATTCAACTCACAGGCCCCATAGCAACTGCGTAGTCTGCCTCTATGGGCAGTACGCCAGTGCTTAAAGTAGTCCTCATAGTGCCAGCCTTATAATAGTCCCCAGAGTGACAGCCTTATAATAGTCCCCACTGTGCCAGCCTTATAATAGTCCCCACAGTGCCAGCCTTATAATAGTCCCCACAGTGCCAGCCTTATAATAGTCCCCACAGTGCCAGCCTTATAATAGTCCCCACAGTGCCAACCTTATAGTAGTCCCCACAGTGCCAACCTTATAATATACCCACTGTGCCAGCCTTATAATAGTCCCCACAGTGCCAGCCTTATAGTAGTGCCCACAGTGCCAATCTTATAATAGTCCCCACAGTGCCAGCCTTATAATAGTCCCCACAGTGCCAACCTTATAATAATCCCCACAGTGCCAGCCTTATAATAGTCCCCACAGTGCCAGCCTTATAGTAGTCTCCACAGTGCCAGCCTTATAGTAGTCTCCACAGTGCCAGCCTTATAATAGTCCCCACAATGCCAGCCTTATAGTAGTCTCCACAGTGCAAACCTTATAGTAGTCCCCACAGTGCCAGCCTTATAATAGTCCCCACAGTGCCAAACTTATAGTAGCCCCCCACAGTGCCAATCTTATATAAGCCCCCACAGTGCCAGCCTTATGCTAGGCCCCACAGTGCCAGCCTTATAGTAGTCTCCACAGTGCCAGCCTTATAGTAGTCTCCACAGTGCCAGCCTTATAGTAGTGCCCACAGTGCCAGCCTTATAGTAGTCCCCACAGTGCCAGCCTTATAATAGTCCCCACAGTGCCAGCCTTATACTAGTCCCCACAGTGCCAGCCTTATAATAGTACCCACAGTGCCAGCCTTATAATAGTCCCCATAGTGCCAAACTTATAGTAGCCCCCCACAGTGCCAATCTTATAATAGCCCCCACAGTGCCAGCCTTATGCTAGGCCCCACAGTGCCAGCCTTATAGTAGTCTCCACAGTGCCAGCCTTATAATAGTCCCCACAGTGCCAGCCTTATAGTAGTCCCCACAGTGCAAACTTTATAATAGTCCCCACAGTGCCAGCCTTATCCTAGTCCCCACAGTGCCAGCCTTATAATAGTCCCCACAGTGCCAGCCTTATAATAGTCCCCACAGTGCCAGCCTTATCCTAGTCCCCACAGTGCCAACCTTATAGTAGTCCCCACAGTGCCAGCCTTATAATAGTCCCCACAGTGCCAGCCTTATACTAGTCCCCACAGTGCCAGTCTTATAATAGTCCTCACAGTGCCAGCCTTATAATAGTCCCCACAGTGCCAGCCTTATAATAGTCCCCACAGTGCCAACCTTATAATAGTCCCCACAGTGCCAGCCTTATAATAGTCCCCACAGTGCCAACCTTATAATAGTCCCCACAGTGCCAGCCTTATAATAGTCCCCACAGTGCCAGCCTTATAATAGTCCCCACAGTGCCAACCTTATAATAGTCCCCACAGTGCCAGCCTTATAATAGTCCCCACAGTGCCAGCCTTATAATAGTCCCCACAGTGCCAGCCTTATAATAGTCCCCACAGTGCCAACCTTATAATAGTCCCCACAGTGCCAACCTTATAATAGTCCCCACAGTGCCAACCTTATAATAGTCCCCACAGTGCTAGCCTTATAATAGTCCCATGCAAAATAAATGTGGAGCCCCAGTATTGGGTCTACAACACAGTGAAGGGTTTTCCCCGTCATATCCTTAAAGCTTGTAAAAAAGCGGGATCTTGACATAGGGGCCACTTAATATGGTGGATTTGGTGAGCTCTGTAATGGAGACACCCCTTTGCTCGGTTTTCCTTCCTTTGAGGGATATCTGGCTTTCATCGTGTTGTAGACCCATAACTGGGGCTCCACATTTATTTTGCATATTCCTGTTTCCCAGGGAGCTTTGCACTTCGGATTGCTGTGTTGAGACTCTTAACTGAGGCTCCGCAGTGTTTTATGTAGTCGGTCTCCCTGAGATCAGCTAATATTTTATAGTAGTCCCCACAGTGCCAACATTATAGTAGTGCCCACAGTGCCAGCCTTATAGTAGTCTCCACAGTGCCAGCCTTATAGTAGTCCCCACAGTGCCAACCTTATAATAATCCCCACAGTGCCAACATTATAGTAGTGCCCACAGTGCCAGCCTTATGCTAGGCACCACAGTGCCAGCCTTATAGTAGTCCCCACAGTGCCAGCCTTATAGTAGTCCCCACAGTGCCAGCCTTATACTAGTCCCCACAGTGCCAGTCTTATAATAGTCCTCACAGTGCCAGTCTTATAATAGTCCTCACAGTGCCAGTCTTATAATTTGTCCTCACAGTGCCAGTCTTATAATAGTCCTCACAGTGCCAGCCTTATAATAGTCCCCACAGTGCCAGCCTTATAATAGTCCCCACAGTGCCAGCCTTATAATAGTCCCCACAGTGCCAGCCTTATACTAGTCCCCACAGTGCCAGTCTTATAATAGTCCTCACAGTGCCAGCCTTATAATAGTCCCCACAGTGCCAGCCTTATACTAGTCCCCACAGTGCCAGCCTTATAATAGTCTCCACAGTGCTAGCCTTATTGTAGTCCCCACAGTGCCAACCTTATAGTAGTCCCCAAAGTGCCAGCCTTATAATAGTCCCCACAGTGCCAGCCTTATAATAGTCCCCACAGTGCCAGCCTTATCCTAGTCCCCACAGTGCCAGCCTTATAATAGTCCCCACAGTGCCAGCCTTATAATACTCCCCACAGTGCCAGCCTTATCCTAGTCCCCACAGTGCCAACCTTATAGTAGTCCCCACAGTGCCAGTCTTATAATAGTCCCCACAGTGCCAGCCTTATAATTATGCCTACAGTGCCAACCTTATAATAGTCCCCAGAGTGCCAGCCTTATAATAGTCCCTACAGTGTCAGACACATAAGATTCCCACAGTACCATTCTTAAATGTAGTCCAGTGTAATAGTCCACATTGTGCCAGTCTCACTGTAACCCCAGTTTTACGTTAGTCGCCACAGTGCCAACAATCAGTAGTCTGGTACAGCTATCGGTTATCTTACAGCTGAGGGTTTGTTACAATATATCCAATCTATACAATCCTCTTTTAGCTAAACCCAGCAGTGTCATCCACAGATCCCCCATAGCAGTGTCATCCACAGATCCCCCATAACAGTCTCATCCACAGATCCCCCATAACAGTCTCATCCACAGATCCCCCATAACAGTGTCCTCCACAGATCCCCCATAACAGTGACATCCACAGATCCCCCATAACAGTGTTTCATCCACAGATCCCCCATAACAGTGTGATCCACAGATCCCCCATAACAGTGTCCTCCACAGATCCCCCATAACAGTGTGTCAGCCACAGACCCCCCCCCCCTCCATAACGGTGTCATCCACAGATCTCCCATAACAGTGACATCCACAGATCCTCATAACAGTGTGTCCTCCGAAGATCCCCATAAAAGTGTCATCCACAAATCCCCCCATAACAGTGTGTCCTCCACAGATTCCCCATAACAGTGTCATCCACACATCCCCATAACAGTGTCATCCACAGATCCCCCAAACAGTGTCATCCACAGATCCTCCATAACAGTGTCATTCAAAGATCCCCCATAACAGCCTGTCATCCACAGATCCCCCATAACAGTGTCACCCACAGATCCCCCATAACAGTGTGTCAGCCACAGACCCCCCCCATAACGGTGTCATCCACAGATCCCCCATAACAGTGACATCCACAGATCCCCATAACAGTGTGTCCTCCAAAGATCCCCATAACAGTGTCATCCACAAATCCCCCATAACAGTGTGTCCTCCACAGATCCCCCATAACAGTTTCATCCACAGATCCCCCATAACAGTGTTATCCACAGATCCCCCATAACAGTGTCATCCACAGATCCCACATACCAGTGTCATCCACAGATTCCCCATAACACTGTCATCCACAGATCCCCCATAACAGTGGCATCCACAGATCCCCCATAACAGTGTGTCATCCACAGATCCCCCATAACAGTGTCATCCACAGATCCCCCATAACAGTGTCATCCACAGATCCCCCATAACAGTGTCATCCACAGATCCCTCATAACAGTGACATCCACAGATCCCCATAACAGTGTCATCCACAAATCCCCCATAACAGTGTGTCCTCCACAGATCCCCCATAACAGTTTCATCCACAGATCCCCCATAACAGTTTCATCCACAGATCCCCCATAACAGTGTCATCCACAGATCCCCCATAACAGTGTCATCCACAGATCCCCCATAACAGTGTCACCCACATATCCCCCATAACAGTGTCACCCACATATCCCCCATAACAGTGTCATCCACATATCCTCCATGGCAGTGTCATCCACAGATCCCCCATAACAGTGTCATCCATAGATCCCCCATAACAGTGTCATTCACAGATCCCCCATAACAGTGTCATCCACAGATCCCCCATAACAGTGTCATCCACAGATCCCCCATACCAGTGTCATCCACAGATCCCCCATAACAGTGTCATCCACAGATCCCCCATAACAGTGTCATCCACAGATCCCCCATAACAGTGCCATCCACAGATCCCTTCATAACAGTGTCATCCACAGATTCCCCATAACAGTGTCCTCCACAGGTCCCCCATAACAGTGTGCCAGCCATAAATTCCCTATAATATCCCATGCACAGCTCCTGCCCCCTGTAATAATGTACCAGTCACAGATCCCCCATAATAATGTATTAGCCTCAGATCCTCTATATCAGCAGTTCATAAATAGCCAGCCTGTAATTTTCAAGAACCCCATAGCTACAGCAGGATCCATTTTTGTCCATTTTTGTATAAATAGGTAGTTAATGTGAAATTTTTTAGTAGAATGACTGGATTTTTGGACACGACCAGCTACAAAGAGTTCTTCAGACTGGAGGTGGGTAACACTCTGCTGGATATGTCTGATCAGAGACCTAGCCTATGGTCTTGGTCTGATCAGAGGCTCGCCTTCTGTATCCCAATTGGACCCAATGGGGGTAATTTTGGAATATTTTTACGCCAATTGTTGTAAATTTTTAAATGCCCGTGCTACAATATTTTGTTGCATGGGTGTTTTTTTGTCGCCCACGCCACTTGGCAGCAGTGGGGCCGGGGCTGGGAATTTACTATCCTTTATGCCTGAAAACAGGAGTAAGGACTTTTTCACACGAGGGGATGCCGTGCGCATAATCCGCTGCGTGAAAGAGTGCCAAGCCCCGTTCCGGACAGCAGAGACACGGAGTAGTAACATGATTGATAATGCACTTTGCCTCTCTGTGATCTATTTACTACAAAATCACGATGACAACTTTATCTCACTGTGATTTTGTAGTAAGAAGATCACATAGAGGCACAGAGCGTTATCACTCATGTTAATGCTCCGTGCTGTCCGGAACGGGGCTTGGCTCTCTTTCACCCTGGTGTGGCGCTGTTATTAGAAAAAAAGTCAGCCAGGTTTTTCTAATCCTAGTCAACCTCTGCCCTGTTGTCATATGGCCATGTTACACCATAACCGAGTCCGGAATCAGTCCTAGCATTCCCGGTCGGCCTATTTGCTGAGGGTTTCCACCTTATAAGGGCTTATGCACTTAAACGTATTTTTTGTCCGCATCCAATCCATATTTTTTGGCGGGTCAGATGTGGACCCATACACTTCAATGGGGTTGCAAAAAATGCAGACAGCACAGCACATTTGTATTTCTGTTCCGTTGCATCCAGAATAATAAAGAACATGTCCTATTCTTGTCGCATTACGGATAAGGATAGAAATGCTCAATAATGGGACGGACGTTCCGTTTTGCAAAATGCAGAATGCACACGGACAGTATCCGTGTTTTGCGGATCCGCAGTATTCGGCTGTGGTCGTGTGCTTGGGCCCGGGGTAATCCTGCACCGCCTGCGTCCTATATATATAACTAGTGAGGGAGCCAGCACCTGGCATTGACAAGACACCGCTGCACGCTGGGTATGAAAGCCTCGCTCGCATCCCCTGAGACTGTTGAAGTTGACGTCCCTCCCAGAATCCTTTGCTTTCCAGCTACAGGGATGAGCTATGACTGCAATCACATTCGTCAGAAGCATGAAATTGGCCATAGGGGGAACTCTCCATAGGACACGCCATGGCATTGGATTTGCATAATCACAAGTTCCTGAAACGCTGACTCTGTTACTAATTGATTTTCACAATTGGCTAACAAGACTGAAGTTTCATAGATTAATTGGTATGATCTGGGGCGGGGGGCAGATTTCACATGCAGGGTCTTATATAAGCGCTTGCTGGCAGGTTGGAAATGTGCGTTCACACTCGGCTCGGTAATTGGCTCAGCAACACCTGGATCCCAGATGTAATGAGGCCGTGTTGTTGTTGGCGCCATATGTTTGGGTGCTCTGCGAAAACTCTGTAACAAAACATTTCAAGATGATCCGGAATGTGTGCAGCCGGGACCACGAGACGTGGCCAGAAATACCAGGTTATGTGTCATATATCCCATTACTGCCAAGTAATAATGGTACCACGTCTGTGGTCTGCTAAGAACAAGTGTGAACCGGCTACCATGTCTGAGCCATACATCCGGTGGAGGCTGAGGCCGTGTGCACCGAGCAGCGGGCAAAGGGATAAGGTCTTCATCTGCAGCTCGGTCGATCCCTGATAACAGAGTACACGGGGTCCACGATCTGCAAGATACGGCCAAAGATAGAACACGTTTTATCTTTTTGCGTGCTCAGGCACGGATCAGAAAGCCCACAGAAGCGATTCGTAGTGCTTCGGATCCGTGCCTCCACTCCTCAAAAGATAGATGAAGTCCTATCTTCGGTCGTATCTTGCGGATCACGGACCCATTCAAGTCAATGAGTCTGCATCTGCAGCTAAGAGTGCACATGGCCAGTGCCTGTGTATTGCAGACCTGCTCTTTACAATCCGCAATATGGCGCTGAGCCATTATGCTCGTGTGCATGAGCCCATAGCCATATGAAGACCTCCTCTGCTCGTGTGCAGGGAAGGCGGAGATAACATAACTCTGCCTGTTACCTAATCTGACCCCTGACATTGCATCCACCAACCGCTTTTAGATGCCGCATCCGACTTCCAGCAGTGTCATAAACAGCTGGGCCCAATCAGCACTCTTCTTCTGCAACAGGTAAGTCATCAAAGGGAAGGTTGCAAGGGGGGGGGGGGGGTTGAGGTCAGTGGCTGTAGTCATCAAAGGGAAAGTTGCACAAGGGGGGGGGGGTCAGTGGCTGTAGTTTTTGGTGGAAGGGGTGCAGTGTAAGGCTGCTGATGTTCTGCCACATTACTATGCAGTGTATTGGTACACCAAAAAGTATTTTTGTATGGAAAATGCATTTCTGTATATGTATGCAAAAGGTATTAATAGGCTGTATTCACATCCACCAGTAGAGTGATCTCTACATAGAGAGGAGAGGTGAGTCCAGTTTAGACCACAATAGTCCATTTCCGGACCTGTTTCTGATAGAGTACGTCTAGCCCGAGAAGAATGCTGAAACTAAATGTAGGAGCTGACAAAGTAGCCAGCCCTGGATTAGGTGCCAGCCAGAAAAGTACTTTATATACTTTAAAAAGCAGGCCAGAAGTAAAGAAAGAGGTGCAGAGTAGAAGTTCTGTAGAGATAAGAAGTCTAAAGAGGAACTATTTAGATTAGACGCTAAAGCTTCTTTGTTTGGGAGTTTTCTTCTGGTGTCTGGATAATACATCTGCATAAGAGAATATCCACATCCCGCAGAGGACAGGTACATTGCAAACATCAACCTGTTCAAAATAGGTGCAGAGGTTGCTCTGATGTTAGGGTCTGCCCTGCGGTTATATTGCAGCAAGAGGAAGCTTTGCACCCAGTTCAGCTAGAGCAGTGCAGTGTGAGAATTGCTCTTAAGAAACACATTGCCCTATTCTAGGGTAACTGTCATGTTTTCATTTTAAAAAAAAACAATTTTAGCATATGTTACTGATGCAGAAGCATTATGCGTGAAGCAGTCTTTAGTTTCTTCACATACCACTGTTTTCCTTGAGTTTTTCCCTTAGTTACGACTGTTTAAACATTTACAATATGAGGACCTTCTCAAGATGGCTCCTCTGCCTGTTCTCTGAGGCCAAAACTGCTTTCCCTCACTTCCCATACACACTTGCTGTAGCCAGCAGCTCCCTGCCAGCCAATCAGATTGGATTACTAAGAGACACGCCTCCTCACTCTGAAGCCTAATGCAGCCATGCAGTGTGAAGGATCGCCCCTCCGTCTTCTGTTTATACTAACAGGAAGACAGACAAGCCCTAGCAACGGTCTTCTAAGGGAGCAGTGGAAAGGGACAGAGGACTTTAATGAAAGCTGTTATTATACGGTAATTACAGATCTTTTGACAATCATTTTTTTTTATTTTTTATAATTTTTAGTTAGAAAACCACAAAATTATAACAATACAGAATTAAACAATGACAACCTCCATTGTCATCCCTCTTTTTTATCCCTCCCCAACCATCCAGACCAAGCCTACCCTCCCTAGCGATGTGTCTCTATAATAAGAATAATAATAATAGTAATAATAATAATAATAGTAATAAAGGTGGACAATGGGGGGGAAGGGGGAATCAAGAGGAGAACTACCACTTCCACAGCCCCCATATCCTAGACCATTTTTCCTCAGAATGTCTCTGATTAAATAAGACCCTGTCATATCTCTTAACCTTATTCACGAGGTATAATTACTCCTCGCAATTTGTAGTATTTTTTTACATCCAGACTCGAGTGATCAAGAGTCTAGCTAAAAACATACTTCTAATAAAAAGGTCTTGGATAAATCACCCAATATCTGTAAACGGAAGTGTTATCTTCAATTTTTGAGCGATGAACTTATGAACTATACCCCAATAGATTTTCAAGTCTGGACACAACCAAAACATGTCCAAAAAGTCCGTCATCTGCGAATCGCACCGTGGACAATGCTCAGACTCTCGTAAACCATATTTATTAAGCCATATTGTCGTGAAATACACTTATAGGATACTAATCTTAAATCACCCAATATATTTCCCGAGACCATTGGGCAATCAGTTCCTCAAGCCCTTTGGCCCGGAGAAACCACCTCATTAGTGCCTTTACTAATAATTTATATAGTTGTGAAATCTTCTAGTTCAAACCTAAATTCCTTGTCAACTCATTCAAAAGTGAGGAGGTGTCTATTTCCAACAATAGAGATTCTTTTACATTAAAAATTGCTGAACGTATCTGAAAATACCCAAACCAACTTAAATTATTCCCAATTTGTGCTAAACAAGAAAAGGGAAGTATCTTTCTATTTCTAACCACCTGTGAAACGTACACAATTTTAATTTTTTACTAAATCTCCCGCTAATTTATCAAGATCCTGTAAATAAAAATTCTTCCAAAAAGCAGTGCACAAAAGAGGACTTCAGACGCCCGGATAAGATGCGGGTGCGTTGCGGGAATATGCGCGATTTTTCTACGCAAGTGCAAAGCGTTTTAATGCGTTTTGCACGCGCGTGGGAAAAATCGGCATGTTTGGTACCCAGATCTGAACCCGGACTTCATCACTGAAGTTCGGGTTTGGGTTGAGTATTCTGTAGATTTTATAATTTTCCTTATAACATGGTTATAAGGAAAATAATAGCATTCTCACTACAGAATGCTAAGTAAAATGTGGATTGAGGGGTTAAAAATAAAAACATTAACTCACCTTAGCCACTTGATCGCGTAGTTGCCAATCTCTTCTCTCTTCTTCAATCATTAGCTGCCGGCTAAAGGACCTGTGATGAGGTCACTGAGATCATCACATGGTCCATCACCATGGTGATGGACCATGTGATTGGACCATGTGATGTGACATCACCACAGGTCCTTTAGCCGGCAGCTAATGATTGAAGAAGAGAGAAGAGATCGGCAACTACGTGATCAAGTGGATAAGGTGAGTTAATCTTTTTAATTTGTAACCCCTTAATCCACATTTTACTAAGCATTCTGTATTGAGAATGCTATTATTTTCCCTTATTGTTATGAGGGAAAATAATAAAGATCGGGTCCCCATCCCGATCGTCTTTTAGCAACCTTGCGGGAAAATCGCACTGCATCCGCACTTGCTTGCGGATGCTTGTGATTTTCACGCAGCCCCATTCACTTCTATGGGGCCTGCGTTGCGTGAGAAACGCACAATATAGAACATGCTGCAATTTTCACGCAACGCGGAAGTGATGCATGAAAATCACCGCTCATGTGCATAGCCCCATAGAAATGAATGGGTCCGGATTCAGTGCGGGTGCAATGCGTCCTCCTCACGCATTGCACCCGCGCGGAAAACTCGCCCGTGTGAAAGTGGCCTTAATCCCCAACCATTTCCTAATGGTGGTCCAAGATCTAGAAAATAACTTTCCAGTCCCCTCTATACTCTTGTTCGACATTAATCGCCCAGATTCCAGCAGAGTAACTATATTATCATATGGAGATCGTTTCACCAGCATCTTACACAGAGCACTTTTCTTCCATTTAATACCCATAGTTGTCCAGATATAAAATAGCCCTTGAAGTAGGGGAGATTAAACCAACGGCCTATAGAAATAGCTCAGCTTTAGCCTCATTCGCTTTCTTCCCCAAAGTAATTCATTAATCATCCTCTCAATGAGTTTGAAAAACTTCATCGATCCAAATCGGGGAGTTTCTGAGGATATAAAGAAGTTGGGGTAAGATCACCATCTTAACCAAAGATCAGCTCTAGATGGGGGTAAACGTAACCATATCGACATTTTCTATCTCAATTTACTTATCAACGGAGTCAGGTTGAGATAAATAAAGTCATCGATCCTGGGCGATATCCTCATGCCCCGCATACAAAGAGATCCGATCCTCTAGACCCAATACTCCAAACCCCTCAATCATTTTATCTTGCCTAACCATAAGAGCCAGGGGCTCCATATAGATATGGAACAATAATGGATAAAGAGGACAACCATGACGAGTACCTCTAGTCAAAATAAAGCTGGGGGTCAAATTACCTTTGAGATTTAGTCTTGCAGTTGGAGAATTGTAGAAAAGCCTGACCATACTCATAAAATTCGTACTAAATGCCATCCAACACCTTCCAAAGGAAACCCCACCCCACCCTATCAAACGCCTTGGAGGCATCTAATGACAGACTGGAGCGGGAATCTCCTCCGGAGGACTGTAGATTTGAAAACAGTCGATGGTGGTTAAGATGTGTACCTTTATCAGGGATAAACCCGTTGTGATCCGGGCGTATGATCGCGGAAATAACCCTAGAGAGTCTTGTGGCCAACATCCTTGATAAAAGCTTAACATCTGTATTGAGAAGCGATATCGTTCTAGATGATCCCATATCTAGGGGGTCCGTTCCTTTTTTTGGAATTCGTGTAATTACTGCTTCTGCCATTGACTCAGGCAGGGTACCATCCTCTAATGACTCAACCATGACCCTCAAAAGGCGTGGAAAAATAACTTCACCGTACTGGCGATAAAACTCACATGGGAAACCATCCGATCCAGGAGCGGAATTCCCTGAACATGCCTTTATTGCTGCCTCTAACTCCCGAAGGGAGAATTCTACTTCAAGGGATTCCCTCTGTGCTTCCGTAAGTACCGGAAAGGTTATGGAGTCCAAGTCCAGGCATCCATCTTTTCATCCGAAATATTATTAGTAGAGCTATATAATTCTGAAATATGTTCGGCTCTTCAGTAATTACGCCCTCGGGTAAACGAATACTGAGTGTTTCTTTTATCTGGTCCTGATTACATATCACTTTAGCCAGCAATTTTCCTGGACGGCCGGATTTACAAAATTGTTTTTGTCCCCTGAAAAAAAGCCTCCGCTGGGCCTTTTCCAGGAGGAAAGCAGAATACTCCTGGCTGGCATTCTGCATTATCCTTCTATTCTCCTGGAGAACGGATTCATCCCACATAGCGCCGCTGCCTTCACTGCCCTCTCTTCCTTCCCATCCTCCCTTCTTAAACTGGTAATATTACTAACAAGTAGACCCCACACCGGTTGGATTTTAGCAGATTTATATATAACATCATCTCCTGTTTCATCCAGTCATAATTATCTATTAGGGACGACCAGTACGGATTTAATCTAAAAGGTACTACCCTTCCCTTCTTTTGACAAATGCGTTTTGGCTTTCGGTTTGTGAGATCCGTTCAGGGCTCTCCGGTCCAAAACGGATCAGTTTTGCCCTAATGCATTCTGAATGGAAAAGGATCCGCTCAGGATGCATCAGTTTGCCTCCGTTAACTGATACAAACGGATCCGTTCATGACGGATGTATGCGGTTGTATTATTGTAACGGATCCGTTTTTGCAAATCTATGATGGATCCGTCCAAAACGCGAGTGTGAAGTAGCCTAACTCAGGTATACATGCCTAGCTCTAATAAACTAGCAAATAAAAAGAATATGACCGTTAGGCCTCTTTCACGAGGGTGACAGATTAGGTCCGGGTGCGTTCAGTGAAACTCGCACCATTTTGCAAGCAAGTTCGTTCAGTTTTGTCTTCCATTGCGTTCAGTTGTTCAGTTTTTTCCGCGCGGGTGCAATGCATTTTGATGCGTTTTTTAAACGCGTGATAAAAAACTGAAGGTTTACAAACAACGTCTATTAGCAACCATCAGTGAAAAACGTATTGCATCCGCACTTGCTTCCGGATGCGATACGTTTTTCACTAAAGCCCCATTCACTTTTATGGGGCCAGGGCTGCGTGAAAAACGCAAAATATAGAACACACTGCGATTCTCACGCAACACAGAAGTGATGCGTGAAACAAAAACGATCGTGTACACAGACTCATTGAAATGAAGGGGTCCGGATTCAGTGCGGGTGATAAGCGTTCACGTCACGCATTGCACCCGCGTGGCAAACTCGCTCGTGTGAAAGGGGCCTTACACTTTAACTACCTTTGCTGGAGGCCAGCCATGTCACCTGTCAGAACTGTGGAAAGTGCATTTGTGTAACATCTACCGGTCCATACACACTAAGAATTACAATTCATCTGCTTAAACTACAATCTGCAGTAAATAATTGTTTGCCGCTAAACTGACCTCATTATTTCCTGCACCGCTACACTGCACCGCTACACTGCACCGCTACACTGCACCGACATCTGCAGCAGCATCCAGGAACCTGAACCCACCAACATTAAGGGCACACAGACCGTTATCATACAGGTGACCCCCAAGGACTAAGGGTAGGGTACGACCACACAGCGCAGTCTTGTCACAGTCCTGGTCTAGAACTTAATGAGAAGCACATAGTATAGTCGGTCTGTATTGTTAAGTTCCATGCGGTACTAAATAATTCTCCTTATTAAGCCATCCCACCTGAGGCCTCATGGCCCTGGGGAGCTCGGGGGAGCTGGTCGGGGCATGGGGCCTAAATGTGGGTTGGGAATGGAACCTCTTTGTGATCTCTGACATAGTAGAACATCAGGAGCGGCGTCATCCACTGATCCCATTCCGTATGTTGTTCTATAAAAAGGGTGTTTTCACCTTGTGCCACTGCCCGAAAAATACTCATACCGATTAGTTAGATGTTGGCCAAACCTGGTAGCAAATATGTATGTCGGTCACCAGGCGGTCTCCTGGAAATTACTGATCCTGGGTAACTGTAGGAGAAAAGTCACTGTCCGAGAAATCGGGGGGGGGGGGGGGGGCAGAGGAGTCTGGAAGAGATAGAGGGGTCTAGAGGATGCTAGAGGGGTCTGAAGGGGGACAGAGGAGTCTGGAGGATACAAAGTAGCCCAGAGGGAATAGAGGAGTCTGGAGGTGACAGAGCAGTCTGGAGGTGACAGAGGAGTCTGGGGGCCAGACTGGTCTAGGGGGAAAAGAGGGCTCTGGAGGGGACAAAGGGGCCCCTGAGGGAAATAGAGGATTTTGAAGGGGACAGAGGAAGCTAAAATGTCAGTCTTAATAAATGTGACTCAAAGTTTTCTGGAGGAGGACAGAGATGTGGGGAGGGGACAGAAGAGTCTGGATGGAGACAGAGGAGACTGGAGAGGAGTCGTTAGGGAGAGAGCAGTCTGGAGGATATAAAGGAGTCTGTAGGGAATAGAGGAGTCTGGAGAGAGAAACGTTAGTCTAAAGAGAGACAGAGGAGTCTGGAGGTGACAGAGCAGTCTGGAGGATACAAAGTAGCCCAGAGGGAATAGAGGAGTCTGGAGGATAAAGTGAATTCTAGAGAGAAACAGAGGACTCTGGAACGGCGCCCGAGTCTGGTGGGAAACAGGGAAGTCTGAAGGGGAAAGAGGGGTTTGAAGAGGAGAGAGGTGCCCGGAAGGACCGAGAGGGCACAGAAGAGTCTGGAGAAAATAAAGGTGTCTGGAGGGGACAGATGAGTCTGGGAGGGATAGAAGGGTCTGAAGGGGCACAGAGGAATCAAGAAAATAAAGGTGTCTGGAGTTTTAAAAAAAAGTGTCTGGAGGGGACAGAGGAGTCAGGACACTGACAGAGTAGTCTGGAGGATATAGAGAAGTCTGGAGGGCACAGAAGAGTCTGAAGAGGACAAAGGAGTCTGGAAGTGATGAGGAGTCTGGAGGGAGGTAATAGGAGTCTGGAGAGAACAAAGGAGTCTGAAGGAGGACTGATGTCTGGACGGACATAAAGGAGCCTGGAAGAGACAGAGGAGTCTGGAGGGAAACAGAGGAGTTTGGAGGGAGACAATAGGGGGATATAGGTGTCTGGAGGGGACAGAAGCGTCTGGACGATACAGAGGAGTCTAGAGAGGGAGAGAGCAATGTGGAGAAGGGGTCAATGACTAATTAATTCACTTTCTAGTAGCTCTTTAGAGGAAGGGGGGGTCGGGAAAAAAATCAATACCATTGAGTATTAATGTAAATTTTGCAATGTTCACTTTGCAGCATAATTAACATGATAAATGGTAAAGGAAAGGTAGGGCACTCTCTGATATTTTGGACCAAATAAAAACTATGTAAAAAACATCCCAAAACAAGTAGTAATGTCAGAAGATAAAAGGTGAGTATATAACAAATAGAGTGATGAAGACTGAGTGTAGGGATATCAGCCAATAGACATATAGCGCTGGTTGAATACCTAAACGTAAAAAGACATTAAATAACAGATAATTGACTGTCCATAATTTCACCCATGCCAGCAATATTCCATGGAGAGTAGAAAGGACCTATTAGGGTAATAATAGCCTTTCTTAGATACGTCCAATGTTCTCAATACGAGAAGCGGCGTCCCGCTGCACTGTAGGACTGTATGCGCTCACTACTCCTATACTCCCGCTTTGCAGCACAGATATGAGAACAGTCTTACCAGGGGATGTGGTCGTAGGGTAGTCTTGCTCTCTGCGATGTGCTTTGTACAGTAGAAATCGGCACTCCGGTCTCAAGGGCTATTCCCGCTTTGGGTTACCACGCTGACGGCTTGTAGTGCACGTGGACCTATAGTGCACGTGGACCTCACAGGTCCACGTGCACTACAAGCCGTCAGCATGGAAACCCAAAGCGGGAATAGCTCTTGAGACCGGAGTGTGATTTTTTTTCCCCATTACGGCATTCACTGTATGGGATAAATATGTTTTTATTTTGATAGTTTGGGCCATTTTGGGACATGAGGATACCTATAATGCTTTTATATTACTTATTTTTTATGAGAAGGGGGGGGTCATTTGAATTTTGATAGTTTTTTTTTGTTAAAAAGCTTTATTTAACTTTTTTAAGCCATTTGTTAAATCTCTAGGGGACTTGCACATGTGATCTTCAGAGAAGTCTGGAAAGGCCTTAGTAAGGCTCAGGACTACTACAGCAGTACATTCTGTGGGGAGTCGCTGTGGTAGACAGCGGTGCGGGTGCAGTATAGAGGCACAAGGGAGTCCAGAAGGTGCGGAAAACAGTGTTTTATTCACACTTGCATCAAATTAACAGCAGACAGTCACTTGGTGTTAAATCACACACACATCAGAAAACGAGTGGAAAACAAAAAGTCCAAACACAGGTTCCGATCACCTGGGAGGTTTGAGGTGCGGGGTCGCACCTGGCTGTCAGCCCAGCCGCAGGACAATCCACCGTCAGGCTTCCAGGAATAACCCCACTTGGCTGAGCTCCTTCCTCCAGGTCAGAGAGCTCCACAGCACTGTGATCAGCTCCAGGACAATCACTCTTCCAGCTGCTGGTGCTGGCTGAGTTTTTAAACCCAGCCCAAAACCAGGACTGGGTCGTGGGGAGCAGCCACCCACCCTACACTTTAGCTGCTCACGGTAAGAGCCGGCCCGGATCGGCTTTGCAGCCATGCTATTTAGCAAATGTGTCAGTAGCACTACCTGCTACTGACATCAACAAACGGCTCTTACCTCACCGAAGCTATGAACCTCGGTGACACGTACCTGCCATCTAGGACGGCACCCTGCACCTTACCACATACCCCCCTTTGTTCAACCCTGAGGGGTGGACACACGACAAACAGTGTACCCGGGAGAGTGCGTCTGCATTTTTTTAACAACCGGCCCGCTCTGTGCTCCACCGTGAATTTAAAATTCTGTAGGGACAGAAACCACCTGGTGACCCGGGCATTCCTCTCTTTGGCTTGGGACATCCACTTGAGTGGGGAGTGGTCGGTCACCAGGCGGAAGCTTCTGCCCAACAGGTAATAACGGAGGGCCTCGAGTGCCCACTTGATGGCCAGGCACTCTCTCTCAACTATGCTGTACCTGGTCTCGGCTGGGGTGAGCTTGCGGCTGAGGAAGACAACGGGATGCTCCTCCCCGTTGACTTCCTGCGATAGTACCGCACCAAGGCCAACCTGAGAGGCGTCGGTCTGGACAACGAACTCTTTCCTGAAATCGGGTGTCACCAAAACCGGGGACCCACACAGGGCCGATTTCAGGGCGGAGAAAGCCTTTTCCGCCTGCTCATTCCAGCGGACCATCCCTGTCTTACGCCCCTTTAATAACTCTGTCAATGGCGAAGCGATAGTGGCAAAGTGGGGCACAAACCTCATGTAATACCCCACAATCCCCAGGAACGACTTTATCTGCCTGGTGGTGACCGGTCGGGGCCAACTCCGTATTGCCTCTACCTTATTTACCTAAAGCTTAATGACTCCCCGCCCAATGACATACCCCAGGTATTTGGTCTCTTCCAACCCAATCGCACACTTCTTTGGATTGGCGGTTAGACCAGCTTTCCTCAGGGCATCCACTACCGCCTGCACTTTGGGCAAATGGCTTTCCCAGTCGGTGCTGTGGATGATTACATCATCTAAGTAGGCCGAGGCGTACCGACGATGTGGTCGCAGCACTATGTCCATTAACCTTTGGAAGGTGGCGGGGCGCCATGCAGGCCAAAGGGTAACACCTTGTAGTGATACAGGCCCTGCGGGTAACAAAGCGGTTTTTCCTTGGCCGACTCCGTTAAGGGTACCTGCCAGTACCCTTTAGTGAGGTCCAGCACAGAAAAATAACGGGCTTGTCCTAAATTCTCAACAAGCTCGTCTACCCGGGGCATGGGATACGCGTCAAACTTGGACACTTCATTTAACTTGCGAAAGTCGTTGCAGAACCGCAACGTCCCATCCGGCTTGGGTATTAGGACTATGGGACTGGCCCACTCACTTTTGACTCCTCAATGACATCGAAGCTTCAACATTAATTGCACTTCCTCCGCGATGGCCCGTCGCCGAGCCTCGGGTACCCGGTATGGTTTTAACCGGATCTTGGCCTGAGGCTCAGTGACGATGTCATGTCGGATGAGAGACGTGCGGCCAGGGAGGTCCGAGAACACATCCGTGTTCCGACTGATGAACTCCTGACTTCCTGAACTTGTTTGGAAGACAGGCTGTCTGCAATTTTACCGTGGTTACGGCTTCACAGGCCTCGAACTGTGGGGCTGGACCCTTTTCACCTAGAAGCCCTGGCCGGGGGCTGTGGTCGTCGGCCGTGTCCCTATCTTTCCACGGCTTTAGTAAATTCACGTGGTACACCTGCTCCGGCTTGCGCCGCCCTGGCTGGTGTACTTTGTAATTTACTTCCCCTACTTTCTCGATCACCTCATAGGGGCCCTGCCACCTAGCTAAGAATTTGCTGTCAAGGGTGGGTACCAGAACCAAAACCCGACTCCCGGATTGAAGCCCCGCACCCGAGCCTGACGATTGTACACCCTACTTTGGGCTTGTTGCGCTGCCTCCATATGCTCCCGGACCAGCGGCAACACCCTTTCCATCCGGTTCTGCATCTGGGTGACATACTCAATGACACTTTTGTGGGGGACAGGCTGTTGTTCCCATGCTTCCTTGGCGATATCCAACAGGCCCCGAGGGTGTCTGCCATAAAGCAGTTCGAAGGGCGAGAACCCAGTAGAGGCCTGGGGTACCTCTCGCACTGCGAACATGAGATAGGGCAGAAGCAGGTCCCAGTCCTTCCCATCTCTAGACACCACCCTTTTAAGATATTTTTAAAGTTTGGTTAAACCTCTCGACAAGACCGTCCGTTTGCGGATGGTAAGCGGACGATCCGCAATTGCTTTATACGCAATAATTTACACAGTTCCCTCATAACTTTGGACATAAAAGGGGTCCCTTGGTCGGTCAGAATCTCTTTTGGCAGGCCCACACGGGAAAACATTTCCATTAACTCTTTGGCAATGAGCTTAGCTGAGGTATGTCGCAGAGGCACCGCCTCCGGATACCGAGTGGCATAGTCGAGAACTACCAAAATGTGTTGGTGGCCCCGGGCAGACTTTGGTACAGGCCCAATTAGATCCATAGCGATTCGCTCAAACGGGACCTCAATAATTGGAAGAGGTACCAGAGGACTACGGAAATGTGGCTGGGGGCTATTTATCTGACAGGTGGGACAGGACTTACAATAATTCTCTACCTCCTTGAACACACTGGGCCAATAAAACCGCTGCAGTATGCGGTCCTGGGTTTTCTGCCACCCCAAGTGTCCCCCAAGAACATGTTGGTGGGCAAGCTCCATGACAAGCTTGCGGTACGCTGTGGGCACCACCAACTGTTCAACAGGTTCACCCCGGATTTGGTTCACCCGATATAACATTTCTTGGTGAACAACAAAGCGGGGAAATATTACCTCAGCCCCTGGCTTCTGGGGTTTACCATCAATTTCCAGCACATTCTCCCAGGCCCTGGTTAGGGTTTGGTCCCGGTGTTGGGCAGTCCCAAAATTATCACCGGAGATGTGGAGGTCTGCCAACTCAGGTCCTGGTGGCAAGTCCTCCATGTCTCCCACCATTACACTCAGTGGGGGTGTCTCCCCCTCTATCACAGCAGTGGTGGTCACCCCTACCGCAGGCCCTTCGGACTCGGGCTCCCAGGGCTCTGGCCTCCCACTGGAACCAGGCCACTCAGCTAGGGTTACCCCTGTCTCAGGGCTATTAGTCACTTTCACCTCAGGCCATAGTGACGGAAAACCAGGGAAGTCTCTCCCAATTATTAGTTCATAGGGTAGCTTTGAGGAGATCGCCACTTCACAAGTCCATGTGCCGGCCGCCGTGGACAGAGACATTACAGCAGTGGGATAGTCCTTTAAGTCTCCGTGTATGCACACCACTCCAACTTTCCGGCCCGTATACTGGGTGGGCTGTACCAGGGCAGCACTTACCAGGGTTACTAGGCTCCCTGAGTCCAACAGCCCTTACGTGGCCAGGCTCGTGACACAGCCAGCAGACTATCGGGGCCGGGTCTACAGGGGGTACACGCCGAGCCGGTTTCTCGGGTACCAGTCGCCGGGACTGGATGGGAGTCCTCCGGGGTTTGACCGGCCCCCTCGCAACAACACCCCCTTTCAAGTTTTGGGTGGCCTCATAGCGCTCCACCAGGTCGACCATTTCTAGGGCATTGGTGGGTGATACCTGGCCGATCCAGTGCTGAAGGGGGTAAGGCAAGGCCCTCCAGAACATGTCAGCCAGCAGACGGTCCAGCATAGCAGTCGGACTTAGAATGTCAGGTTGCAGCCATTTTTGCAACCTGTGCAGCAATTCATAGTACTGCGGCCTGGCGGGTTCAGCCGCTTTAAAGTCCCACTGGTGGACCCGCTGAGCCCGGACCAACACATTTACCCCCAGTCTGGCCAGGATCTCCCCCTTCACCGTGGGATAATCAGCAGCCTGGTCATCTGCTAAATCAAAAAAAACTTGCTGGGGTCCGGATGCCAGGAACGGAGCAACCACCTCGGCCCACTGGTCACGGGGTAACTTTTCCCTCACGGCGACCTTCTCAAAGACCGCCAGGTATGTCTCAACGTCGTCTGAGGGGGTCATTTTTGGGACCGCCGCACGGACAGCTTTCCGGGCATCGTGGACGTGGCGGGACGCTCCTGCAGTTTGCAATGCCATCACGTGCTGCAGCAGTAGCTGGTTGGTCTCCCGCTGCTGCACGTTAGCCTCTATGAGAGCTTTCACCGCCGCCTCCATTTTGTCAGGGAACACAGGCTGCAACTTTGCCGGCCGAATATAGGACATCCAGTCGTTCCCAGAAAAAACAAACTTCGGCGTTCACGCCAGCCTCACTGCGCATGCCCGCATCCGAAACCAAATGTGGGGAGTCGCTCTGGTAGACAGCGGTGCGGGTGCAGTATAGAGGCACAAGGGAGTCCAGAAGGTGCGGAAAACAGTGTTTTATTCACACTTGCATCAAATTAACAGCAGACAGTCACTTGGTGTTAAATCACACACACATCAGAAAACGAGTGGAAAAACAAAAAGTCCAAACACAGGTTCCGATCACCTGGGAGGTTTGAGGTGCGGGGTCGCACCTGGCTGTCAGCCCAGCCGCAGGACAATCCTCCTTCAGGGTTCCAGGAATAACCCCACTTGGCTGAGCTCCTTCCTCCAGGTCAGAGAGCTCCACAGCACTGTGATCAGCTCCAGGACAAACACTCTCACAGCTGCTGGTGCTGGCTGAGTTTTTAAACCCAGCCCAAAACCAGGACTGGGTCGTGGGGAGCAGCCACCCACCCTACACTTTAGCTGCTCCCGGTAAGAGCCGGCCCGGATCGGCTTTGCAGCCATGCTATTTAGCAAATGTGTCAGTAGCAATACCTGCTACTGACATCAACAAAAACGGCTCTTACCTCACCGAGGCTATGAACCTCGGTGACACGTACCTGCCATCTAGGACGGCACCCTGCACCTTACCACAATTCATATGGAGGCCGTCCTGTGACAGGGTTCAATAAAAATGTCTTGAATCTCCCATATTCAATCTTTGTTGGACGGCACTCCTCTATACGGATGGTGCTCAGTGGTAGTGAAGTATCACGGATTCAATAGAAAAGACCACGGCACTCGAACGCCATCCAGGACCTCTCTGACCTGCCTGTTTAACTATGGCCGTGATCAAGGTCCGGAAATAGGACCGAAACGTTGGCCACCTACTATATATAAAAAAAACCTGGATGGATCTAAATATATATGAATAAATTCAAAACCTAAATTCACAATTAATTTGAGTGCCGTGGTCTTTTCTATTGAATCTCCCATAGACTGCAATAGTAAATCATTGCAGTCTAGTGGAGATTCAATACATTTCTATTGCTGTGGTAGCCTCGTATATCAGTGATGTCATCAGCAGGGGGCGGGGCTGTGACAACCTGCCTGTATATCATGTCTGAGAGGTTGTCACAGCCCCGCCCCTGCTGATGACATCACTGATATAATGACATGTGATCAGACATGAGATCCACACCTTATACTACAGGAACATCTATTACTGCTGACAACCTTGAGGACAGGATTCAGACCGCGCGTAGGAATCGAAAGTCCCAAAAAGCAGTTCACTTATCCCTCCAGGAAATGCTGAGGTCTGCAGATATCCTGGATATAGATATCCTGCAACTTGTAAAAGATGTACAATAGTGAAGTTCCGTGAGGTTCCTCACCTCTTAATTGCTCAGTTTATACTCACAAAAGTAGCAGGTTTTTCAGGCACATCAAGCTGGAGTTGCAACTTTCACCCTTCACAGGATCCGGGGGCACACTCCCACAGTAGCAGATAAAAGGTGTAGTATACGCTCAGGAACCCACCGACTTCAGATGAGGCTTCTTTTCTTTTCAAACACTGCAAACCAGAAGCTCTCCAACCATAGTGAGGATCCGATGGTAACTTCAAAATTTTTTAATATCAATGTACTTACAAACAAATTTCTTTAAAATCACATAAAATCAAGCGTTTTGCAATCCTCTCGCCCAACCCGGGTTTCGCTCCCAGAGCTTCGTCAGGGGCTCGCATAGAAAAAACACCCCTCCCCTTCTTTTTAAACCTGATCTCATTAGTCCCACACCTGGGTATGTTCAGCAAAAACTTCTGCCCTCCTCCCAAGCATGGAACAAGGGCAGGGCGTGCTTGCTGATTAAAATCGCATCATTGTAGACCTGTATTCACACACATATAATAAAATCATTTTTTATCTCAAAACAGCTTGTAAGTCAAAATCCACATTTAAACCGCAAGGTTGCAGTGTATTCAGTTCATATATCCACTTACTTTCTATTTTATTAATTTTTTCTATAAGACTTCCTCCTCTCCAATGGCCACTTACTAGTTCTATACCCATAAATTTCAATCCCTTGGGTTTTTTGATGAAACCTTTTATAATGTGAAGAAACTCCATGACTTTCCAGCCCTTTACTTATATTTCTTATGTGTTCCTGGATCCTAGTTTTTAGGGGTCTGATGGTACGTCCCACATACTGGAGGCCACACGGGCACTCCAGTACGTATACGACTCCTTTGCTGTTGCAGGACATCTCCCCTACCACCTCCAATTCTATTTTTTTAGTATTACTAACAATTTTTGTTTGTTTTTGTGCCTTCTCACTATTCCTCCGATTCTTACATGCACTGCAAAATCCACACCAATTAAAACAGTTTTTCTTTCTACTAATCTTTTCTAATGGTATTGCGCTCTGAACTAATTTGTTCTGCAGGTTGGGTGCTCTTCTGTAGATCACATTTGGTTGTTCTGGAATCAAGGATCCAATTACTGGGTCATTTTTCAAAATGGACCAGTTCTTTTTAATTGCATTTTTAGCTGCCCGGAGCCCTGTGTGAACTGGGTTATAAAGGAGAAACGAAAGTCGGGTATTTCTCCCTGCTTTTTGATGAAATTGTTTGTCCCTGCATTTCTATATCTTTAATACATTTTGTTAATTGTTCATCACTGTATCCTTTTTCCAAAAAACGCTTTTTATCACTTCACTTTGTTCTTTAAAAACAGTATGCTCAGTGCAGTTTCTGTGGATTCTCTGGACCTGTCCCCTAGGTATATTTTGTAACCAAGGGGCAAAATGACAGCTAGTAAGATCAATATACCCATTCACATCAGTGGGTTTAAAGAAAGTTTTAGTTTTAAAATTTCCATTTTCTATATAAATGGTTAGGTCCAGGAAGTCCACGGAAACGGCACTGATAGTACTGGTGAAGCTCAAATTCCACTCCTTGTTCTCCAGTCCCCTAATGAAGGTCTCAAGTTCGTTTTTCCCCTTCCCAGATTATCAGGCAGTCATCTATATACCTTCTCCAGATTTTCAACACACCTTTTTGTTCTTCTTTATTCAATAAAGGGTCTATGTAGGATTTCTCCCACATGGCCATGAATAAGTTTGCAAAACTTGGGGCGAATTTCGCCCCCATCGCCGATCCCAACCTTCTGGAGGTAATAGTCACCCTTAAACCAAAAATAATTATGGTCCAAACAAAAAGAACGCAATCCACTATAAAGTCTGCTTGTATTTGTGTCATTTGGGGATCACCATATAACGTCTCTTTAATTGCCTGCAGTCCCTTGTTCTTTGGTATACTCGTGTACAGCGAGGATACATCAATAGTAGCTATCCACGTGTTCTTATTGGCCACAGGTAACTCTCTAACCATTTTCACCACAGTCCCACTATCTTTCAAAAGGAGGGATTTGGGGTACATATTTCTTTAAGAAGGTATCTACGTACTCCGTGATCCGGCTGGTAAGGAATTAATCCCGACACAATAGGTCTGCCCGGGGGTGGGTCAGGCTTTTATGGATCTTCGAAGTACGTAGATAACTGGTGTTGTAGGTTCTTTTAAATTCATGTACTCCATTTCCTTTTATTCAATATTCCTTTGTCTTCTCCATAATTAAGCAGCTCCAACAATTTGTTTTTAAATTCAGGGAGGGGGTCCTTTTTCAACATCAAATAGGTTTTTGTATCTTTCAGTTGTCTTAAAATCTCCCCTTCATAGTCCTCTATATTCATAACTACTATTCCTCCCCCCTTATCCGCAGGTTTTATTACAATCTCTTTGTTGTTCTGTAGTGCCTTTAATGCCTCTCTCTCTTTTTTAGTTAAATTTCCACTTTTTCTTTCTAGTTTTATATTTTCTAATTCATTTAGAACACTTCTCTTAAAGGCATCAATACATTCATTATCTTTATTCTTTGGAAAAAAACGAGATTTCTCTTTTAAATCTGTACAGGAACATCTATTACTGCTGACAACCTGCCTGTATATCCTGTCTGAGAGGTAGTCAGCAGTAATAGATGTTCCTGTAGTATAAGGTGTGGATCTCATGTCTGATCACATGTCATTATATCAGTGATGTCATCAGCAGGGGGCGGGGCTGTGACAACCTCTCAGACATTGTATACAGGCAGGTTGTCAGCAGTAATAGATGTTCCTGTAGTATAAGGTGTGGATCTCATGTCTGATCACATGTCATTATATCAGTGATGTCATCAGCAGGGGGCGGGGCTGTGACTACCTCTCAGACAGGATACACAGGAAGGTTGTCAGCAGTAACACATGAATCGCCCCTTGTAACTTATGGTTAGCGGCTCCTGGGTTCAGTGATGAGTCTGTGGGTACGTCTAGATTTCGGGACAGGTCTGGGTGAGATAAGAGCGGGTGACGGTACTTGATAATGTGCTGAATTATTCAGGGAGTAGGCCCTTGAAATTGGATTGTGTGTGGGGGGGGAGCGCGGCAGGGTGATCCGCAGAAAGTAAACACAGGCTCGGTTGTCACTTGACTTCTTAAGTAAAAGCCAACGCGGCGCGGGCGGTGAGACTGGGAATCTGGTTTCTCCCAATTAAATTTAACAATTGCTGTCTTTGAATGTTTCATGAAAGCCTCTTCCCGCTCCCCTCCCCCTCCTCGGGACACGTTCACTATTAGCCTCCGTCTTTAAGCTGCATCAATAATTTCTTAATGACTTGGGCACAGGCTGGCGCGGCTTCGGGAGGAGGACGAGCGACTCTGCCGCTGCTGTGAAGGATCCCTCTGCGGAGCTGCGGTCACGTCCGTCTCGCCTTCTGTCCGATCGATTATCACTTAATTATCAGGACAAGCAGAGCCGGTGACCCTACCCCGGCGGGCGTCGGAGCCTCGCACGCCCCTATCACAAACAAGCATCAGTAGCTTTCAATTAATGCATCCGATACATGGAAGGCGCCGAGCGGCGATATCGCAGGAAGGCGCAGCTGGAGGAGTGTGATAGCGCAGGCAGCAGGAGAGTCCAAATAACTTGTCACCATAAGCCAGACCTGATGTCCCCACTAAAGTGATATGTCACCTGGAAGTGGAGCGGGGGAGAGCAGCTCTGCAACAAAGTAACAATTACTGCCTATAAGTATCACTGGGGTCTAAGGACCTGAAATATACAAGAGAGTCCCATACTGTACAGGAGCAGCACAAGATAATGTACATACACAGTGACTGCACCAGCAGAATAGTGAGTGCAGCTCTGGAGTATAATACAGGATGTAACTCAGGATCAGTAAAGGATAAGTAATGTATGTACACAGTGACTGCACCAGCAGAATAGTGAGTGCAGCTCTGGAGTATAATACAGGATGTAACTCAGGATCAGTAAAGGATAAGTAATGTATGTACACAGTGACTGCACCAGCAGAATAGTGAGTGCAGCTCTGGAGTATAATACAGGATGTAACTCAGGATCAGTACAGGATAAGTAATGTATGTACACAGTGACTCCACCAGCAGAATAGTGAGTGCAGCTCTGGAGTATAATACAGGATGTAACTCAGGATCAGTACAGGATAAGTAATGTATGTACACAGTGACTGCACCAGCAGAATAGTGAGTGCAGCTCTGGAGTATAATACAGGATGTAACTCAGGATCAGTACAGGATAAGTAATGTATGTACACAGTGACTGCACCAGCAGAATAGTGAGTGCAGCTCTGGAGTATAATACAGGATGTAACTCAGGGTCAGTACAGGATAAGTAATGTATGTACACAGTGACTGCACCAGCAGAATAGTGAGTGCAGCTCTGGAGTATAATACAGGATGTAACTCAGGATCAGTACAGGATAAGTAATGTATGTACACAGTGACTGCACCAGCAGAATAGTGAGTGTAGCTCTGGAGTATAATACAGGATGTAACTGAGGATCAGTACAGGATAAGTAATGTATGTACACAGTGACTGCACTAGCAGAATGGTGAGTGCAGCTCTGGAGTTTAATACAGGATGTAACTCAGGATCAGTACAGGATAAGTAATGTATGTACACAGTGACAGCACCAGCAGAATAGTGAGTGCAGCTCTGGAGTTTAATACAGGATGTAACTCAGGATCAGTACAAGATAAGTAATGTATGTACACAATGACTGCACCAGCAGAATAGTGAGTGCAGCTCTGGAGTATAATACAGGATGTAACTCAGGATCAGTACAGGATAAGTAATGTATGTACACAGTGACTCCACACACAGAATAGTGAGTGCAGCTCTGGAGTATAATACAGGATGTAACTCAGGATCAGTACAGGATAAGTAATGTATGTACACAGTGACTGCACGAGCAGAACAGTGAGTGCAGCTCTGGCATATAATACAGAATGTAACTCAGGATCAGTACAGGACAAGTAATGTGTGTACGAGGAAGCGAGCAGCCTTCTGGGGAAGAAATGCAGAAGACGGCCGACCAGTGTGCAGATGCCTTCTACTTCTATCGGATAGCTCTCCTGGAGCTGGCGCGAATGGAGAACCATGTCCTGGGTAA
The DNA here is from genome assembly GCA_033119425.1 of Bufotes viridis. NCBI lineage: Eukaryota > Metazoa > Chordata > Amphibia > Anura > Bufonidae > Bufotes > Bufotes viridis. The sequence goes on from CM065593.1 coordinate 15,180,853, forward strand.
CACTCTGGAGGGAATGCCAGAAGAACAAGAGTCTGATAAGGACCCTAATATCTCCAGTGCCTCCAACCTTGATGAGAAAGAAAGGGAGGATTTAAGAGTACAGGTATATGATGCCATGTTCCGAGAAGGGTGAGGCGGCTAGCAAAGAGAATGGAGACTCCAAAGAGACAAAGGGTGAAGAAGCTAAGGCCGATGAGTTTGAGTGGGAGAAATCCTCAGATGCTGCATAGACCAAAGACAAGGCTGAAGGAGAGTCTGCAGAAGTGGAAAAAGCCACTGAAGAAGCAGAGGACTCTGAAACTGCCGCCAAACCTGAGGAAGCCCCTGCTGAAAAGAATTGAACCATCGTTCATTCAAACATCTGTGGTGTATTGCAGATCCGCAATACACCCAGCCCGCACCCACATAGAACAGCCTATTCTTGTCTGCAGCTCTGGACAAGAATAGGACATGTTCTATTTTTTTCCTGAGCCATGGACTGGAAGTTCAGTGGCGCGATTCGGAAATCGCTCCGGAGAGCACCCTGTGAGTGAAGATAACCAAAATCCAGAAAGCTACAGTGGTTTCAGCAAAATGTAGTTTGCTGAGACAGTTTTGTCTAGATTCAGTCCTGGGCTGGATTTTATTTGGACTGGTGGGTAGGTTTGGTAGTGGGATCTGCCAGTCCACACCCTTCCAGTACACATATTGCCTTTAGCTGAGGAGATCACAGGTGAGGTCAGCTGTTGTAATTACTGAGGGATAAACCAACGCTCAGTGTATGAGTCCGGGGAAGAGGGTGACTCTGGAGAGGGGGAAGCCTGCAAGAGGCTCTGTGTGGTCTCAGCCAGGAGGGCTGAGGGGCCACAAGGCTGTGTGAAGCCAGATCTCCCCCCTGTGTGGGACTGTGCCTGATGAGTTGACCTGCTAAGTGTCTGAACCTGATACCCTGTGTGGGAACTGAGCTCTATAGGTGAGATAGAGATGACACATGTATCAGGTAGAGCGAAGACGGGCAGGTGTTTATTTTGGTTTATGTTTGTGTTGGTGCTGAAGTGCCAGAATAAAGCACCATTTGGACTTGAACCCCGTTGTCTGAAAAGGAGTCTGTCATTGCCGACCCCTGAGAGAAAGAGAGAGCGATACCTTACAGTATATACATTACATTACTTATCCTGTACTGATCCTGAGTTTTACATCAGACACGGAGGCTTCATATTGCTATCTCTTCCTTTACTGATCACGAACAGCAGCAAGGAGAAATATAAACAAAAAATGCAAATGGTCACCATAGTAACCCTCACTTCCCACCCCCACAGCCCCTATATAAGGCTGCATCCAAGGTGGGACTTCCTCTTTCTTGCTGCTCACCAGATAAGTGACACTCATTTTCTACTGGGTTTTTCTTTTCTTAGTTTGCTGATATTTCAACAGTCCCCTTTGGGTTTTATTATTGTCTGCGCCCTGTCTGCTTTATTTCTGTATTTGGGTTCAGTTTTCACTGCTTTGCCTTCTGCCCCTGGGGTTTTTTTTCTCCCCTTTGGGGGGGTAAGTTCTCCTTTTGGCCTCGCCCCCCCCCCTCCCTTCCCTGTGTGGCGGGGGTTTTTCCTCCCCCCCTCCTCCTGCTCCCGGCAGCTTCCTTTGGGGTTCGGGTGTTCCCTCCCCTCTTGTGGCTCCACGCTCTGGCCATCACTGCTCCATTTCGCGGCCTTTTGCGCTCTGCCACGCCCCCCCCCCTCTCTTTTCCTGTGGGACGAGTATTACCTTCCTCCTCCTCCAGCTCCCGGCTTCCTCCGGCGTTCGCGCGCTTCTGCAGGTCGCAGCGAGATCTCGCGAGATCCGGCGGCCATCTTGGATCCTGTTCTCGCGAGGTCTCGGTGTTTCCGGTCTCCTGCGTTCCCTGCTGCCGGTCCCCTGTAGCCTGCGCTGCTCCGCTCCTGCTTTGTGTTTCTGGGGTGATTTACCCCTGCTACCCTTGCATTTTCCCTACAGGTACTATTCCTATTAGGTTTCTTTGCCCTCGGGCCCTATTGTAATAGTTATTCAACCCGCATTCAATTTTCTTTTACATGGATCCTCCATCTGCCCAGCCCACCCCCTCCCCTCGCTCTGGGGATGCCAGACCCTCTGATGTGGACGCACAGGCGCTGGTCCTGCAGCGCTCTGTGTCCAGTGCTATTTTAGAGGCAATGGGGTCCATGTCCACGGTTATCTCCCAGACTATTTCCCAGGCCCTGTTTGCACACCCCCTTGTTGGGGCCAGACCTGCTCCCTCTGAAGGGACCCAGCACTCGATTGCTGTTGATCCTCCTGTTGGACAGGAGACCATGACGGGTGTGTTTGATGCCACCAAAGACGACGCGCTGAGGTCGCGTAAAAGAGCTTGTCCCCGCCAGGCTGATAGAACGCGGGTGTGGAAATGCGCTAGAGTGCAGGCTATTTCCGACTCGGATTTGGATCTTGGTTCGGTCCCAGAGGACACGGCGGAGGCCAGTGATTTCTCAGAGGAGGATGACACCGCTCCGGTGTCCGACCCTGTCACCACTACCCCTTCTGCTCCTGTAGCTAAGGAATCATCCTCTGCCTCCGCCGAAAATGTCTCTGCCTCCCTTTTGGATTCTGCCGGGGTACCTTTCTAAGGAGGCACGCAGTAAGTTGCGAGCGGAGTGCCCCAGGCCCATCATACCACACAAGATCTGCGACACCCCAGTCGTAGATCCGAAAATGACACAATTCTTATCCAAAACGGGGTGGAACGCCCGGAAGGGTTTAGATTCAGCCCTTAGAGGCTGCCAGGATAAACTCCTGGACATATTTGGCCCGCTGGCGAAAATTATGGAGCTGGCGGAGTCAGCCAGACAAGAGGGTTCCCACATCGACCCTGAGGAGCTTACAGGCTGGGCACAACGGGCGATTTGCATCGCCGGGGGCACTAATGCGGCCCTGTCAGTGGAGAGGAGCAAGGCCATTCTCCTTAGGATGGATCCCAAACTAATTAACCTCGCCCAAACTGAGACGGGCAAAGAGGCGGAGGGCTTGCTATTTGGGGATTCCTTTATAAAGGATCTTAGCCGCTTCGTTGGCACATTTTCCGCCCTCGATAAGGCCCAGGCGACGATGCGCAAGGTCTTCCAGGGCCGGGTCTCTCACAGGGCCGGCAGCAACAGGGACCGCCTGTCCGGCCGATCCAGCACCCGAGCCAGGGGTGTATCCAGAGGCTCCTACTCCCAGCGGTCCACCTTCCAGGACCAGCGGACGCCTCCGCCTTTCTTTCCATCCAGAGGCGGACAGTGGCGGTCTCGTTCCTTCCGAGGAAACACAGCTCCCCGCAAGACCTCCGGTAAGTCTGACCCCAGTCGGGGATTCTTCGGTCCATTGTGTAGGGGGCAGGCTTCGGCATTTTTTCCACGCTTGGGAACTAATTACGTCAGACCCATGGGTTCTGGCAACCGTCAAGGGTTTCTCCATAGAACTCATGGACAACCCTCGCTCAGTGCAGCCCCCACCGCCCACTCCTCGGAGGGGCGCTCACTCCGCCCTAGTGGACGAGGAGCTCTCTTCCCTCCTCCTCAAGAGGGCCATAGAGAGGGCTCCCGGCCACTCAGGGGAAGTGATAAGCAACATCTTTTTAGTCCAGAAGAAAGGGGGACAGATGCGCTCTGTGATCAATCTCCGGGCTCTAAACAATATCGTTCGGTACCGTCACTTCAAGATGGAGGGAATCCATCTGCTCCGGGACCTTCTCTCCCCCAGGGATTGGCTTGTGAAACTGGATCTGAAGGACGCGTACCTTACGGTCTCCGTTGCCCCCCACTCCAGGGATCTCCTTCGGTTCCTCTGGAAGGACGAGGTCTGGAGATTCACATGCCTTCCATTCGGCTTGTCGTCGGCTCCTTGGTGCTTCACCAAGCTCCTGCGTCCAGTCATGGCCTGGTTGAGGTGCCGCGGAGTCCGCCTCATTGTCTACCTGGACGACATACTACTGATGCATCAGTCCAGGTCGACGCTACTGGAACACCTCCGATGGACGGCGGATCTCCTGGAGTCGCTCGGTTTCCTATTCAACTTGGAGAAGTCCTGTCTCACTCCCTCCCGGAGGATGGACTTCCTCGGTTTCACAGTGGACTCGCTCTCGGAATCCCTCAGTCTTCCAGGGGACAAGTTGCGATCCATTCGCAAGGAGCTGCGTCGGGCGTTGGCCTGTGCCCACCTCTCTCTTCGTCACCTGGCCCGCATCATTGGCCTGCTGGCGTCGTCCATCCAGGCAGTCTTCCCGGAACCGTTGCATTACCGGGCCCTGCAGCGCTTGAAGATTGCGCACCTCCGCTCCGGTGCTTCCTTTGCGGACATGGTGGAATTGGATTCGGAAACCAGAGAGGAGATTCGTTGGTGGATTGCCAATCTGGAGGCCTGGAACGGCAGGGCGATCTTTGGCTTCCAGCCGGAATTCACCATCGAGTCAGATGCGAGCCTCCATGGTTGGGGAGCACATTGCGACGGGGTATCCACCGGAGGACCCTGGTCGGAGGTCGAGGCGCACTTGCACATCAATGCCTTGGAGTTGCTGGCCGGCTCGTTGGCCGTCAAGAGTTTTACCAACGGTATGGCCAACGCATGTATCCGTCTTCGGATGGACAATATTTCTGCGGTCCGCTACATCAACCGTTTGGGCGGCACCCAGTCGGCTACCCTGGCGGGTCTGGCGAAGGACTTTTGGTCCTATTGTCTCTCCAGGGACATCATGGTTCAGGCCGAATACCTACCAGGTCTCTGCAATGTGCGGGCGGATTAGAGTTTGCGCCATCTTACGGACGGCAGCGACTGGCAGCTGGACCCGGTGATCTTCTCGGAGGTGTCGGACAGATGGGGACCCTGTTCCGTGGACTTGTTCTCCTCCCGGCTCAATGCTCTCCTTCCCCGATTTTACAGTTGGCGCCCGGATCCGGAGGCTATGGCGGTGGACGCGTTTCTGCAGGATTGGTCCACCGGCCTTCTATATGCCTTTCCCCCGTTCGTGATGATCCCGCGGATGCTTCTCCAGGTTCGTCGCCATCGGGCGGAGTTGATAGCGATAGTCCCCTTTTGGGACTCCCAGGTATGGTACCCGTCTCTGATGGAGCTCTTGGTGGATGTCCCCATTCTTCTGCCGAACCCGATATCTCTCCTACGCTGCCCTCAGGGGACTCCACACCCCCTGCTGCTGGACGGATCCCTGCGGTTGCTGGCCTGCCGGATCTCAGGACTCCAGGAGCGGTCGACGGAGTTTCGGAGGCAACTAGGCGCCTCCTGGACAACGCCTGGGCTCCCGGCACCCGAAAGTCTTATCGGGCAGCCTGGCGAACTTGGGCTAGCTGGTGCTTGGAACGGGACCTGGATCCCGTTTCAGCTCCTGTAGCCCAATTGCTTCAGTTTCTCACCGCTCTCTTCGAAGAGGGGAAGGCTTACAGAACGATCAATCTGTTTCGTTCGGCAATCTCCTCTTCACATCAAGGATTTGATGGGGTCCCGGCGGGACAGCACCCTTCTGTTTCGCGCCTCCTCCGTGGCTCTCGTTTGTCTCGGCCGCCCCGCCCTCGTTTCTCTTCCACGTGGGATGTTTCCTTGGTGCTGACCTTTTTGTCTTCTTGGCCTTCCAATACGGATCTGTCCTTACGTCAGCTTTCCGCCAAATTGGTCACCCTCTTTTGCCTGATTTCTTGCAAGAGGGTGTCTGATGTGCGTGCTCTGGACCATGACGCAAGGTCTTTTACCCCGGAAGGCGTGTCCTTCAACATTTCACGTCGCACGAAGACCAACATCCGGGTAGTGTCCTACCCCAGTTTTTCAGCTTCCCCGGCCTTATGCCCGGTGGCCTGTCTCAAGGAATACGAGACCAGGACTCGTTCTTATCGATCTCCAGACGTGCCGCAGTTGTTTCTTTCTATTCGGCATCCTTTCGGACCCGTTTCCAGCCCCACGTTGGCCCGTTGGCTGAAGTGGGTTATGGCTTTGGCTGGCGTGGACACTTCGGTGTTTACGGCTCATTCGGCACGTGGGGCGGCGTCAACTTTGTTGGCGGTCTCAGGCGCCCGTTTGGAGGACATCCTGCGGTTGGCGGACTGGTCTAGTGCCACTACTTTTCGTGAGTATTATTTCCGTCCTCCTCCTCATTTGTTTGATCCTTTGGTTAACCAGCTTTGAACTAGCAATATGAAGCCTCCGTGTCTGATGTAAAACTAACTGATTTTCCTAGTCTACGACGTAAAGTCATAGTTTTATTAAGACACGGAGGCGAATATTGCCCACCCTGGCCCTACCTTCTGGACTTTATCTGGGTTGGGTAGGATAAGTTTTGTTATTCATATGCGGTTTTATGTGGTGTTTTTTGCCTATAATGTTGTCTTACTGCACTGTTTTATATACTTTAATGTGCCTGCCTTCTTTGGTCGGTTCTGGACTTTGGTGTCCGCTTTGACCTGTATTTTGGCTTTTGCGGACTTTTATTTATTGTATTTTGCCTCTCTTATTTTATTTCAGGTTGAGTCCTCCAGCTCTGGAGTGTTCCTGTACTGGGCGGTGGTTCTGTTCCGGCTCTTGCAGTTGCCCCGTTGGGTTTGTTGAGCGATTACGGATAACTATTTCTCCCAGGCCGTTCCTCTGGATTCTCCTGTTGGATGATCGTCCCCGGTTGGCCGTCGTTGGAGTCCTTGATGCGTGACGTGCTGTGGATGACCAGGGATTTTACCTGTTGTTGGTTTCCGGTTTTCGAGTTTTGGACTGATTCGCGAAGAAAGAGGAAGTCCCACCTTGGATGCAGCCTTATATAGGGGCTGTGGGGGTGGGAAGTGAGGGTTACTATGGTGACCATTTGCATTTTTTGTTTATATTTCTCCTTGCTGCTGTTGGTGATCAGTAAAGGAAGAGATAGCAATATGAAGCCTCCGTGTCTTAATAAAACTATGGGCCAGATTTATCATTACTCTTGCAGTTCACTCCACTTTCAAAGAAGGCGTATGTGTATTTGAGTCAAGTCAAATTTATCATGGGCTCTTTCAGAGGTTGATAAATCTGGTGTATTTCTGGTTCCTAGTTGTATTTTGGCTTTGTCTTTGGAAAAGTCACAATTTTAAAAAAGTGATTTTGTCAAACATAAGCATGGTCATGAGTGGAGTGAGTTTGCGCAATTTTTTGCGACTTTTGCGACTTTTTAAAAGTCGCAATAATAAATCTGTCTTGCAAGTGATTTACATACGACAAAACGCCCATAAACTTGGTTTTGGAGTGAGTGGCGTAAGTCTCCAAAAAGTCGCAAAAAATTGCGCAATTTGGCTTTGCGCAATTTTTGCGACTTTTCGACTCCAGAAAAGTGACTTAGGCTAATGATAAATCTGGCCCTATGACTTTACGTCATAGACTAGGAAAATCAGTTAGTTACATCCTGTATTATACTCCAGAGCTGCACTCACTATTCTGCTGGTGCAGTCACTGTGTACATACATTACATTACTTTTACTGTACTGATCCTGAATTACATCCTGTATTATACTCCAGAGCTGCACTCACTATTCTGCTGGTGCAGTCACTGTGTACATACATTACTTATCCTGCTCTGATCCTGAGTTACATCCTGTATTATACTCCAGAGCTGCGCTCACTATTCTGCTGGTGCAGTCACTGTATACATACATTACATTACTTATCCTTTACTGATCCTGAGTTACATCATGTATTATACTCCAGAGCTGCACTCACTATTCTGCTGGTGCAGTCACTGTGTACATACATTACATCACTTTTACTGTACTGATCCTGAATTACATCCTGTTTTATACTCCAGAGCTGCACTCACTATTCTGCTGGTGCAGTCACTGTGTACATACATTACTTATCCTGCTCTGATCCTGAGTTACATCCTGTATTATACTCCAGAGCTGCACTCGCTATTCTGCTGGTACAGTCACTGTGTACATACATTACTTATCCTGTACTGATCCTGAGTTACATCCTGTATTATACTCCAGAGCTGCACTCACTATTCTGCTGGTGGAGTCACTGTGTACATACATTACTTATCCTGTACTGATCCTGAGTTACATCCTGTATTATACTCCAGAGCTGCACTCACTATTCTGCTGGTGCAGTCATTGTATAAGCGTTGACGATGGAGCAGATGTCTTTCATGACCAGGTCCTGGCCACTCACTGCCATGATTCTCTTGGCTTTTGCATCCACATCAGCCCCATCTACTACTTGTTCAGCAGAAACTTTTTCCATCTTCTCAGCCTCGGCCGGCACCGCAGCGTCACCGTTTCCAGACCCATTCTTAACAGGCTCTGGCTTGGACTTCTTGGCATCTGTCAGAGGACTCTCCTCCTCAGGTCTCCTATTTAGCTTCTTCCATACTAGATGAGAGATGTCCGATACACAGTTGGTTCCCTGTATACACCCTGTTCCAAATTGTTATGTAAATTATATTTAAGTGTCACAAAGATTAAATATTTCGTTTTTCAGTGTAACTCATGGATGGCGTTGCGTCTCCGGGGTCTTTTGATCACTGAAAACGATCTCGGACGCCTGTGATAATTGGATTGCCAGATGAGCCCAATTTAAGGAAAAACTACTAAAAACTACTAAAGGAGTGTTCCACATTATTAAGCAGAGCACAGGTTTCAAGCAATATGGGGAAGAAAAAGGATCTCTCTGCTGCTGAAAAGAGTGAAATAGTTCAATGCCTCGGACGAGGTATGAAAACATTAGATATTTCACGAACACTTAAGCGTGATCATCGCACTATTAAGAGGTTTGTGGCTGATTCAGAGCACAGACGGGTTCGTGCAGATAAAGGCACATTGAGGAAGATTTCTGCCAGAGCCATGCATCGGATCAAGAGAGCAGCTGATAAGATACCATTACATAGCAGCAAAGAGATATTGGAAGCTGCTGGAGCCTCTGGCGTCCCACGGACATCAAGGTGTAGAGTCCTCCAGAGTCCTCCAACTGTGCATAAACCTTCTATTCGGCACCACTAACCAGTGCTCACAAGCAGAAACGGTTGCATTGGGCAGAAAAATACATGAAGAGTAATTTTCAAACAGTCCTGTTCACTGATGAGTGCAACCCTGGATGGTCCAGATGGATGCATCTTCATGCTGCAAAGAATCCCTCTGCATTAATGGCTGCTATGGGGTGTGTGGCCTCCATCCTCCCCTGACCTCAATCCTATTGAGAACCTTTGGAACATCCTCAAGCAAAGGACCCATGAGGGTGGGAGGCAGTTTACATCCAAACAGCAGCTCTGGAGGCTATTCTTGCAAACAAATTTAAGTACAAACTCTCCAAAAACTCACAAGTTCAATGGATGCAAGACTTGTGAAGCTGCTATCAAATAAGTGGTCCTAGGTTAAAATGTAACGTGACCTGTTAGAATGTTTAAAAAGTTAAAATGTTGTTAAAAGTTTGATTGAAATAGCTTTTGATTTCAGTAAATATGCTGCAAACACAACAAATGACAATTTTCAGTTCTTTACTAATTTGGAACAGTGCATTGTACGTTTTTTATGTTTTAAAAAAAAAGTACTGTTATCGTTAGGAGGTTTGTTCAATAAAATTTGAATTCTACTCCTAATAGTTGATAACATGAGAATTTTGCTGACTGTCATTTACATCAATTATTTAGGTAAATGAGAAAAATATCATTTGCATAATAATTTGGAACAGGGTGTAATGTCGTCCCCGAGACTTGCCGGCCGTTCTCTGGTGCCGCTCGTGACTTGGGTGTGTTTTTCTGGGCAAATCGCCGAGGGCCCTGGGCACTTACAGAAGCTCATTTGCATACGTTCAAAAAGTGTCTTTTTCATGATCTCGACGAGGGACACAGAAAAGAAAGGAACCAAAGTAATGGGTCAAACAGTCTACAACCTGCTCTAAAACGCTCAGATTAGGTGACGGACTCCCTTTGCACCATTGGGCTCATGCATACGAACGTATATTCTTTCCGTGGCTGCCCAAAAAATTTTTGCGGACCGTATATGGAACTGTTCATTTCAATGGAAAAAAAGAGTCGTTCCGCGCAGTCTCTACTTCTGGTTAGTCAGTCATTGCATGTGATGTGCGATCTGACAGAAATCCTTCCTCATATACGTCTGTGAGATTGCGCGGTTTTTCTATAGCCTTTCCTCGATGCCGAGTGATCCTCTAGGTGTCCAATACCGTTCTTCACTTCAGCAAGAGGTCCTATAAAAGGATATACGCACAGTGCTCCACCAAGGCACTCTCCCCAGCCTCGAGCAGGCGATCTAGAGTCCTGTCCAGCAGGAACACTATGGGGAGCAGATTATTGAGGCTGACATGCTCCCCGCTGACCATCTTGGTTGCCTGCTCGAATGGAGACAACATGTTGCAGACCTGCTGTGTCTGTCCCCACTCTGCATTAGTGATGTAGGGGAGTGGGTGTAATGGCTGGAGTGCCTAGCAGGTATTCCCTCACCGCCCGTCGCTGCTCCCACAACCTCTCCAGCATGTGGAGGGTGGAGTTCCACCGCGTCTCGCTGTCCACAATCATCCTGTGAGGGGCCAGGCTGTTGTCCTGCTGCAGTTTGGACAGGGACGCGGTGGCGGTTGGCGTCGGAGTGCTGGTAATCCTCCGTACCCTTTGCACGATGTCACTCTACCCTGGGAATGTGCGTAGGAACTTCTGTACCACAAGGTTGAGGACATGTGACATGTTCCCCTAAGCTCACAAGCTGGAGCACGGCCTGGCAGCGGATGTGCCCCACACTTGCGTAGCTACAGGGACCCTTGCTGGGGGCCCAGCAGCGGTGGAGACAGTGGCTTGAGGGAGAGCAGCAGTTCTCCCCTGGACACCCCGGGGTGGCACCACAAACTGAGATGCCGCCACGTCTGATGATCCCTCCCCGGCGCCTCGGGGGGACACCCAATGGGCTGTGAAGCTGATGTATCGTCCCTGCCCATGCCTGCTGGTCCAGGCATCCATTGTCAGATGCACCCTGTCGCTGACAGCGTGATCCAGCGACATCGCTGACAGCGTGATCCAGCGACAGGGATACATTCTGCACAAGGTGCTGGTGTAGGGCAGGGACGCCGGTCCTGGCAAAGAAATGGTGGCTGCGGACACGCCATCTGGGTTGGGCCTGCTCCAACATCTGCCAGAATGGATTTTAGAGGGAAGCAGCCGTTCAGACGTGGCAGCTGTCATCATCTAACCTGAGATGGAACCTGATCGCCCCCAGGTATCTGTGATATCCAGAGTGAGATGTCATCCACATAGTTTATGATGTCACCCAGGAAATTAATAACATGACAGTCGGCCAAACGGCCACGTCTGCGAATATCCACACATGACAGCGGCGAGCTCTGCCGTGTACTGGGGTCTCTATGGCTCGTATTTATTGTCTTCATAAAGACAGGATAGGGCGATTATCCCGTAATGACAGGAGCACAGTGCACGCCGGACACACCTAATTGCACCCACATATGAGGAGTTCGATCTGCTCTGCCACATGCTCTGCTGGTCACACAAATAAATCAGCGCGGACATGGACAATACAGATACTGCTCGGTGTACACAGGGGCAGAGGACTTACAGCGCCAGACCAGTACACAGAGCTTCATCTTTACGGTAAAAAACGGCCTTCAAAAATGGATAAAATGTGAGTTTTCATGGCACTTTTGCAAAGGTGTCGGCATCCGTTATCTGGTGGTCGTTTATCCGTTTTTAATGGCCAGTTTTCAAAACAGATACATTCCGTAGGCTTTTTTTTTAACCACATCCCTGCAGTGGTCTCAGTATACATAATGCTACCCATAGTGCCCCCTGGACATAAAATGGTCCCCATAGTGCCCCCAGTATAAGTAATGTCCCTCTAATACAGACCTCAAATCAGACCGCCATATCAGATCTCCAGATAAGACCCTCATATCGTACCCCAGATCACACCCCCAAATCAGACCTCAAATAAAAACCCAATATGAGACCTCAAATCAGACCCCCTTTTCAGACAACCATTTCAGACCTCCGATCAGAGCCTCTTTAGACCTTCATGTCAGACCGCCTTTAGACCTCCATGTCAGACCTCAGATCAGACCCCCTTTTCAGACAACCATTTCAGACCTCCGATCAGAGCCTCTTTAGACCTTCATGTCAGACCGCCTTTAGACCTCCATGTCAGACCTCAGATCAGACCCCCTTTTCAGACAACCATTTCAGACCTCCGATCAGAGCCTCTTTAGACCTCCATGTCAGACCTATATCAGACCTCAGATCAGACCCAAAATAAATAAATTAATTTACTCTCCAGCTCTGTCGCTGCTCTGCTGCTCCGGAGTTCTCTCCTGCAGTCACACTCCATGATCTTCCACGGGCTTGTGCTGCACTGTGACTTGACTGCGTATCAGATCATATTTAAATACTGACGGCGGGCACTCGTATATGGACTGAACAACTGGAAAGTGATTCTTAATAAAAGTGCTTTAATAATCCCATATTGTACAAATACACCAATAAAAACACATAAAAAACTCCAGAAGAATAGAATGCTTCCTAGATAAAAATTCATGCAATGTCACCATTAAAGGCAGACCATGGGTTTTAGCAGTGCCTATGTGGAAATGCTATTGTAATTTTTAGGCAGAAGCAAACTGCTAACACATGGTTTGTTTCAATAGTTCAGTAACATTACAATAGCATATGTATCATTTCTCCAAATAGAGATCGCACGGCAGATGTTTGTATCGGCAGATCGTCTTTTAACCTATGACAATGAATGACAATAGAAATCCAGACCGATCCTTTCTTTTAGATTATGAATCACTGAAATGTCTCTGATCTCATGCACCCGATGTTATACGGTGCCAGCTCAATTGTAAATGTCTCTGATGTCATGCATCCAATATCTAGGTGCCAACTTAACCGCATATATTCCGCACCTAGAGTAAAACTGTGGGCCACATACGCACTTTCTCCCTCAAAGATAGATTTCAATCCGTTTGTTTCAATATATTGGCAATAATGTTTCCCACATAAAGTGGGCTTACCTCCGCTGTTTATATCAAATTGCAGTATATGCCGGATACCTGTAATTCCCAGTGTTTAATCGCCGGCGTCCCGGCGTTCCACATGTACTCGGTATACTCGCGGCAAGCAAATCTCGTACGGAGGTCTCGTGTGAAATCTCGTGGGCTGTGGCTTTGCCTACCCGTAATATCGTATGAAAAATCTGTTGGTCCTCTTCACAGTGCACTGTATCTTTGCGATGCCGAAGTTTGGAGTAACACTCCTTCCAGCCAGACGCGTTTCGGGGAACGCTTTCCCCTTCCTCAGTGGCAATACCCCGTTCGATCGACACCGCCTCTTTTATAATCCAATCTGGAAAGGTTCAAGTTCTGGATTGGGTCTTGATGGACCTGGAGTACCATACTTTTTTTATTCAGCAGGAAAATCAACCTTGCGGTTTTTATGCGATTTTTAGGCATTTGTTTAATCGTGAGAATAATGTCGAGTGATATTCTCAAAAATGTTCTTCTCGATATTTCAATTGGATTCATTTTGTATAATCCATGTGCATTTTTTATATATCAATCAATAGTTACCCCTCTCTCAACTATCTAAACCTATACATATGTAGCAGATGTTAAACTAATAGATCGCAATTTAAATGCTTACAAATCGCAAAATAGTAACCTTGCGGTATACCTGAGCGTCTCCCTATAAAAACCGCAAGGTTGATTTTCCTGCTGAATAAAAAAAGTATGGTACTCCAGGTCCATCAAGACCCAATCCAGAACTTGAACCTTTCCAGATTGGACTAGGGGTGTCGATCGAACGGGGTATTGCCACTGAGGAAGGGGAAAGCGTTCCCCGAAACGCGTCTGGCTGGAAGGAGTGTTACTCCAAACTTCGGCATCGCAAAGATACAGTGCACTGTGAAGAGGACCAACAGATTTTTCATACGATATTACGGGTAGGCAAAGCCACAGCCCACGAGATTTAACACGAGACCTCCGTACGAGATTTGCTTGCCGCGAGTATACCGAGTACATGTGGAACGCCGGCGATTAAACACTGGGAATTACAGGTATCCAGCATATACTGCAATTTGATATAAACAGCGGAGGTAAGCCCACTTTATGTGGGAAACATTATTGCCAATATATTGAAACAAACGGATTGAAATCTATCTTTGAGGGAGAAAGTGCGTATGTGGCCCACAGTTTTACTCTAGGTGCGGAATATATCCGGTTAAGTTGGCACCTAGATATTGGATGCATGACATCAGAGACATTTACAATTGAGCTGGCACCGTATAACATCGGGTGCATGAGATCAGAGACATTTCAGTGATTCATAATCTAAAAGAAAGGATCGGTCTGGATTTCTATTGTCATTCATTGTCATAGGTTAAAGAGCGATCTGCCGATACAAACATCTGCCGTGCGATCTCTATTTGGAGAAATGATACATATGCTATTGTAATGTTACTGAACTATTGAAACAAACCATGTGTTAGCAGTTTGCGTCTGCCTAAAAATTACAATAGCATTTCCACATAGGCACTGCTAAAACCCATGGTCTGCCTTTAATGGTGACATTGCATGAATTTTTATCTAGGAAGCATTCTATTCTTCTGGAGTTTTTTATGTGTTTTTATTGGTGTATTTGTACAATATGGGATTATTAAAGCACTTTTATTAAGAATCACTTTCCAGTTGTTCAGTCCATATACGAGTGCCCGCCGTCAGTATTTAAATTTGACCTTTTTTTTCCTCTGGAGGGGTGATCCAGAACAGATAGGAGCACCATTCCTGAGAAAAGTGAAAGTGAGCGTCTCCCTATTTTGTATAACATCAGATCATAGTTTGTGCGCTACGTCCTGATGCTGTACGCAGTCAGGACAGTGCAGTGTGGACCTGGGGACCCGGAGAAGACCAGGGGGGGGGGCCTGGGAGAGAGTAGCCACACAGCTGATCATTTGCTACAGTGCATCAAGCAGCAAATATCCTGCTGGCTGTTACCCTGCTGACTCCAACTGGGCAAGGTGGTCAGCGACAATGGACACAACATCGTGGCCACCCTGAACCTTGAGGAAATAACACATGCTCCCTGCATGACGCACATGATTTAGGTCATGGAACGCTTTTTGAAAAAGTACACACTAGCATGCAGAAGGTGCTGGCAATGTCCAGGAGACCGTCCTCGCATTTCAGCCATTCTTATGTGGCAAGGAACTCCCTCCTGGATTTGCAGTGACAGAACGGTCTGCCATTTCACTGCTTTATCCGCGAAGATCCAACTCGCTGGAATTCCACCTTGCACATACTAGAGCGTCTGTACGAGCAGTGGAAATCCGTAAATGATTTCATCATGCACCAGACCACCTCAGCAGGAAGCATGTTGTAGTCCTCTCCTCTGATACCTCCTCTCTGTAATCTCTTGGAGACAGCGAGGAAAGGCGTTAAAGGGGTTCTCCAGGAATTAAGAAAATGAAAATACTGAAATATTACTTTATAATAAATATATTTTTAAATACCTTTCATTAGTTATGATGGCTCGTTTTGTCTGGGCAGCAAATAAAATGGCCGCCCCCCTAGTAGTACACATCGAACCTGTCCTAATCACACAGGAGGACAAGTTGCTTCACAACACTGAGCTAAGGAGCTGCCTCATCCTCCTCTCCTACTTGTCAAGGGATTATGATCCTGAATACAGATAAGATCTTCAGCTGTAGGAATGGAGTTCATAAGGAGACATGAAGTACAGAGAGGAGGTGGGGATGTAGTAATGAGCAGCAGCAGTTGTATGTAGTCTCCATTACCACAGTCTGTCGTGTCCGTCTTCTCTGTACTTCATGTCTCCGCATGAGCTCCATTCCTACAGAGATTCAGCTGAAGATCATATTAAACTGTACTCAGCTCTGACAAGCCGAGAGGAGGATGAGGCAGCTCTTTAGTTCAGTGCTGTGTGATTAGAATAGGTTTTGTGTGTACTAATAGGACGGTGGCCATTTTATTTTTCATGATGATATTTTTTCTGTATATTTTTTCTCCTATCCCAGGAGGAGCTGAGTCTGAGAGTAAGGCCCCATTCAGACGTTGTAGTGTGTTGCGGATCTGCAAATTGCGGATCCGCAACACACCGTGCCGGCACTCCCCATAGAGATGCCTATTCTTGTCCGCAGGCTGCGGACAAGAATAGGACATGCTCTATGTTTTGCGGAGCCGTGCTCTCCGCATCACGTAGTGTGCTCTCCGCATCACGTCCGGTCCCATTCACAATGAATGGGTCCGCATCTATTCCGCAGAAATGCGGAATAGATGCGGACTAAAATGCGGACGTGTGAATGGGGCCTAAAGCGATGATTTATGTTGTAGGTTTCTGGTGTAATGTGACTGACGCTGTGCTATAGATTAGGGTGAACCGGTGAACGTGCAGATTATCCACGGAGGGAGGGGGGGGTCGGCGTGCGCAAGATCCAGATGGGGGGGTGAACCCGCAGAAGATCCACGGAACGTGTGGAAGATCTACAGGGGTGGTGAACGTCTGGAAGATCCATGGGGGGGGGGGGGTGAACATACGGAAGATCCAGGGGGGCGGTCAACATGCAGAAGATCCACGGGTAGCGGGTGAACGCGCAGAAGATCGACGGAACGCGTGAAAGATCCACGGGGGTGGTGAACGTGTGGAAAATCCACAGGCCGGTAAATGTTTGGAAGATCCACAGGGTGGGTGAACGTGCGGAAGATCGACATGAATTTCCTTGCAGATTTCTGTCAGTTTAGCACCTAAAACTGCTATGACTAACAGCGGTTTGTGGTATAGCGGCTCTGTATAGCAGGCGCAGCGCTGTTAGTACAGTCCACATTACCCAGGATCCTCTGAATAGCAGGTGCAGGGGTCTTATTACAGTCCACATTACCCAGAATCCTTTGTATAGCAGGGCATCGCTGTTAGTACAGTCCCAATTACCCAGGATCCTCTGTGTAGCAGGTGCAGCACTGTTAGTACAGTCCACATTACCCAGGATCCTCTGTATAGCAGGCGCAGGGCTCTTATTACAGTCCACATTACCCAGAATCCTTTGTATAGCAGGTGCAGCACTGTTAGTACAGTCCACATTACCCAGAATCCTTTGTATAGCAGGGCATCGCTGTTAGTAGAGTCCACATTACCCAGGATCCTCTGTATAGCAGGCGCAGGGCTCTTAGTAGAGTCCACATTACCCAGGATCCTCTGTATAGCAGGTGCAGCGCTGTTAGTACAGTCCACATTACCCAGGATCCTCTGTATAGCAGGTGCAGGGCTCTTAGTAGAGTCCACATTACCCAGGATCCTCTGTATAGCAGGTGCAGGGCTCTTAGTAGAGTCCACATTACCCAGGATCCTCTGTATAGCAGGTGCAGGGCTCTTAGTAGAGTCCACATTACCCAGGATCCTCTGTATAGCAGGAGCAGGGCTCTTAGTAGAGTCCACATTACCCAGGATCCTCTGTATAGCAGGAGCAGGGCTCTTAGTAGAGTCCACACTACCCAGATTCCCTGGTCCGTCAGGTATGGCACACTCCTGTACCTTGGAAGCAGCTGCTGTCATCAGCGACACCTTCATCACCTATTAATAGAGCACAACGTAAAATCGCCTCAGGTCCTAAATCCGCACCTCATATGTCACCTCGGATCTGCAGGTAAGAAGTCCCCCCCACATGTTGTTTGCTGACACCGGTGCTGATACTAATACAGTCAAGGTGTCGCTGCAAAGAAAGGAGGTGCCGACAATATATTGTGATTTACTTTAATGGAAATTTGTGTAGAAATTCTTGGATTATATTCATCGTCCGGGTCACCGAGAAGACATTTAGATTTAGAATACTTTGCCATTAAGAATACCCAGACATTGCGGAGGTTGTCCTGCTTGCTGTAAGTGAATGGCGAACCCTAACATCCCTGTTTATATTCAGAGGTGGAAATTCCATCCTGATCCTGTCCTGCTCACACTGCTGATGTGCTTGTTACAATGTGTCCTTGCAGTTACCATCAATTAACCAATCATGGAGCTCAGGAGAGAGGTTTGTGCTTTTGTAATGGGGAGCTGGCGATGCGCACTCTCCTTGCAGCCCCGGCGGCATTCCGCTTGTGTGGAGCGAGGACGTGGCTGGCGTCCTCGCTCCATGGTGATGGCGGGTAGGACCCACCGCGCACACCTCCATAGCGTGGCCGGCATCCTCCATCCCCTAAACAACGAGCAGCAGGGGAGCTGAGCGCCGATAGTGATGAATCGGCGCTCAGCTGCATTGAGGCGCGTGATGCGAGTCACGTGATGCTGGCCATGTCACGTGACTCATCTGTTGGGGCTATTTTACAGGCAGCCTGCTGGCCACAGGTTGCCTGTGATTGGTCTTACCACACTAGCGTATTGTATATTGTGAATACTGTGCTTGTTTTGGACTTCGTCTCTGTGACTTCCCTGGTACTTACACAACCTCTTGGCTTCTGGCCCCGGCTGGTTTCTGACTTTGCTGTTGTTATTGCCCTTTTACTGTTGTTACCTCACATATTTAAGCTAGGGACTGCCGTCCAGTTGTACACCGTCGGTTAGGACGGAGCGGGCAATTAGGTAGGGATAGAGGTGCGGGTGGAGTTCAGAGCTGCACTAATCCCTATCTAACGTGACAGCTTAAGGCCCCTTTCACATCTGCGTTTTTGCTTTCCGTCCTAGAGTTCTATCCTCGGGGCTCTAGGACGGAAAGAAACTGATCAGGATTTCCCTAATGCATTCTGAATGGAGAGAATCCGTTCAGGATGCATCAGGACGTCTTCAGTTCAGTATGTGAACGTTTTTTGGATGTTGACAAAACCGCAGCATGCTGCGGATTTGTCTCCGTCCAGAAATCCGGAAGACATGCCGTAACGCCGGATCTGGAATTAATGCCCATTGAAGTGCATTATTCCGGAATTAAGCTAAACGTCATTTCAGCGTATCGCTGGATCCGACGTTTAGCTCTGCGCATGCGCAGCAGCAGTCCCAATCGCGGCCCCAGTGTAAGCTGGGGCTCCGATCGGTTACCATGGTAGCCAGGACGCTAATGAAGTCCTGGCTGCCATGGTACTCTGCAGCAGTGTACTTACCTGCGCTGCGGCCTCCGGGCGCTCCTTCATGACGTCACAGGTCCGGGCGGCGCATTGATCTATGTGCCTCGGGGACCTGTGACGTCATGAAGGAGCGCCCGGCAGCCACAGCGCACGTAAGTACACTGCTGCGGAGTACCATGGCAGCCAGGACTTCAGTAGCGTCCTGGCTGCCATGGTAACCTGAAAGCATTTCGAAGACTGATCAAGATCCTGATCAGTCTTCAAATGCTTTCAGGCGACTTGCGTTCTGACGGATCCGGCGGGACGGAAGTGTCTGCCGGATCCTCAGAACGCAAGTGTGAAAGAGGTCTTACTCTAAAACTGTTTAGCACAGGGGTGGGGAACCTCCAGCCCCGGGATCATTTCATGTGGCCCCCATGCCAGAACATATTGGGAAAATGCTAATGACCGCTTCCATCACTGGTCTTCTTCAGGCTCTGCTCTGTGTCCTGACACATACAGCGTCCGGACGTAGACGCGCACTATGACCTAACGCTGTGTGCTGTTAGGTCACCATACAGTGCATGCAATCATCTCCTGAGCTCCCTCTAGTGGTGGCTGTATATATCTGTATGTAGTAATCTCCTGAGCTCCCTCTAGTGGTGGCTGTATATATCTGTATGTAGTAATCTCCTGAGCCCCCTCTAGTGGTGGCTGTATATATCTGTATGCAGTAATCTCCTGAGCCCCCTCTAGTGGTGACTGTATATATCTGTATGCAGTAATCTCCTGAGCTCCCTCTAGTGGTGGCTGTATATATCTGTATGTAGTAATCTCCTGAGCTCCCCCTAGTGGTGGCTGTATATATCTGTATGTAATAATCTCCTGAGCTCCCTCTAGTGGTGGCTGTATATATTTGTATGTAGTAATCTCCTGAGCTCCCTCTAGTGGTGGCTGTATATATCTGTATGTAGTAATCTCCTGAGCTCCCTCTAGTGGTGGCTGTATATTTCTGTATGTAGTAATCTCCTGAGCTCCCTCTAGTGGTGGCTGTATATATCTGTATGTAGTAATCTCCTGAGCCCCCTCTAGTGGTGGCTGTATATATCTGTATGTAGTAATCTCCTGAGCCCCCTCTAGTGGTGGCTGTATATATCTGTATTTAGTAATCTCCTGAGCTCCCTCTAGTGGTGGCTGTATATATTTGTATGTAGTAAACCGGCCTTGGCCCCTCAGTACAAGGGAATGGAAATCTTACTGCTTCAGCATATGTATGTACCAAGACATTTTGGATAATTCTGTGCTTCCAACTTTACTAATGCTTAGGTGCTGATTCCGTTCTATGTGCACTTTATTGGATGCTAAGACTGCAGCTTACTTTCTGCTCTATGCTGTACAGTGCAGCTCTGATCACCAGCAACCCCAGATTGGAGAAATTGGAGCCTCGGGTTAGTCACAAATCCCTGTCCTGTCTGAACAGAGGCTCAGGCTGCTGTCCACCCCCATACTTTACATTAGGGTTGTCATGAGAACAAAATTTTGATTTGATTTCGATATCATAAAAAAGTATCTCAATACCATTCGATACCATGCAAAAAAAAAAAAAGCCGCGTGCAATCCACATTTTATGTAACGTCTGGACCATAAGACAGCCCTATCCTATTTTTGGGAGGACAAGGTGACTAAAAAATGGCAATTATTTATTTCCTGTTATGGTGTTCACTGCATAGGAGATATTTTTTAATATTTTAATAGTTTGGCTTTTCGGACGTGACAATATGTAATATGTTTATTTATAGTTGATATATTTTATACGTAAAATTCAGAAAGCGGGTGATTTTTTTTTTTACTTTTTATTTAATAACTATTTCCCCCTTAGGGGTAGCACCTGGGATCTTTTAATCCCTTGTCCTATACACCCTAACAGAGCTCTATTAGGGTGAATACGATCTGATAGTCTCCCTGCTGCCCTGGGCTTTGTGCACACAGCAGCAGGGAGCTTACCATAGAAGGCTTCAGTAGCGTCCGTCTGCCATTTTTACGGATCGGAGCACCGCGATTACACTGCTGGGGCTCCAATCGGAAGCTACTACTGCCACCAATGAGGAGGGGGGAGGGTCCCTGTGGCCACCACCACCAATGATTATAATCTATAATACTGGGGTTGGGGGGGGGGCGCACTGCGCCACCAATGAAGATTATTAACTCTTTGATACAAATATAGATGGCTGCCTCTGCCACCAATGTGAGGAGAGAGGAGGGGAGAGGCTGTGGCCACTGCGCCACCAATGAAGATAACTAACCCGTTAATTTAAATATAGGTGGCGGAATCACATACCCGGCAACTGGCCTCTATGACAAGGTGCTGCGATCCCTGTCAATCAACCCCTCAGGTGTGGCACCTGAGGGGTTAATTGCCACGGTCGCAGCGCCTTGTCATAGTGGTCGAGTGTCAGGTATGTGATTCTGCCGCCGGCACCCACCGCCCATATTTGAATTAATGGTTAATTATCTTCATTGGTGGCGCAGTGACCACAGCCCCTCCCCTCTCTCCTCTCATTGGTGGCGCAGTGACCACAGCCCCTCCCCTATCTCCTCTCATTGGTGGCGCAGTGACCACAGCCCCTCCCCTCTCTTCTCTCATTGGTGGCGCAGTGGCCACAGCGCCTCCCCTCTCTCCTCTCATTGGTGGCGCAGTGGCCACAGCCCCTCCCCTCTCTCCTCTCATTGGTGGCGCAGTGGCCACAGCCCCTCCCCTCTCTCCTCTCATTGGTGGCGCAGTGGCCACAGCCCCTCCCCTCTCTCCTCTCATTGGTGGCGCAGTGACCACAGCCCTCCCCTCTCTCCTCTCATTGGTGGCGCAGTGGCCACAGCCCTTCCCTCTCTCCTCTCATTGGTGGCGCAGTGACCACAGCCCCTCCCCTCTCTCCTCTCATTGGTGGCGCAGTGACCACAGCCCCTCCCCTCTCTCCTCTCATTGGTGGTGCAGTAGCCACAGCCCCTCCCCTCTCTCCTCTCATTGGTGGTGCAGTGGCCACAGCCCTTCCCCTCTCATCTCATTGGTGGCGCAGTGACCACGGCCCCTCCCCTCTCTCCTCTCATTGGTGGCGCAGTGATCACAGCCCCTCGCCTCTCTCCTCTCATTGGTGGCGCAGTGGCCACAGCCCCTCCCTTTCTCCTCTCATTGGTGGCAGTAGCACAGTGGGGAGGGAGAGACCGCCTCCTTCTTCACTGTGCTGCCGAGGAGAACATGTCGCACGCTGAGAGCAGTAGCACAGCCTAGTATCAGTAAATGGCAAATCCCAGTATTGTATCGATCCAGATACAAAAGTATCCATTGGGTATAGATAATTTGATACCCTACTTTGCACTGCAGCTCTGCTTGCTCTGATTGGCTGCTCTGTATATGCACAAGCTCTGCAGGAAGTCAGCACATGGAGGGACCTATTATAAACTGTAACTAACCCACCGGTGAGGAGATGAATGTCAGGAAACTGCTGCACAATGGCTGGGGGAGGAGCTTTAGTAAGGGGTGTGGCCTTAATTAGGAGGAGTAACACCTCGTATGTAATCAGCGGTTCAATACGTTATAAACTAATGTCATTTGTGATAAGATTGTGCAGGTGTTCAGACATCTCAGCAGCGTACAAGCCATCATGGCCGTCCATCCTAGAAGACGTCTTGCTGAATATATGTTAATAATTTATAGGTAAAAAGTGCAGGTGGCAAAAAGCTTCTGTATTTAACAGCTGCAGTGTCTTCGGAAGAAGATTTATAATCTGATGGTTGTGCATTAGATGGAGAATTCATAGATGAGGTGGATCCGCTGCCTCATAAATGATTTAGTCGTTGAGTGAGGAGCTCCTCTTGCTGCCAGACGTGTCATCTGGGGATCTGCTCTATCACTGCTACAGAACCCTGGCTTGTCTGACTACTTTTCTGACTACCTAGCACTGCTACATCACTTGGCTATGCTGATTTTGCTCCTGGTTTCAGATCCTGCAGGATTTTTCATGTCACCCACCTTATTCCTAGCCACGCAGGTGAGTCAAGGTGCCGCCAACACTGCAAATTCAATGCAACAAAGTCCACACTATTGTTTGAGATTAGAATGTGCCCTGAGGATTCGCCACCATTAGGCCTCATGCACACAACAGTGAAAACGGCCGTCACACGGCCATTTTTAGCACTAGTGAAAGTGTATGGGGCTATTCACATTGTCGTTCTTTTCGGCCAGTGAATAGCGTCCTTCCAAAAATAGGACATGTCCTATTTTTGGCCGTTTCCACGGCCGTGCGGACCCCATTGAAATCAATGGGACCGTTTTTAACGGCCGATTGACAGGAGTGCACCCGTCTAACGGCCGTTAAAAATGGGTACACAGGTTAAAGAAAATGTCCCCCATGGTTTAAAAAATTGCTCCCAAAGTGCCCCGCAGCCAAAAACAAAAAAGAAGACCTGCCGAAGGACCTGCAATGTGCGTGGTGACATAACCACGTGGGAGCGCGCAGTGACGTCATCGCGCACATCACAGGTCCTGTTCAGTGAAGATAGAAGAGACTGCTGCAGCGCGAGCAAGTGGATAAGAGGAGGGTTGTTTTTTTTGCTTTGTTTTGTAAAATCAACAAAACAAAAACAGGGGTGGGCCATCATGGGGGCATTATTTAAGATGAGGGCATTATTTAAACCATGGGGACCTACATTGGGGGCAATATTATAGCTTATGACAGTAAAAAAAAAAAAACCTGCACTATGGGGGGCATTATTAAAGCTGGGATCCTACCAGGGGGCATTATTAAAGCTGGGGGCAGCAAAAAAGATTAAATTAAAAATTCCTACACTATGGGGGACATTATTTTAGCTGGGGGCCTACCATCCTGTGGGTGTTCTCAGAAAGGTGGGTCTAGAAATAACTGCCAATCAAATTCATCCATTTTTCATGTGTATTTGTAACGGACATGAAAAACGGACGCAAAACGGACGTTGAAAACGGACACACGGCCAGAAAATGGATGCACACACTGATGCAAAATGGCCATGAAAAGCTGACAGTGTGTCAGTTTTTTTCACTGTCGTGTGCATGTAGCCTTAGTGTATTTTCATCTCATTGACTTCCACCAATTTCAATTTCCAGTAGACCGTCTCCGGTCAGAGCTCTGTGGACAGGTCCATGTCTCTTATCTTCTTCTTACCCCTTGGTTGGGACAAGAAGAGCTGGTCAGAACTTGTGGCCTGAGGATTGGCAACAATTAGTGTTTTCTTGTCTCATCTGCTTCCATCAGCTTTGATTTCTGGTAGTCCATTTCAGGTCATGGCTCTGTGGGCAAGTCCATGTCTCTGTTCTTCTTACCCCTTGATTGGGACAAATGGGGTAGCTTCATCCCTTACTCCTGGCACACTCTCTAGTTATATGGGGTTGTTATCCTCTTTGTGAGGTGGTGTAAACTTGAACTGTGGAAACCCAAGATGATCCACAAGCTTGTCCAAGCCAAAGAGTTGATCAAGTGTATTCAAGGGCTCCAGCGGACAGTGTAGGGACAATATGGACTAATGTCACTTCTGGCATGTTAATCAACGGGCCCAAGGGCTTATCTTAAATGGCGATTTGTGATTTCTTCCAGAGCAGGGATGATGGGTAGACGAAGTCAGTCATTCACCTAGGGTGCCACCTCACTACCTGTAAGTGGGCTCAATTAACTAATGAGCACTTCCATTGTGAAAGCACACATTACTGCAGGAGGTCCAGGGAGTGGTGAATATAGAGCTCCTAGCACGAACATTACTCACCATTCCCGGTCCACTTTTCCAGTCTCAAGCACTGCACCATGTCCAGATAGAGTACAGTTTCAGGACATAGTCTGCAATAGGACTTGATGTTATGCTATGTCAGGACGAAGTACTAAACCAAGAGTGTGTGGAACGAGAGTAGTGGCAATAGCCTCACGCGGAGGAGGAGAACAGAGGTGAGAATTTTTTTGTCAGGTTTGAGGTTTGGATATAGGGGTGACAGAGATCTAAATTAATTTGGCATCTGATCTGGGTCTTTCTAAATTTGGGGTCTGGTTTGGGGCGTGTATGAATTTAGAGACTTATCTGAGGTCTGATCTGGGGTCTGTATTTATTTTTGGGTCTGGTGTGGAGGTCTGTATTAATTTTGGGGGTCTAAGGGTCTGTATTTATTTTTGGGTCTGCCTGGAGGACTGTATTAACAGAGTTGTCCAGCCTTGGAGACAACATTCCCCAGGGTCCTAATTTGTGTCCTTGAATGTAAAAAACAAAAACTGTCTCACCTGTCCCTGGTTCCATCGCTGCTCCAATCCTGGCCGCTTTGGGTCCCCTCAGGACCAGGAAGCAGCTTGGCCCCATGACCGCTGCAGCCATTTACAGGACTTAGTATTCACAACGGCTTGAACAGTACCTTACAGTTGTGATGTACCACCAATAAACTGTGACCAAACAGATCAGCAGCAGAACAGCGTACAGGTGGGTGGGTCTTCTTATGTTCAGGGGCACAGATTAGGACCTCAAGGGTTGTTGACTCCAAGACAGGACAACCCCTTTAGTTTTGGAGCCCAGTCTGGGAGTCTGCATTAATTTTAGAGTCTGGACGCCTTTATGAATTTTGGAGTCTGTATTAATTGTGGGGTCTATATAGAGGTCTATATTTGTTTTAAAGTCTAGAGGTCTGTATTAATGGTCTAATGTGAGGTCTGTATTAAAAAGGGCTTATCCAGTCACATACAATTTATTTTTGAAAATTGATTAGAATGACATAGAATAATAAAAGTAGTGATACCTCTCTGATGTTTTCTGTCCACTGATTCCCAAGTCCGCGCTGGTCTCTGTACTTCCAAGTTCCTCTCTCCATGTGACCGCTGCGGCCAGTGATTGAGAAGTACGTTGTCACTACTTTTATTATTTTATACCAGTGCTATGGGGGCAGCTGGAGAAGGGGTTTCATTGCTATGGAGGGTGAGGATGGACTTCAGATGCAATGAGTCAGAGGTGTTACCTGTTATACTGTTGTCTTTTTCTTGTAACATGTACTTTATTATTTTCAAGAATAACATAATAGTGATATACATGTCATCAAAAGCATAGTTCAATATACATGCCATATAAACAAATAGCAATGACAGAGTATTTCCAAGCAACAAGGAAATTTAACATCAACTACTGGTACATTAAAGGAATTTAAGTCATAAAGACGCCGGATCTATATTATTATCTAAGCAGCAAGCTATGAAAACAATATTTGATCAATAAGAAAAGTTATGGAAAAAAGTACTCCTCTTGGTCCACAGTTTGGATGTACGGACCCTCGACCTAGTCTCCCAGCTATAGGAAGTTGCCTAGTAAAGTTGCAGTGCATGTTTTAATGTGAATTCAACAATCTGAGAATAAATAAGTTTAAACAGGCTAAGTGATAAAAATATTTACTAAGTGTGATTGAATCTAAAACAGACAAATTGCATACAGAATAGTAAAGGTAAATAATATTAAGTCACCTGGCCTGCAATACAATGGGGGGGGGGGGGACTCCTGTCGCTATGACGTAGCACATGGCCGACACCCCATGGTGATAAAAGAGAGACATCCTACCTGGTTGATGTTCTTGGTGGAGTTCCACTTTTTTGTCCTTGTGCACAAGGTTTATACCTTTCAGCTCCTCCTCCTAAGGATGTTCAGTGTCTATATTAAAGTATAGTAGCGCTACTTATGGTCCCCATTTAATCTACCTATCAAGAATTGTAATGAGCATAGACTTAATCCTTGTCCAAAACAGTTGGACCAAGGGGAAGATCCACCAACAATTTAAAAGAGTGCCACTCTCCTGAGAACATCATCAACATAGAGCAGATGTTTGAGGGTATATTAGGGACAGTCTATAAGGAGTGTAATACCATTGATTTAACTAGTTTTCGTGTGGCTTCAACATGGTTAACACATCTGGATGTAGTAGAGCGTAAAGAACATATAAAGTTCCATTGAGATCTTCTTAACATCTTGTTTGAAAGGAAAATTTCTTCCCTGTGGAGAGCAATTGGATAGCCCAGCACCCACGAGAGATACCTTTGGTCAATAATTTAGGATTTGCAAAATATTTCTCAGAGAGAGTACGGGGTTTGGTAACAGAGGGAGGACTACGAGACAATAAGTGAGAAAACACAAGGCAAGAGCAGCACCCAATAGTCCCCACAGAGCCGCAATGGTGGAATGCAGCAGCCGAGCCAAGCAGACCCCGGATCCAAAGAGGTCCAAGCGAAGACAGTGAAAAAAGTGGGCTACAGCAGCATGTCCAACACAAATCTTCTTTTATTCAAAACTCCATAGCAAAAGTGTACAGAAAATGCAACATTTCGGCTATATCTAGCCGACACAGGCTATATCTAGTCGAAACGTTGCATTTTGTGTACACTTTTGATATGGAGTTTTGAATAAAAAGACGATTCGTGTTGGACATGCTGCTGTAGCCCACTTTTTTCACTGTCTACGAGACAATAAGTATCTCAGCTGGAGATATTTATAAAAGTCCCGCTTAGGCACTGCAAAATCTGCCACAATTCTGGAAAAAGGGGTGAGGGTATTCCCTTCACTATTCACTCTATGGTAGAAATACCCCTAGAGACCCACAGAAGTCCACAGAAGGGAAACTAGTATGAAGATCCGGAAGGGAAAGATCAGTCAGTTGTACGGGTAACAGGTGGGGTTTTGTTTTATCCAGAATTGACTGTTGCGGAAGGAGTCTTGGGGAGTTTGTTAGGAAGCGCAGTTTGTTGTAGTACTTGTCCCATTAAGTTTGATTCCAGTGAAACCCATACTTTGGACAAATCATTATGCCACCAGTGCTTAATTTGTTCTAAGAGCATCACCTTCGAGTATGTTAAAAGGCAAGGACACCCTAAGCCTCCCTGGGACACAGGGCTATAGAGAGTAGCTGCTTCATCCTTCGTCTACAATAGTTGCAAATGAAACATAATAAAAGTCTCCGCAGCTTGCAGATAACCGGAAGAGGAATAAGGATCGGTACGTTGTAAAATAAAAACAATGTTTTGGGTAGAAGAAGCATCTTTACAGTCACTGTTCAACCCAATCAAGAAATGGCATAGTGTGTGAATGATTTCATATCGTTTTAGATTTGTGTAATAAGGAGGGTACGATTAGTATGTTGCAATTTGGTAAGAGGGAAGGTGAGAGTAAAACTTTGAGGCTAGCAACATTATTTTTGTGCCATTTTTTATGAATAATTCAGATTTCTTTTTATATCATTTTTATTCACATAATTTATGCATTTTTTTTTTACAATTTATTTAGGATTAAAAATGGTCAAAGTTTTTTTTAAAAATATTTTAACTTTTTGTTTTTTCTTAATAATAATAATCTTACCCTAAAAAGTTTTTTTTAAATTTGTGTTCTTTATTGCCTATAATAATATTTTGTTTATTACATGTCTAATTTTGGGTAAGTGGGTCTTGGCTTGGATTTCGACAAAGGGAAGGGTAGGGAACAGTTTTTTGTGGTTTTGGGTATGTTTTATTTTTGTTTTTTATCTTTATCTTTTTATTTTTATACCCAGGCCCTTAAAGGTCAGAAAAGACCATTGTGGGACTCCTTCTATCTTCTCTTCAGGGTCGCTGGCAGTCTTTGACAACTAAAGCCGTGCTATGAATATTCTAAAACTATTTTTTATTAAAGTCAGAAAGTAAAATCAAATTAAGAAGAAATTAATATTTGTCACTATCTGATTTAAATGAGTAAAAAAGGTAAGTGATGCCCATTAACCGGTTCGGGACCAGGGTAATTCGGTTAAAATTTTGAGGCTAGCAACATTATTTTTTTTGACTTTTTTAAAATAATTTAGTTCTCCTTTTATATAATTTTTATTCACAAAATGTATTCTTTTTTTTTAGAAACAAAATAGTAACAAAAAGTTTTTTTTTATACATTTTAGCTTTTAAAATAATTTTACCCTAAAAAGTTTTTTTTTTGCATTTGTGTTCATCATTGCCTACCATAATATTTTTATTACATTTTAGTTAAGTGAGTCTTGGTTTGCTTTGAGAAGGGCAGAGAACAGTTTGAGTATTATTTTTGATTTTATTTTTGCCTTTATCTTTTCATTTTGATACCCTGTCCTTTAAAGGTCAGATAAGACCATTGTGGGACTGCTTCTGGCTTCTCTCCAAGGTCCCTGGCAGTCTTTGGCCGCTAAAGCTGTGCTATGAATATTAGAAAACTATTTTTATTAAAATATTAACCAATTTTATACTTTTTTTTTCTTTAATTTTACAATTATTGTCACATAGACCAACATTTCAGGAAGTAAAGTGTTTCATTGATATGAATTGATCCAGAATAGTTATAACATGAGATAGGAGACATGTAGAATGGATAGGTACAGACCGTATTAACAGTTACCAAATTTCTTGCAATTTGATTTATAAATTTTACTAGTTACATTTTTGAAATGTCTAAAATGTATCATATTGAAAAAAAAAAAAAAAGATTTTAAGTAGCCAAATTTTCAAAGTAGAAAACAAAATTCATGTTCAGCCCTTTCTGGTGTTAAGATGTGCACCAGTAATAAGGCTTCGGTAGACTGGATGTTGAAGGCCGCTGCCGCACCGCCACTGGGGGCAGAAGGGTGGCAACCTAGAGTCAGTAGGATCAACTCTAGGGATTTGTTGACTACTTTACAGTGGAGTGAATATACGCTGTCGATGTATTGATGATTAGATATGCAGACATTCATTTACTACAGTTTCTGTTGATGCTTTTGTATATTGTGTGCAATTTTCTCAATTTATTAAGCTAGATATTATTAGACAATTAGTTTATTTTTTTACTTTTATAATTTTTTATTTTTTCAGAAATTATTTCCAAATTTTGGGTTCTCCATTGGAAATTTACCTATTTAATGAGATCCACACATGATATACTGTGCACCTTTTTTTTCCCAATTCTAGATCCAGTAGGATTATCTTTTTCAGCCTTTTTGAATATGCTAATGGGGCAGGACAGAAATCATTGGCGTCAAGTGTTGCCATATGGATGTGCCATGAATGGTTCTCAAGTTGTACTCGTGAACTTCTCTCTAGGGCGCTTTGCCTGAGAATAGACATCTTCCCACAACCTGAACAGTCTGCCAAGGAGGGGTACGACACGTGCCCATTAAAATAACGTGCCAATTTAAACAAATAATTTGGCAAATCTTCTAATTGGGGAAGCGCGAGCTTACTTAGCAAGTAATTACCGTATGTAAATACATACATATATAGTCATTATCATCCGCAATGAGAGTGTTACCACAGCAGCTACAGAGCAGGGTAATTAGGCCTCAAGGTGTTGGCGTTCTGACACTCAACGTACAAGTGTCATGCGTGTAGATAATGAAATTCTGGCTTTCCGCTAACAGCCATGAGCTGATGAGATAATCTGACGACAATCAGGGCGGGGGTGCTCTTAATTTGCCTTCAGTCACATTAACAAATTGATATTTTTGTTTCCATTTGGCATCTCACGTTGACACCAAATTGAGAACTGTCTAGACTAGTCATCTGGCAGGAGACGCGCCTAGTCGCGGGAAAGGGAACACGATGATTCTGCTGCCTGAGATGGAGTGTATTGCTCAGGAAGTGACATGGAAAATGTATTCCAATCCGTAGGCCTCCACCAGCACTTAGTTCATGACCAAGCACCCATCGGACTCTAAAAATATCCATATTGGTTGAATTACTATACTTTATTATTGCATGATTGTACAAAACCAAATTAATAAACCATTAAAATGTCAACTAAAGCCCACCTTTATTGGTAAAAACAGAAATCCCATTCATATCGAGCCTTCCTACCTCTACCAAGCTCATTATTGCTGAACCAAAATAAACTGGGGCCTTTCGTTGCTTCCTTATGGCGTTGAGCTGCAAGTCTATTCAGCGTATCCTAAGGTTTACATCATTTAATTTCTTTATTTATGCGCTCATAAATGTAGCCAGAATTTAACCACCAGTAAGTGAACAGGCATCATTTATCTAACAATTGTTCTTGCTTGGCCAGCTTTGAAGTTGGCGCCAACGCATTCGGAAGCATGCGTGATGGCATTTTGGTAAGCCAGCCAATATCATTTCACACGTTTCTTTCTATAGTTGGCTTCGGAAAACACAACAAACGTCTAAGCATCTAACAGCCGTGCCTCCACATGAACACCGTTACTTGAACGGAGTGAGAAGAGATGACAGCATTCACACTTTGCCTAATACCCTGAAGACATCTGGCTGCCTTCCGCACTGCCGCCACCTGTCTAAAAAATGTCAAAGGCATGACACAATTCACTGGAGACCTCAATTTTCTGAAATCTCCAGTTGACATTTATGGGATTGAACATATGGGTGAGTTTAGGCGCCATTGGAGGAATGAGATACAGTGTATAATTCAGAGACAGTTTGAACGTAAACGTGGGATTATTCGGTGGAGAAAGTGCTTAGGTCTTGGAATTCACATCATCCTGCATCGATACCAGATCTGACTTTCGTAGGAGTGTTTAATATTCATGTTATGTTAACACTCCCAGTTAATGATCAGCAGGAACGCATCGCACCCTGTAGCCATGCAGACTCACTTCTGGTTGTTGTGAACACTGCTTCGTTTACCCACAAGCAAAGTGACAACCTGTCTAATGACACTGATCTTCATGAATGGCAATTAACAGTCAACTGAGTCTTCAAATCCAGTGAAACGCTCCAGAAATACAATTAATGGTCAACGGAGTCTTCAAATCCAGTGAAACATTCAAGAAATGCAATTAATAGTCAACAGAGTCTTCAGATCCAGTGAAACATTCAAGAAATGCAATTAATAGTCAACAGAGTCTTCAGATCCAGTGAAACATTCAAGAAATGCAATTAATAGTCAACAGGGTCTTCAGATCCAGTGGAATATTCAAGAAATGCAATTAATAGTCAACTGAGTCTTCATATCCAGTGGAACGTTCCAGAGATGCAGTTAATAGTCAACAGAGTCTTCAGATCCAGTGGAATATTCAAGAAATGTAATTAATAGTCAACGGAGTCTTCAAATCCAGTGAAACCTTCCAGAAGTGCAATTAATAGTCACCAGATTTTTCAACAGAGTCTTCAAATGTAGTGGAACGTTTCAGAAAGGCAATTAATAGTCAATTGAGACTTCAAATCCAAAGAAATGTTCCAAAAGTGCAATTGATAGTCAGTGAAGTCTTGAAATCCTTTGGAATATCCCAAAAGAAAGCCGTCTAACCAGAGCTTATGTCTAAGAAGGTCCATGTTTGAGCATGAACTTGCTCATAATGTATGTGCAATGACTACTATCTCATTTTTGTAAATTTTTTTTAATTCTGTAGCCAAGATGAAGTCAACCCAATGTCCCTATTGGGGCATATGGACATCATAGAAGGGCTTCCATTCTGGCTGATTTGAGACGTCCTTGTATTACATGGACGGACATTCATCTTAATGGCAGCTATATAATTCTACTGCTGCAGGGGAAATGCCTGGTTGGTCATGGCTTTCTTCATCAGGAGCAGGACCCCAGTTGTTAAACTGATGGCCACATTCTAAAAAGAGTTGATGAAACCTTTTCAAAGTTGGGTGTCAAAATGTGAGGTTGTCAGAGCCCTGCCAACTAGCACTACTTCAAACCAAATAGATCTTGTGGGTTCACCATACCCTTGAGACATTATAAAATGTAATTGGTGGTGGTGTGTAAACAGTCTTCATAATGAAGAGGCCAAATGCATTCCAGATTAATCGATTTTAGGGAAACCCAAAAATAAAACACTCTTAAAGATTTTGCAGCTAAAAGCTAATGGGACAGAACAAGCAGAAGAGTGATTGTTGGTGTCTCAGCTCAAGGGTGCCCAGCCAGGAGATTTCATGGCTCCTCCATGAAGACTCCAAGTCATTGTGCCTTCTGGACTCACTAGGAGAGCACATAGACTGCTTCGTCACCCGGCTTGTGCGCTGTCCTGCTCAGCTCAGCAGGGGCAATGACTTCACTGCATCACACATTCTACTAGGGAGAGCATGATGTCCTCTGTTCATTGAGGGAACAGGGCTATGTGAGTATTACTTTTGCATGTTATTAACACTACTGGGGCTGCACTACTGTAAGGAAACATAACTAATGTGGTTTGACACTAAAGGGGCATTCTACTCTGTGGTGGCACTAAGGGGGCATGACTACTATGTAGCGGCACAAAGGTAGCATAACTACTGTGTGGGGGCTCTAAGGTAACATAACTACTGTGTTTGGACACCAAGGGAGCACAACTATTATATGGGAGCACTAAAGGGGCGTAACTACTGTTAGGGGGCATTAAGGGGGCATAAATATTATGTGGGGCACTAAGGGGGAATAATTACTGTGGGGACACTAAAGGAGCAAAACTACAATGTGGGACACTTGGGGGGAATAATTACTGAGTGGGACACTAAGGGGGCATACAGACTACGTGAGTATTACTTTTATATTTTATTAACATCACAGGGGCTGCACTACTGTAAGGAGACATAACTAAGGCTACTTTCACACTTGCGGCAAACTTTTCTGGCATAGAGTTCCGTTGTCAGGGCTCAATACCAGAAAAGAACTGATCAGTTTTATCCTAATGCATTCTGAATGGATAGAAATCAGTTCAGGATGCATCAGGATGTCTTCAGTTCAGTCACTGTCAGTCGTTTCGGACGGAGGAAATACCGCAGCATGCTGCGGTTTTAACTCCGTCCAAAATGCCGGAACACGTGGCATTAATTTCCAAAGGAATGTATTAGTGTCAGATCCGGCATTAAGAAATACCTGAAGGACGGATCCGTCCTTCCGGTATGCGCATGCGCAGACCCTTAAAACTGAAAAAATAATACAAGACAGATCCGTCTGTCCGCATGACAAGCGGAGACACGGATCTGTTCTTGCAATGCATTTGTGAGACGGATCCATCTCCAAATGCTTTCAGTTTACATCCAGATTGCTGGATCCGGCAGAGTGTTCCAGCGACAGACCTGATTGCCGGAACACTCTGCTGCAAGTGTGAAAGTACCCTAACGTGGTTTGGCACTAAAGGGGAATTGTACTCTGTTGTGGTACTAAGGGGGCAAACTCTTGACTCCTCCTTCTGTCCAGTGCTAGTAAGGGTTTTATTTTCTTTGGGTTGGTTGCGGGAAAATTGCTCATTGTGTTCAAAAATTTGCTATGGGGCCCAGCATTTTGTAGCAATGATCCCCTGATCAGTATGATATTGCCTTAGTGTTACGGCTGCAGACCTCTCCTTCTTCCTAATGCAGCCCGGTCATGGTCACTGCATGTACCAGCCGTATCTCACATTAAATGTGCTCCTTCCTCCTCGCACTGCAGAGGTCGCCTGCTCACATCATTGCTGCAGGAATAGTAGGACTTTATAAGGTTTTCTTAGTGCCATATTGAAGTAATGTTATCTCTGTCTTTCTCAGCAGGGTTGATGTGCTGCAGCGATCCAAGTCTACTCCTTTCTCTGCTCCATATTGAAATAAATGGAGTGTGCAGCCTGCAGGTGAATGATGCTAATACATGGCATAGCGAGCTCATTCTTCAATTCTGCTTTAGATACCAGAAATTTACACAGCGAGGAGCAGAATCTCAGTGCATTTTGACTATTATGACCTGGGGACACTGCGTCTGCTGTGGTTAAAAGGGAAACTGTTTTACTGTTCTGTGGGACTGAAGCTGTTACTCTTATGGAGACAGGTGTCACTGTTATGGGGACCACATGTCTTCTGCTGTTAATATTAATGGCATGCTTTACCTGGTACTGTTATGGGGACATTTTTGCTGTTCCGTGAAGTCCTCGCTCATCAGTAGACAAGTGTGAAGCATTGTAAGACAGGGTATTGCTTCCTAATCTTACTGACGGGGGCATAAAGCACGATCTGAGCAGGGAACATATATAAATGTCCATGGATTTTCCATATGGGCTCTTCACCTCATCCACAGGAGCTCACAATCACTTAATCATCTAACGTCTTCTACTCAACTGTATCCACATAGGTATCTTCAGATCTCAGCATCTCAAGATGAGCTTATATACAAGATCTCCACAACTCCATAAACATGGACGGTCAACTTCATGGAAACACTACAGAAGTGCGGATAGTTGCTTATCCCCCTTATATAAACTAACATTTATGCCAAAATGTATGCTTCTCCTTTCAGATGAAAGGGCATAAGAGATTTGTCAGGGTCTGACCTCTGGGACCCCCGTGATCATGAAAGTGGAGGTCTTGTGTCCTGCACATATGAATGTAATGGTGGTTGAACATGCATACTGCTGCCCTATTCATTCTCTATGGGACTGCAAGTACAGTGCTTGGCTTTTTCCAGCATAGAGATGAATGGAGCAGCAGCAGCCCACATGAAGCATGCTCAACCATTGCTGCAATCATATGGAAGGGAAGGGAGGGACAGGACAATCCCGCCAACATCTATTGTGCAAATCCCCATCCATAGATATCACCATCTACATCAATATCTACTGTGAAGATCACTATCCACTTCAATATCTACTGTGAAGATCACTATCCACTTCAATATCTACTGTGAAGATCACTATCCACTTCAATATTTACTGTGAAGATCACTATCCACTTCAATATCTACTGTGAAAATCACTATCCACATCAATATTTATTGTGGAAATCTCCATCAACATCTGTTAGGCAGGTGGGCCATGTCCACCGCTGTACTGGTTTCCCAGGCAGGAGCGGTCGTCACTCCACCGACCCTGTGTATTGGGATTGGTGCTCAGTTAACTTCCGTACAGCGCTGCCCTTTGCCTCTGGCTCTTTGTTCAGCTGCTGACTAAGGTGCTGATCACCCTTCCTATTTAGCTGGGCTGTGGTTCCACCTCCTTGCCTGAGCTTTGGGGTTTTCTAGTAACCAGCGAAGGTGTGATCTTTTGTTTGACAACCCTTGCCTGACTACCGATTCTGCCACCCACCCCGACCTTGGATGGCTATCTGGATGACGCATGTACTCAGCCTGACACAACATTGTACTTTGTTTAGACTCTGCCTTTTGCTTGATCCCTTGGTGTTTCGCACCATTGTGTCTTGTGTCTTTATGTAGAGAAAGTTAATACAAGCTACTGACTAATGCATTGTGATTGTTCATATTGCTTCCTTTGCTGGCTGTATTGGTTTTTCCATAATATTATACACTGCCTGTTTCCATGGTTATGACTGCCCTGCAATCCATCAGCAGTGGTCGTGCTTGCATACTATAAAGCTTCGATCTCTCTGGTGGCCCGGACTTCTGGCACTGTGCCTAGGCCCGTGCTTTTTCCTATAGTGTGCAAACACGACCACCTTGGTTGGATTGCAGGGTGTTTGTAACCATGGAAATGAGCAGTGTATATTTTGATGGAAAAAATTAATCCAGCCAGTGAAGGAAGCAATATAGACAATCACAATACATTAGTAAGTGCCTTATATTAACCTTCACTACAAAATAAATGCTATTTGCTGAAGTGAGACAACTCTTTTAAGTTTACCCCCAAGTAAAACTGGTTAGTCGGCACAGTGGGTCGACAACAGCTGCAACACCTGCACCACCGCAGACCACTTCCGTGGCAAGGGTCTGGTCTTCAGTTATATGCTCCTCCTCGGTATGATGGAGACCCCAAGCAATGCCATGGGTTTGTAAACCAGTTTATCCTGCACTTTGAGCTGCTTTTTGATCAATTTCCAACTGCCCACTTCAAGGAGGCCTTTATGATGTCCCATCTCTCAGGAGAGATGCTGGCCTGGATAAACAATCTGGTTACAAACAACCTAAATGTATTGATGGAGACCTTCAGAAGAGTATTTGATGAGCCTGGACACACTTCTGCTGCCTTTTATCTACTGCATATACAGTACATAAGGGCAGTCTCTCTATGGGTCAATAAGCCACCCCGTTCTGAATCTTGGCCTCAGAACTGGGGAGGAATAACAAAGCTTTGGTGGCAGCTTTTTTGGGAAGGACTAGCAGGCCGAATCAAGGATGAATTGGTGGGTCGTTCTTTCTATTCTATGCCTTGATTTCTCTGGCCACACAAACTGACCTGCGGTTTCAGGAACGATCCAAAGAGGCGGTCCAGGAAAGAAGATCCCTTTGACTGCCACCCAAGTTCCAGAGACCACTTTCTTCCTTTTTTTTACTACTTCCCAGGTACCAGACCAGAGCCTTTGCAGTTGTAGAGGCTTAGGCTAACGATGGAGTAGTACATGCACAGACACTTCAATAATCCGTGTATGTATTGCGAGAGACCATTATTGGTGACATCTGTGGGTGGGAGGACTCTCTCCGAGTCCATTCAGCTTGTCACTGCTCTACTGTATCATCAAGTGGGTGTGCTCTACTTGGAGAATTCCTTGCTGGTTCCTTGCTTGGAGAAGTCCTCTAGTTCCCTGCTGCCTGGACTACCTTGGCTCTGTAAGCATAGTCCAGCCCTGGATTAGATGTCCAACAAGATCTTACTTTGACTATCCACCTGATATTCCAAATGGCCTACAAAACATCAGCTCACATTGCAGACACGTACATTACCGGCAAGTCATCCCTCACTTTTCAAATTTAACTACCCCTAAATCTGCCCTTCCTCTTAAATGAGCTGATGCCAAGAGGTTGACACCGGAGGCTGAATCTGCCTTTCAGGCCTTGAAATAAGCCTCTCCTTCATCACCGGCCAGATATTACCAAGCAGTTCTTCTTTGAAGTAGTTGCATCTTCCACCAGGGCAGGGTCAATTACACATAGAAACGTTTTTCTGGAAAGATTGTGATGTATGAATTCTTTTCAAAGTCCTTCTCCACTCCCGAACTAAATTTCTCTATAGGAGACCTAGAATTGTTGGCCATCAAAATGCCTCTAGAAGAGTGGCGATACCTGCTGGAGGGACATAGTCATCCTGTAGTGATCTCTACTGATCAGCACAGTGACTTAATCCTCGACAGGCCCGATGGTCTTTGTTCTTTGCCTGATTTAATTCTTCAGATACAATGTTAAAGCTGACGATCTATCGAGACCCTACTGATCAAAAGGAAAATTTGCAATACATAATCGATACTGCTAAAATTGTAGCTGTGGTTCCTGTTTGGGGGGAGAACATTCCCTCTGGTAAGACATTTGTACTCGGGTCCAAAAGGAGACTGGTTTTGTCTTGGGGACACTGTTCTAAGGTCGCTGAACATCCTTGTCAATGTAAAACTGCAAATTTAATCTCTCTGAATTATTGGTGGCCTTCCATGATTAAGGATATCCGGAATTTTGTTTCTGCTTGCACCAGATGCGCTTAGAACATGATCCAGAAACTAAAACTCGCTGATCTTCTTTGTCCTTTACCTATTCCTGAGGCCCCATGGCAGTACATAACTATGGACTCTATCATAGACTTGCCCTCATCCAATGGATGCAGTCATCTGGAAAGTCATAGACCGTATTTCCAAAATGCCTCATTTTATCTCTATGCTTGGACTATCCTCTGCCAGTCAGCTGCCTAAGATGTTTATTGATCATATCTTCTGGCTGCATATAGAGGAGTTTGGTTTACTTTGAAATTCTGGAGAGCCATTAGTAAACTCATGTATCTCTGGACTGTTCTTCTGCAGACCATCCACAGTCGTATGGCAGGTTGAACGTACCAGTCATATCTTAACTAATTATCTCTATCACTTTAAATAAAGATGACTGGACTGATCTGCCTTCTTGGGCGGAGTTCTGTGATAATAATCATATCAGCGAGTCCACCTGCAAATCATCCTTCCCTCATTGTTTTTGGCAATCAGTAGGGTTTGAATGAATCGGGTTCAAATTGCTCTATCCAATCCATTTGTTTGAAACCTGTGTCGGCTTCGTCCTACTGTAAAATATAGTTTTATAAAGTTTCAGCAAATATTGCGTAACTTACTTCGTCTTCGTCTAGCCTAATATTCGTCTAGCCTTTATTCGCATAAATTACTTTATCAAAATACTAAGCTGACCTCGCGCCTCATTAACGAAGCCGAGTCCAGCTACATAGTTCAGCGGCTGACTAAGGTGCTGATCAGCCTTCCTTTTTAGCTGGGCTGTGGTTCCACCTCCTTGCCTGAGCTTT
This sequence comes from Bufotes viridis, assembly GCA_033119425.1. Classification (NCBI taxonomy): domain Eukaryota; kingdom Metazoa; phylum Chordata; class Amphibia; order Anura; family Bufonidae; genus Bufotes; species Bufotes viridis. The sequence goes on from CM065593.1 coordinate 15,220,025, forward strand.
GAGGTTTTCTAATATTTAGTAACCAGTTAAGGTGTTATGTTATCTATTGTCTGACTAGCTGTGTACCGTATCTTGCCTGACTACCGATTCTGCTCCTCGCTGCCTGCTTCGACTATGGAATTGCTATCTGGATTACCATGCACTCAGCCTGCCCGACCTTGGAACTGTTATGTGGAATATGCATGTACTCAGCCTGCCCAGACCTGGGACTGTGTTCAGACCACGGATTTTGCCTGATCCCTTGGTTCTTCGCACCGATGTCTGAGATCCCTGTGGGTCAGCTGCCAATTGAAGCAAGACTTCTCTAGGAGGTAGTAGACTGGTTGGTTCCCTGCGGCGAAATCCAGATCCCTGTACAGGGGATAAAGGGTGAATGCCAGAGGACAACGCCCTTAGGTTTAGCCCAAAGTCAAACTGGTTAGTTGGCACAGTGGGTTCACACCCTGCTCATTACATATCTAATGAGAAAATCACCATCCACTTTAATTTCTACTGTGGAAATCACCAAATGCATCAGATCTAGTGTGGAAATCTCTATCTACATCAATATCTATGTCCTGCCTGGCCTGATTGGTAGTGCATGTGTTTTCACTGTATGTGGACAGTAATGAGGATCTTCATTTTACATTTTTGTGCTTTTTTCCGTCGCCTTCTGTGTGAGGTAGATGATTACGTGGTATCTTTTCTTATCCGTGGTGAAGGTTCTCCAGGTGTCACACCATACGTTCTCAGTTTAGTTTACCTCCCGCCTCTCCAGTCATCAGGTTGTCATGTAAATCTATTGTCTCGACACTGCATTTGTACCTCCGGAGCGGCGCACCTGCTCTCACCTCACTTCAATGCAGAATAATGTGGTTTAACAGCTGAATATTTTTATTTTCCATATCTGCAGCCATTGAATAAGTATAGTCACAGATTTTACTATTTACATTCTCTGTAAAAAAGCCGTGAGATTGGAAGTGACGCCGAATAAGAAATCAGAGAGAGAATCGTCAGCCCTCTCCGGCGTCGCTGTGCAGGGAGATAACACTCACCTCCCTGCCAATTAGTAACAAGTGCTCTCCGCAACAAAGTGCCCCCAATACCCAGGTGTCAGCTCCCATCTGGAAGTAGAAAATCGCTGGATATGGAGAGTGACGTCTTCGTTTCAGAGGATCTCACGTGTCCCAAGGCTCCCGAGGTGGCGAGCAACATCCTGGCTTAAAGGAAAAGTCTCAATTAAAATCTACAGAAAATGTAGAGAAACTTTGTAAAACTTTTCAGTTTCACCATCCCTCATCCTAGTCACTTCTCTCCATGGACAAATGTCTGTTTGTCACCAGTGAAATCAATGGAATGAGCGTGGGAAATGCATCTCCTGTGATCTGTGATATCAGTATAATATGAACGAGCACCAAAAGGACTGGAGGTACAGTGCAAACAAAACTCAACTTTAGTCTGCACTCAGAGTAGATGCTAGGTCTTGGCAAAAGAGGGCATAAAAGGCTTCTCCGCTGCCCTATAAAAAGGCTCCCAGAGGCTACCTTTGGGAAGTGTACCTCTTGGTGAGTGATTGTTGAATCAAGTTGACAGACTTTGAGAGGAGAGAAGCAGGATGGTCATTTCAATGAATTGCCCATCACCTAGACCGCTCTGACTTAGCTGTTAGGAGGCGTTGAGAGCGTCCATTACGTGTCGTGCCATTGACACCCAGCCACCATCGCCTTAGTTGGCAGGGGAGTCCTGAACGAGAAACCTGGACTGCTACGGACTGGAATAATATCATCTTTAGTGATAAATCCAGGTTCTGTTTGGGATCCCATGATAGGCGGGTTGGAGTATAGAGTCCTCATTGTGAGAGGTTCAATCCTGCCTTTGCTGAGGAGCGACACACTGTCCCCCTGCTGGTGTGATGATCTGCAGAGCTATCGCATGCGACAGTCAATCACCCCTAGAAGTGATACGAGGGACACTAACAGCTCAGCGATATGTGCAGGACATCCTGCCGCCATGTCTTCTTCTCATGGCAGGATAATGTTTGCCCGCCCGCAGCAATGGTTTCCCAGGAATGTCGCCACCAGATTACAACACTTCCTTGGCTGTCGGTTGCCATATTTATCACTAATTCAACATTCATAGGACCAGCTGGTACGTCGGCTTCAGCAACCTACGAGTATGCAGGGTCTACAGTCCCAGCTGTGACATCTGTGGGCAAATGTGCCGCAGGATACCATAACCTGTATGTCTTCATTCCCAGTCGTATCTCATCTTGCATCCAGGCCAGACCCATATCTCATCTTGTATCCAGGCTAGAGGCTGTATCTCATCTTGTATCCAGGCTGGAGGCCATATCTCATCTTGTATCCAGCCTAGAGGCCGTATCTCATCTTGTATCCAGCCTAGAGGCCGTATCTCATCTTGTATCCAGGCTAAAGGCCATATCTCATCTTGTATCTGGGCTAGAGGCCATATCTCATCTTGTATCCAGGCTAGAGGCCGTATCCCATCCTGTATCCAGGCTAGAGGCCATATCTCATCTTGTATCCAGGCTAGAGGCCGTATCTCATCTTGTATCCAGGCTAAAGGTCGTATCTCATCTTGTATCCAGGCTAGAGGCCGTATCTCATCTTGTATCCAGGCTAGAGGCCGTATCTCATCTTGTATCCAGGCTAGAGACCGTATCTCATCTTGTATCCAGGCTAGAGGCCGTATCTCATCTTGTATCCCGGTTAGAGACCGTATCTCATCTTGTATCCAGGCTAGAGACCGTATCTCATCTTGTATCCAGGCTAGAGGCCATATCTCATCTTGTATCCAGGCTAAAGGCCGTATCTCATCTCAGAACCTCCTTTCAGTTGTACAGATTCCCTAATTATCTTCTCCTTTCCTCTAATATTATAATTATTGCATTTATCCTCATTACAGTCACAAATAGAAAGCTTCATTTTCCTGCTTGTGCGGAATTGTTTTTGTCAGTGAGCGTATGTGCACAACTGTTAGCGGTTACAGCCATTCACACACTTAGTGCCAACAGACCCATGTTGGTGGAATATAATGGCAGTTCATTTCCTGAAATTTGTTTCTGGTCCAACTGTAAAGCATCAGTCGGAAGATTTGATTCCGATACAAATAAATTGTTCCCTAATCAAAGTGCCTTGATTGCCCTGAAAAGTCATGTATGACACTCTGAGGTCTCATAGTGACAGGGACATTTATAGCTATGGGTAATCAAATGGTAGCCGGTGGTATCAAACAGCCTGTTTAATATCACATTCAGCTGTCTGATTTTCATGCTTCCATGTTAGGGGAAGACATCTTATCAGTGTTTATACACAGACAGTGGTATCGAAAGGAGCAGTGGATTGATGTTTTTAACAAGTGGTCCAAAAATTATCACTTTTTGCAGGAAAAGCAGCAGAACAGTTTGGAACCTGACAAACAGAAGATGTGCAACTGTGTAGGGGTAGTAGTAGTGGCAGTGATATCAGCTGGAGCAGGACAGTATGGAACCTGAGAGGCAGGAGAAGTGTGGCTGTGCAGGGGTAGTAGTAGTGGCAGTGGTAGCAACTGCAGCAGTACAGTATGGAACCTGACAGGAGATGTGCAGCTGTGCAGGGGCAGTAGTAGTGGCAGTGGTAGCAACTGCAGCAGTACAGTATGGAACCTGACAAAACGGCTGTGTAGTGGTAGTAGTTGTAGCAGCTGGAGCAGGAGAGTATGGAACCTGACAGACAGGAGATGTGCAGCTGTGTAGGGATAGTAATAGTGACAGTAACAGCAGCTGCAGCAGTACAGAATGGAACATGATGGAAAAGGCAGGAAAAGTGTGGCTGGGTAGGTGTAGTAGTAATGGCAGTTGAAGCAGCTTCAGCAGTACAGTATGGAACCTGGGAGGCAGGAGAAGTGTGGCTATGCAGGGGTAGTAGTAGTGGCAGTAGTAGCAGCTGCAGCAGCACAGTATGGAACATGATGGAAAAGGCAGGAAATGTGTGGCTGGGTAGGTGTAGTAGTAATGGCAGTTGAAGCAGCTTCAGCAGTACAGTATGGAACCTGAGAGGCAGGAAAAGTGTGGCTATGCAGGGGTAGTAGTAGTGGCAGTAGTAGCAGCTTCAGCAGTACAGTATGGAACCAGAGAGGCAGGAGAAGTCTGGCTGTGCAGGAGTAGTAGTGGCAGCAGTAGCAGCTGTAGCAGTACATTATGGAACCAGAGAGGCAGGAGAAGTGTGGCTGTGCAGGAGTAGTAGTGGCAGCAGTAGCAGCTGTAGCAGTACATTATGGAACCAGAGAGGCAGGAGAAGTGTGGCTATGCATAGGTAGTAGTAGTGGCAGTAGTAGCAGCTGCAGCAGTACAGTATGGAACATGATGGAAAAGGCAGATGTGCAGCTGTATAGGGGTAGGAGTAATGGCAGTGAAATAAGCATGGTCAGAAATGGCAGATTTCATCATTGGCATCAGAAGTGTGTGAAAATCCTCATGGATCCATGTGCCTCATTCATTTTCACAAATGAAATGTTTAACTTTTGGAGGACAATTATGTCCGTTCTGGATGACGACACCACCGGCCACACAATAGTGTCTCTTACAGTACGCTGCAGACTGAACCTGTTCTGGCCACTGTTCCAGTCTGTCTGCCCAGGAGCCCATGGGGTCAGGCAACAGGGTATCTGCTGGAGAAAGACCACAGTCCAGGTACAACTGATCTTGGTTGGTTCACGTGGTGCATATACGTTTATTAATATGTGTTGAAGAAAACTGCTCCATCATGTTCGTCACATTGAAGTGGCTGCTGCTGATGCTTGCTCTCCTACAGCCACCCACATTCGCAATTAAAGATGATGTGTCATGGGTCTGTCATTTTCAATTAGCCAGCCCATTGCCATTGACATATTATTTCAAAGACCGTTGAAACTGTGAGAAGTCACACTGTGTTCCTGGACAGCACCCAGTGGCATACCTACCACATAGGCAGACCACGCAGCTGCTATGGGGCCCATGAGGAAGGGGGGCCCATAGTGGAGGAAAGACCCCACCCCCTAATTGCGTATATCTTTCTAAAGCTAAAGGACCTTTGATGATGTCATCACAGGTCCTGTAAGGCAACTGCACAGTGTAAATTGTAGCTCCCAGGTTAGAACAGTGCATCTGCCAGGACCTGTGATGACATCATCTTCAACATCACAGGTCCTGCAGGATCTAGCAAAGGAACTGCACCACAAATGGTGTAGTTCCCAGGTTTGAAAGGTAGATCTGCCAGGACCTATAGTCACCAAAGAGCAACAGCAGCACAGAGGAAAAACTGAAGGTAGGGTGCAATTCCTCAAGGAAGATGGACAATCGTTCCAATGTATATAATCACCAAGAAACGAGGCAGCACTCCGATGTAGGTGAAGGGTGATGACCCAATTTATTCCCAGGCAACGTTTCAGCCTTCTCAATGAGGCCTTTGCCAATATATATATATATATATAAATACTATGGATGGAGGGGGCACACCAAATAACAAATAATACAAGGAGTGCAAAAGAGTGGCTATAAATATAATAAAGACACAAATAGACTCACTAAAGAGTCAAAAGAACCACAATGCACATCCCACAATAACCATGAATAAAAATATATATAAAGTTTATTAGACAACACAGACAAACAGACACATTAAAAATTGTATAGAATATAAACACCGTGTCGGTAATCAATAAGACACGTGCAAGATCCAATGAGCGTCCACAAAATCGGGACATAAAATGTATTTCAGCTATACACAATATATAAGCAACATAGAGAAAATATTAAATAAGGTATGGCCACAAATAAATGGAAACAGACCGCAATGAGGACAGAGAATAAGAGCCAAAACCTGTGAAAGCAGCTGGTACAATGGATCTGAACAAAAATAAGAGACGCCCAACGCGTATCGCCGGCGCAGTCCGGCTTCCTCAAGGGTAATGGGTCCAATGAAAGTGTGTCATATATATGATAGCGTATGCAAAAAGATGCAAGACAAACAGTGAAATAGTGTGAAACACCAAGTGAAAGTGCCACTGCATAGAAAACAATCCTGATTATATTGAATTAATTATAGTGACAACAATCAAATAAATAATTGTAAATACATACTAATAAATAAATGCATGAATGAATAAACACTAAAATAAATACATACAATATATACATAAATAAATAATGTATATATATGACACACTTTCATTGGACCCATTACCATTGAGGAAGCCGGACTGCACCGGCGATACGCATTGGGCGTCTCTCATTTTTGTTCAGATCCACTGTACCAGCTGCTTTCACAGGTTTTGGCTCTTATTCTCTGTCCTCATTGCGGTCTGTTTCCATTTATTTGTGGCCATACCTTATTCAATATTTTCTCTATGTTGCTTATATATTGTGTACAGCTGAAATACATTTTATGTCCCTATTTTGTGGACGCTCATTGGATCTTGTACGTGTCTTATTGATTACCGACACAGTGTTTATATTCTATACAATTTTTAATGTGTCTGTTTGTCTGTGTTGTCTAATAAACTTTATATATATTTTTATTCATGGTTATTGTTGGATGTGCATTTTTAAGGTGGTTCTTTTGACTCTTTAGTGAGTCTATTTGTGTCTTTAATATATATATATACACACTGCATATATTACACAGTATTATAGAAGCAATATGTACGGATATATAGTATATACAGCAGTGTACTGATATGTGAGGTATGAGGTATAATAGATGCAGTGTATAGATATATAGTATATACAGCAGGGTACTGATATGTGAGGTATGAGGTATAAAAGATGCAGTGTACAGATATATAGTATATACAGCAGTGTACTGATATGTGAGGTACAAGGTATAATAGATGCAGTGTATAGATATATAGTATATACAGCAGTGTACTGATATGTGAGGTGATGAGGTATAATAGATGCAGTGTGTACTGATATATAGTATATACAGCAGTGTACTGATATGTGAGGTATGAGGTATAATAGATGCAGGTGTATCCAGATATATAGTATATACAGCAGTGTACTGATATGTGAGTTATGAGGTATAATAGATGCAGGTGTACAGATATATACTATATACAGCAGTGTACTGATAGGTGAGGTATGAGGTATAATAGATGCAGTGTACAGATATATAGTATATACAGCAGTGTACTGATATGTGAGGTACGAGGTAGAATAGATGCAGTGTGTAAAGATATATAGTATATACAGCAGTGTACTGATATGTGAGGTATGAGGTATAATAGATGCAGTGTGTACAGATATATAGTATATACAGCAGTGTACTGATATGTGAGGTATGAGGTATAATAGATGCAGTGTGTACAGATATATAGTATATACAGCAGTGTACTGATGTGAGGTATGAGGTATAATAGATGCTGTGTGTACAGATATATAGTATATACAGCAGTGTACTGATATGTGAGGTGTGGCGAAACCAACCGCGCCACTGGGTTTTGGAGGGGACAGATTGCGAGCCTCTTCCCCCAGGATTATGGGCCCTCTCATCAGCCCACGCTAAACTTAAACCCCATGGCGATTTGACTGTGTTTGTGGCAACTGAGCGCTGTTTGTATATATTGAGCGCTCAGATTCAAGCCATCTGGGGATCTGTTAAATGTCTGTGTGTACTGTAAAAGGTGGGACATTGTATATTGAATAATGATGTCTGTCCTATTGTCCCCACGTGTGTATTGGCGATTTCCCTTTGTCCTGAAAGATAATTGAATGACTCCTTGATTGTCTCCAGGACAGAAGACATTGTGTATTCTCCTGCCTGTGATGATTACATTAACCTGTGTAGGGTAATTGTATCACAGGCAGAGGGGAGGGATATGCTGGGGGTGTCTGTATTGTCCCTTTGTGTGTGATTGGCTGCTGTATCCCTTGTGTCTCTGTCTTCCTTCTGGTCCCCTAGGGGAGTGTCCACCAGGTGGGAGACCTGCCTAAATACCGGGCAGGCAGCCCTCAATATAGTTAGAATTCCTGTTTAACCATTAATACGGAGCCTCGTCTCGTACTTGGGGGGAATTGCTACGTCAGAACGTTCTCTTGCCTGTTCCAGGAAAGGAGGACTTCGTATGGTTCCAGTTCGGTGGATTCCAGCGGTTGTGGGTTGCTGTGCTCTTCGCCAGGGGAATCGCCCGAACGGTATTAGCCCTCACTATACCGGGTTATACCGTAACATGAGGTACGAGTTATAATAGATGCAGTGTGTACAGATATATAGTATATACAGCAGTGTACTGATATGTGAGGTATGAGGTATAATAGATGCAGTGTGTACAGATATATAATATATACAGCAGTGTACTGATATGTGAGGTACGAGGTATAATAGATGCAGTGTACAGATATATAGTATATACAGCAGTGTACTGATATGTGAGGTGCGAGGTATAATAGATGCAGTGTGTACAGATATATAGTATATACAGCAGTGTACTGATATGTGAGGTACGAGGTATAATAGATGCAGTGTGTACAGATATATAGTATATACAGCAGTGTACTGATATGTGAGGTACGAGGTATAATAGATGCACTATGTACAGATATATAGTATATACAGCAGTGTACTGATATGTGAGGTATGAGGTATAATAGATGCAGTGTATAGATATATAGTATATACAGCAGTGTACTGATATGTGAGGTATGAGGTATAATAGATGTAGTGTGTACAGATATATAGTATATACAGCAGTGTACTGATATGTGAGGTATGAGGTATAATAGATGCAGTGTGTACAGATATATAGTATATACAGCAGTGTACTGATATGTGAGGTATGAGGTATAATAGATGCAGTGTGTACAGATATGTAGTATATACAGCAGTGTACTGATGTGTGAGGTACGAGGTATAATAGATGCAGTGTGTACAGATATATAGTATATACAGCAGTGTACTGATATGTGAGGTATGAGGTATAATAGATGCAGTGTGTACAGATATGTAGTATATACAGCAGTGTACTGATATGTAAGGTATGAGGTATAGTAGATGCAGTGTGTATAGGTATATAGTATATACAGCAGTGTACTGATATGTGAGGTATGAGGTATAATAGTTGCAGTGTGTACAGATATATAGTATACACAGCAGTGTGCTGGTATGTGAGGTATGAGGTATAATAGATGCAGAGTGTACAGATATATAGTATATACAGCAGTGTACTGATATGTGAGGTATGGGGTATAATAGATGCAGTGTGTACAGATATATAGTATATACAGCAGTGTACTGATATGTGAGGTACGAGGTATAATAGATGCAGTGTGTATAGGTATATAGTATATACAGCAGTGTACTGATATGTGAGGTATGAGGTATAATAGTTGCAGTGTGTACAGATATATAGTATATACAGCAGTGTACTGATATGTGAGGTATGAGGTATAATAGATGCAGAGTGTACAGATATATATTATATACAGCAGTGTACTGATATGTGAGGTATGGGGTATAATAGATGCAGTGTGTACAGATATATAGTATATACAGCAGTGTACTGATATGTGAGGTACGAGGTTTAATAGATGCAGTGTGTACAGATATATAGTATATACAGCAGTGTACTGATATGTGAGGTATGAGGTATAATAGTTGCAGTGTGTACAGATATATAGTATACACAGCAGTGTGCTGGTATGTGAGGTATGAGGTATAATAGATGCAGAGTGTACAGATATATAGTATATACAGCAGTGTACTGATATGTGAGGTATGGGGTATAATAGATGCAGTGTGTACAGATATATAGTATATACAGCAGTGTACTGATATGTGAGGTACGAGGTATAATAGATGCAGTGTGTACAGATTTATAGTATATACAGCAGTGTACTGATGTGTGAAGTACGAGGTATAATAGATGCAGTGTGTACAGATATATAGTATATACAGCAGTGTACTGATATGTGAGGTACGTGGTATAGTAGATGCAGTGTGTACAGATATATAGTATATACAGCAGTGTACTGATATGTGAGGTATGAGGTATAATAGATGCAGTGTGTACAGATATATAATATATACAGCAGTGTACTGATGTGTGAAGTACGAGGTATAATAGATGCAGTGTGTACAGATATATAGTATATACAGCAGTGTACTGATATGTGAGGTATGAGGTATAATAGATGCAGTGTGTACAGATATATAATATATACAGCAGTGTACTGATATGTGAGGTACGAGGTATAATAGATGCAGTGTGTACAGATATATAGTATATACAGCAGTGTACTGATATGTGAGGTACGGGGTATGATAGATGCAGTGTGTACAGGTATATAGTATATACAGCAGTGTACTGATATGTGAGGTATGAGGTATAATAGATGCAGTGTGTATAGATATATAGTATATACAGCAGTGTACTGATATGTGAGGTACGAGGTATAATAGATGTAGTGTGTACAGATATATAGTATATACAGCAGTGTACTGATATGTGAGGTACGAGGTATAATAGATGCAGTGTGTACAGATATATAGTATATACAGCAGTGTACTGATATGTGAGGTACGAGGTATAATATATACAGTGTGTACAGATATACAGTATATACAGCAGTGTACTGATATGTGAGGTACGAGGTATAATAGATGCAGTGTGTACAGATATATAGTATATACAGCAGTGTACTGATATGTGAGGTACGAGGTATAGTAGAGGCAGTGTGTACAGATATATAGTATATACAGCAGTGTACTGATATGTGAGGTACGAGGTATAATAGATGCAGTGTGTACAGATTGTGGGGAGTCGCTCTGGTAGATAGCGGTGTGGGTGCAGTACCGAGGCAAAACAAGGAGTCCAGAATTGTGCAACAAACAGTGTTTTATTCACACTGACACAAAAATAAACAGAAACAGTCTCTTGGTGGTAATTCACACAGGCCAGACACAAGGAGGCAAAGCAAAACAGGCCAACACAGGTTCAGTCACCTGGGAGGTGTAGGTGCAGGTTCGCACCACGCTGTCGGCCCCGCCGCAGGAGAATCCAGCTTCAGGTAGCCAGGAACAACACACCTCCTTGCTGAGCTCTTTCCTCCAGGACAGAGAACTCCTCAGCCCTGTTAGCAGCTCCAGGATAATCACCTCCCCAGCTGCTAAGGAGGCTGCCTTTTAAAGGGGCCGGATAAAGTCCGGCCTGGACCGTGGGGAGTAGGCACCCACCCTACACTTTACCTACTCCCAGTAAGAGCCGGCCCGGATTAGCTTTGCAGCCAAACTAAGTCACAGAGTCTAGCAGCACTAGCTGCTGCAGACAAAAACCCGGCTCTCACCTCACCGAGGCCAGCAACCTCGGTGACACGTACCTGCCATCGCATATGATACCTTGCACCCTCTTACACACCCCCTTTGTTCAACCCTGAGGGGTGAACACACGTGAGGCAGTGGACGCGGGACAGGGCATCTGCGTTGCCCTGCAAGCGGCCTGCCCTGTGTTCCACGGAGAATTTGAAATTTTGAAGGGATAGGAACCACCTGGTGACCCGAGCATTCCTCTCCTTGGCCTGACTCATCCACTTGAGGGGGAATGGTCGGTCACCAGACGGAACCTCCTCCCTAACAGGTAGTAGCGGAGAGATTCGAGTGCCCACTTGATAGCCAGGCACTCCCTCTCCACTATACTATATCTGGACTCAGCGGGACTGAGCTTACGGCTCAGGAAGACAACGGGATGTTCTTCCCGTTGACCTCCTGCGACAGTACCGCACCGAGGCCTACCTCCGAGGCGTCGGTCTGTACGACAAACTCCTTGTTGAAGTCGGGTGTCACCAAAACCGGGGACCCACACAGGGCCGACTTCAACGCGGAGAAAGCCTCCTCCGCCTTCTCACTCCAGCTAACCCTCCCAGACTTTCGCCCCTTCAACAGGTCTGTCAATGGCGCTGCTATTGTGGCAAAGTGGGGCACAAACCTCATGTAGTATCCTACAATCCCCAGGAACGACTTTACCTGCCTGGTGGTGACCGGTCGGGGCCAGTTGCGAATGGCCTCTACCTTAGTTACCTGAGGTTTGATGACTCCCGCCCAATTACATATCCCAGATATTTGGTCTCTTCCAACCCAATCGCACACTTTTTGGATTGGCGGTTAGTCCAGCTTTCCTCAGGGCATCCACTACCGCCTGCACCTTGGGTAAATGGCTTTCCCAGTCGGTGCTGTGGATGACTACATCATCTAAGTAGGCCGAGGCGCACCGACGATGTGGTCGCAGCACTATGTCCATTAACCTTTGGAAAGTGGCGGGGCGCCATGCAGGCCAAAGGGTAACACCTTGTAGTGATATAGGCCCTGCGGGGTAACAAACGCGGTTTTTCCTTAGCCGTCTCCGTTAAGGGTACCTGCCAGTACCCTTTAGTGAGGTCCAGCACAGAAAAATAACGGGCTTGTCCTAAATTTTCAACAAGCTCGTCTACTCGGGGCATGGGATACGCGTCAAACTTGGATACTTCATTTAACTTGCGAAAGTCGTTGCAGAACCGCAACGTCCCATCCGGCTTGGGTATTAGGACTATGGGACTGGCCCACTCACTTTTCGACTCCTCAATGACATCGAGCTTCAACATTAACTGCACTTCCTCCGCGATGGCCCGCCGAGCCTCGGGTACCCGGTATGGTTTTAACCGGACCTTGGCCTGAGGCTCAGTGACGATGTCATGTCGGATGAGAGACGTGCGGCCAGGAGGTCTGAGAACACATCCGTGTTCCGACTGAGGAACTCCCTGACTTCCTGAACTTGTTTGGAAGACAGGCTGTCTGCAATTTTTACCGTGGTTACGGCTTCACAGGCCTCGAACTGTGGGGCTGGACCCTTTCACCTAGAAGCCCTGGTCGGGGCTGTGGTCGTCGGCCGCGTCCCTATCTTTCCACGGCTTAAGTAAATTCACGTGGTACACCTGCTCCGGCTTGCGCCGCCCTGGCTGGTGTACCTTGTAATTTACTTCCCTACCTTCTCGATCACCTCATAGGGGCCCTGCCACCTAGCTAGGAATTTGCTGTCAAGGGTGGGTACCAGAACCAAAACCCGATCTCCCGGATTGAAGTCCCGCACCCGAGCCTGACGATTGTACACCCTACTCTGGGCTTGTTGTGCTGCCTCCATATGCTCCCGGACCAAGGGCAACACCCTTTCCATCCGTTCCTGCATCTGGGCGACATACTCAATGACACTTTTGTGGGGGACAGGCTGTTGTTCCCATGCTTCCTTGGCGATATCCAACAGGCCCCGAGGGTGTCTGCTATAAAGCAGTTCGAAGGGCGAGAACCCAGTAGAGGCCTGGGGCACCTCTCGCACTGCGAACATGAGATAGGGCAGAAGCAGGTCCCAGTCCTTCCCATCTCTAGACACCACCCTTTTAACATATTTTTTAGAGTTTGATTAAACCTCTCAACAAGACCGTCTGTTTGCGGATGGTAAACGGACGTCCGTAACTGCTTTATACGCAACAATTTACACAGTTCCTTCATTACTTTGGACATAAAAGGGGTCCCTTGGTCTGTCAGAACCTCTTTTGGCAGGCCCACACGGGAAAACATCTCCATTAACTCTTTGGCAATGAGCCTAGCTGAGGTATGTCGCAGAGGCACCGCCTCCGGATACCGAGTGGCATAGTCGAGAACTACCAGAATGTGTTGGTGGCCCCTAGCAGACTTTGGTACAGGCCCAATTAAATCCATAGCGATTCGCTCAAACGGTACTTCAATAATTGGCAGAGGTACCAGAGGACTACGGAAATGTGGCTGGGAGCTAGTTACCTGACAGGTTGGACAGGACTTACAATAATTTTCTACCTCCTTGAACACACTGGGCCAATAAAACCGCTGCAGTATGCGGTCCTGGGTTTTCTGCCACCCCAGGTGTCCCCCAAGAACATGTTGGTGGGCAAGCTCCATGACAAGCTTGCGATACGCTGTGGGCACCACCAACTGTTCAACAGGTTCACCTCGGATTTGGTTCACCCGATACAACATATCCTGCAGAACAATAAATCGTGGGAACATTAATTCAGCCCCTGGTTTCTGGGGTTTACCATCAATTTCCAGCACATTCTCCCAGGCCCTGGTTAGGGTTTGGTCCCGGTGTTGTGCGGTCCCAAAATTTTCCCCGGAGACATTGAGGTCTGCCAACTCAGGTCCCGGTGGCAAGTCCTCCGTGTCTCCCACCATTACACTCAGTGGGGTTGTCTCCCCACTACCGCTGCAGCAGTGGTCACCCCTACCGCTGGCCCTTCAGACTCGGGCTCCCAGGGTTCTGGCCTTCCAGTGGTATCAGGCCACTCTGCTAGGGTTACCCCTGTCTCAGGGCTATTAGACACCTTCACCTCAGGCCACAGTGATGGAAAACCAGGGAAGTCTCTCCCAATTATCAGTTCATAGGGTAGCTTTGTGGAGATCGCCACCTCACAAGTCCAGGTGCCGGCCGCCGTGGACAGAGACATTACAGCAGTGGGATAGTCCTTTAAGTCTCCGTGAATGCACACCACACCCACTTTCCGGCCCGTATACTGGGTGGGCTGTACCAGGGCAGCACTTACCAGGGTTACCAGGCTCCCTGAGTCCAACAGCGCCACTGCCAGGTTATCCCCGACTTGCACCTGGCACAGATGACGACTGTCTATTGTCTCGGGGTGCCGGTCGCACACAGTCTCCGGGCATACATGGAAGGCCGGTACCCATAATTAGTCTCCATGGGTTCCCCCACTGTGGACAGTTGGCCCTTATGTGTCCAGGCTCCCGACACTGCCAGCAGACCACTGGGGACGGATCTGCAAGAGGTACATCCCGGGCGGGTTTGGCCGGCAGCCGGGACTGGGGTGGAGACTTCCGGGGTTTGACTGGCCCCTCCCAAAGAACCCCTTGCAGGTTTCTGGTGGCCTCATATCGCTCCACCAGGTCGACCATCTCAAGGGCATTGGTGGGGATACCTGGCCGATCCAGTGTTGAAGGGGGTAAGGCAAGGCCCTCCAAAACATGTCAGCCAGCAGCCGGTCCAGCATAGCAGTCGGACTTAGAACCTCAGGCTGCAGCCATTTTTGCAACCTGTGCAGCAACTCATAGTACTGCGGCCTGGCGGGTTCAGCCACTTTAAAGTCCCACTGGTGGACCCGCTGAGCCCGGACCAACACGTTTACCCCCAGTCTGGCCAGGATCTCCCCTTCACCGTGGGATAGTCAGCAGCCTGGTCGTCTGCCAAATCAAAAAAACTTGCTGGGGTCCGGATGCCAGGAACGGAGCAACCACCTCGGCCCACTGGTCACGGGGTAACTTTTCCCTCACGGCGACCTTCTCAAAGACCGCTAGGTATGTCTCCACGTCGTCTGCGGGGGTCATCTTTGGGATCGCCGCACGGACCGCTTCCGAGCATCATGGACGTGGTGGGACGCTCCTGCCGCCTGTAATGCCATCACATGTTGTAGCAGTAACTGGTTGGTCTCCCGCTGCTGCACGTTAGCTTCTACGAGCCTTCACAGCAGCCTCCATGTTGCCAGAGATCACAGGCTGCAACTTTGCCGGCCTAATATAGGACATTCACTTTTGCTCCGCACAAAAACAAAGTTCGGCGTTCACGCCAGCCTCACTGCGCATGCCCGCATCCGACACCAAATGTGGGAGTCGCTCTGGTAGATAGCGGTGCGGGTGCAGTACCGAGGCAAAACAAGGAGTCCAGAATTGTGCAACAAACAGTGTTTTATTCACACTGACACAAAAATAAACAGAAACAGTCTCTTGGTGGTAATTCACACAGGCCAGACACAAGGAGGCAAAGCAAAACAGGCCAACACAGGTTCAGTCACCTGGGAGGTGTAGGTGCAGGTTCGCACCACGCTGTCGGCCCCGCCGCAGGAGAATCCAGCTTCAGGTAGCCAGGAACAAAACACCTCCTTGCTGAGCTCTTTCCTCCAGGACAGAGAACTCCTCAGCCCTGTTAGCAGCTCCAGGATAATCACCTCCCCAGCTGCTAAGGAGGCTGCCTTTTAAAGGGGCCGGATAAAGTCCGGCCTGGACCGTGGGGAGTAGGCACCCACCCTACACTTTACCTACTCCCAGTAAGAGCCGGCCCGGATTAGCTTTGCAGCCAAACTAAGTCACAGAGTCTAGCAGCACTAGCTGCTGCAGACAAAAAACCCGGCTCTCACCTCACCGAGGCCAGCAACCTCGGTGACACGTACCTGCCATCGCATATGATACCTTGCACCCTCTTACAAGATATATAGTATATACAGCAGTGTACTGATATGTGAGGTATGAGGTATAATAGTTACAGTGTGTACAGGTATATAGTATATACAGCAGTGTACTGATATGTGAGGTATGAGGTATAGTAGATGCAGTGTGTGCAGATATATAGTATATACAGCAGTGTACTGATATGTGAGGTACGAGGTATAATAGATGCAGTGTGTACAGGTATATAGTATATACAGCAGTGTACTGATATGTGAGGTATGAGGTATAATAGATGTAGTGTGTACAGATATATAGTATATACAGCAGTGTACTGATATGTGAGGTATGAGGTATAATAGATGCAGTGTATAGATATATAGTATATACAGCAGTGTACTGATATGTGATGTACAAGGTATAATAGATGCAGTGTGTACTGATATATAGTATATACAGCAGAGTACTGATATGTGAGGTACGATGTATAATAGATGCAGTGTGTACAGATATATAGTATATACAGCATTGTACTGATATGTGAGGTATGAGGTATAATAGATGCAGTGTATAGATATATAGTATATACAGCAGTGTACTGATCTGTGAGGTATGAGGTATAATAGATGCAGTGTGTATAGATATATAGTATATACAGCAGTGTACTAATATGTGAGGTATGAGGTATAGTAGATGCAGTGTGTACAGATATATAGTATATACAGCAGTGTACTGATATGTGAGGTATGAGGTATAATAGATGCAGTGTATAGATATATAGTATATACAGCAGTGTACTGATATGTGAGGTATGAGGTATAGTAGATGCAGTGTGTACAGATATATAGTATATACAGCAGTGTACTGATATCTGAGGTACGAGGTATAATAGATGCAGTGTGTACAGATATATACTATATACAGCAGTGTACTGATATTTGAGATATGAGGTATAATAGATGCAGTGTGTACAGATATATAGTATATACAGCAGTGTACTGATATGTGAGGTACGAGGTATAATAGATGCAGTGTGTACAGATATATAGTATATACAGCAGTGTACTGATATGTGAGGTATAGAGGTATAATAGATGTAGTGTGTACAGATATATAGTATATACAGCAGTGTACTGATATGTGAGGTACGAGGTATAATAGATGTAGTGTGTACAGATATATAGTATATACAGCAGTGTACTGATATGTGAGGTACGAGGTATAATAGATGTAGTGTGTACTGATATATAGTATATACAGCAGTGTACTGATATGTGAGATATGAGGTATAATAGATGTAGTGTGTACAGATATATAGTATATACAGCAGTGCC
Source organism: Bufotes viridis (assembly GCA_033119425.1). Classification (NCBI taxonomy): domain Eukaryota; kingdom Metazoa; phylum Chordata; class Amphibia; order Anura; family Bufonidae; genus Bufotes; species Bufotes viridis. Next base: position 15,237,546 of record CM065593.1, read on the forward strand.
AGTGGGGACCCAATTCAGATCTCTATGTAGGCCCCTGACAGCACCCATTACAATATCACAGCGAGTGACCCACAACACCACGTTAGGTCAGGTACACTAGTCATTAATAGATTGAATATTTCTAATTACTTTTGCAACACTTATAAAAGAAAGTATATGCAATTGGGCACAGTCTGCAGTAATGTATGCTGACCGCTCGTTCAGGTCCGGTACTCTCAAATGAAGAATATTTCAGCAAAATTTTTTAAGAAAATGCGCAGTTGGACGGAGTCCAGTGCATCTATGATGTATCAGAATCATCATCTGGTAGATCTAATTTTTAGAGATATAAATTGGGCTGCTAGCTGCACTTAAAAAAAAAGAAGTACTGTAGCTTTAAATATTGATTAGCTATGCAGAGATTCTCAATGGGTGTGAATGTCTGGCTGCAACAAAGGAACACACAGTTCACTAAACGATCCTTGTACTGTCCCCAGCTAACACCTCAAGTAATTAAATCCATCTAACTAAATCCCTAAATCTTACTTTATAAGACCCTGAACTTGCTGTATCGGTTATATGTCTTTGTCTGTGGCAGAGATGTCCTGACTCATCTTAACTCTGACTCCTCCGTCCGATGGCGTATGGACAACACCTCCCCCGTACCATCAGGACCCCCTCAGCTGTACCAACTCTGTTCAGGACCTGCAATGTGACCTAAGGTCCTGCTGCACATCATACGTTTTCATAGAAGCAATAACGAGGTACCTTATAGGCCAGCACCATAATATACCCATTAACATATATAACGGTACATTTATAACCCCTTATCACATCATCAGCAGGCTCCTCATGTCCCACAATGCCATGTATAACAGGCAAATGTACATCTCACACCAATCATTGAATACATCCACATATTCCATCCGCAACGTCCCCTGTCATGAAATAATGGGGTGACAGAGGTGGACACAAGACTGCGTCCATCACCACGACAGTCGGCAGCTGGTGGACATCTGACTGCAGAGTCTAAGAAAGACAATGAACCCATATTACGCCAATTAAAGGAAAATGTCCTCCACTGTAATTAATAGGTGGTCATAGCCGCTGGAAACTAGCTGTGTATAATACAATAGAGAAATTATTCAAGCCAGCAAAGGAGGCAATATGGACTATCAAAATACATTAGGAAGTGCCCTGTATTAATTTTCTCTACATGATAAATGTCATTAGCTTTGACCCTGTACCTCACAGTCAGCAGACACATTCCAGCCAATCAGCAGCATACCCTCCCTCCCAGACCCTCCCATCTCCTGAACAACATCCATCTTAGATTCATTCTGAAGCTGCAGTGTTAGTTAGAGCAGGGAGAGTACTGCTGCTGCTGAATTAATAGGGAAAGCGTTAGCTAGGCCAGTGTTCTGCGTCCACTCCAGTCCTCAAAGACTCATCTGCTGTAAGAACAGCGTCCTTACAGCACCCCAAAAAGCCCTTTTTAGGGCTGGTACATCAGTCTACTTTTATATATATATATATATTATATATATATTGCAGTTGCCTGCCTGTGTGTGTCAGGCCCACAGACTGTACTGTGCCCACTGCCCACCACTCATATAGGGTGGCACAGTACCTTGCAGATAAAAAAGTCATTACATTTTTACCCTTTAATATAATTTCAGTTGCCTGCCAGTGAGTGTCAGGCCCACAGACTGTACTGTGCCCACTGCCAGTGCCCACCACTCATACTGGGTGGCACAGTACCTTGCAGATAATAAAAGTCATTTAATTTTTACCCTTTAATACAGGCTGTAGGCTCAAACATGCGGCCGACCGAGGACACTGATCCAGCCCGCCGTTTCTCATGGCTCAGCAGGGCGCTGCCACAGTGGAGACGCGAGGGAGCTGCGGCGGACGAAGAGAGGGACTGACAGTGTAGCGTGGCCGAGCTCTGTTTGGTCCGCGGTACAGGAACTTTTGTTTCCTGTATCCTGTACCCGGCCGGACTGACAGGAAGTGCTCACTTATGGTGCGCTTCCTATCAGTCCAGCCGGGTACACGAAGCAAATGCTCCTGTACCATGGACCTCACAGAGCTCGGCCACGCTGCACTAGGGGAGTGGGGGGGGGGGAGGTGCTGGGAATGAGTATAACATTGTGACAAGGGAGGGGGGTTTGGGGAAATTAGTGTGACAAGGTGATGAGGGAGGGAGGGGCGCTAAGAGAGAGCGTGACAAGGGGGGGGGGAATGAGAGTGACAAGAAGGGGGGGAGAGTGACAAGGGAGGGTGGTGAGAAAGAGAGTGATAAGGGAGGGGGTAATGAGAGTGACAAGGGAGGTAGGGTCTGAGAAATGAGAATGACAAGGGAGGGAGGGGTCTGAGAAATGAGAACGACAAGGGAGGGAGGGGGTCTGAGAAATGAGAGTGACAAGGGAGGGAGGGTCTGAGAAAGGAGATTGACAAGGTAGGGAGGGGGGCTGAGAAATGAGAATGACAAGGGAGGGAGGGGGGCTGAGAAATGAGAATGACAAGGGAGGGAGGGGGGCTGAGAAATGAGAATGACAAGGGAGGGAGGGGGGCTGAGAAATGAGAATGACAAGGGAGGGAGGGGTCTGAGAAATGAGAATGACAAGGGAGGGAGGGGTCTGAGAAATGAGAGTGACAAATGAGGGGGGAAATAAGAGTGACAAGGGAGGGGGGTGAGAAAGAGAGTGACAAGGGAGGGGGGGGATGAGAGTGACAAGGGGGGTGAGGAGGGATTGACATCCATCACACACACATAATGCACCCCTTACAGACACAGAAACACACCTTGCAGCCCTTACACATACAAACACAGATTCACACAACGCATTCCGTACACACGTTCAGAAACGCACAATACATACCTGATACACAGACACAAACTACTCACTAGCAGTGACAAATATGGAACCGGACATTGACCATCTCATTTACCAAAAGCAGGCCCACAGTTCCCATCGAAATACTGGTAAGTCTGTTGATTAACTTTACAAGTTCTTCATTTGATTTATATTGTATTTGTTGTCTTTTTGTTTTTTCACTTCTAAATCAGATATGTGCAGTGTGCATGGGAATTTGCTCATAGTTAAACTATAGTCCTGCCACTCCAAAGGTCTGAGGGACAGTGAAATGGCCCCCTGTTTAAAAAGTTTGAGGACCCCTGCTTTAATATAATTGCAGTTGCCTGCCAATGTGTGTCAGGCCCACAGACTGTACTATGCCCACTGCCAGTGCCCACCACTCATATCGGGTGGCACAGTACCTTGCAGATAAAAAAGTCATTTAATTTTTACCTTTTAATATAATTTTAGTTGCCTGCCAGTGTGTGTCAGGCCCACTGACTGTACTGTGCCCACTGCCCAACACTCATAGCGGGTGGCACAGTACTTTCACGCATAGTACCACTAATCAAAAAAAAAAAAATGACAGGCAGAGGCACCACAGTCGTGGTGCTGTGATTTCCTTTGGCCCTAGAATAATGCCCAGTGTTCAGAGGCCATGTACCCTGAACTCGAAAAATTCTGAGGACATAGTTGACTGGCTTAGACAGGACACCCAATCTTCAACAGCTTCCGCTAAGAACCTTGACGCACCATCCTCCCCCAGCTCAGCTTCGGTCACCTGCTCTCAAGTTACCACTCGCCCACCCGCCGCCACCACCAACACTACCACCACAGCCACCACAGCCGCTTCACTTGATCCGTCAGAGGAGTTATTTACACATCAGTTGGATGCAATTAGTGATGCGCAACCATTATTGCCAGATGATGTAGATTACGGGGATATGTCTCAGTCAGGCAGGATTACACACATGGACGTACAGTGTGATGATGATGATGATGTTGTACCTGCTGCTGCTTCCTTTGCTGAGGTGTCAAATACAAGTGAAGCGGTTGATGATGACGATGTGTCCACGGATGCCACGTGGGTGCCTGCTCGAAGAGAAGAAGAGGGGGAAAGTTCAGAAGGGGAGACAGAGAGAATGAGGAGATGAGTTGGAAGCAGGGGGAGGTTGTCGCAAGGAGTTGGCACAGTCAGACAGCATGTATCGGCACCCGGGGTCAGCCAGACAGCACGCCAGTCAACGCATGCTGTTGCCACCACCAGAATGCCGTCATTGCAAAGCTCAGCAGTGTGGCATTTTTTGTGTGTGTCTGCCTCTGATAAAAGCAATGCCATTTGCAACCTGTGCCAAAAGAAACTGAGTCGTGGGAAGTCCAACACCCACCTCGGTACAACTGCTTTGCGAAGGCACATGATCTCACATCACAAACGCCTATGGGATCAACACATGAGTACAAGCAGCACACAAACTCAAAGCCACCATGCTCCTCCTGGTCCAGCATCTTCAGCCACGTCAACCACTGCTGTCCTCCCTGCCCCCTCTCAACCAACCACCACTCCGCCTCTCACCTTCAGCAGTGTTGGGGCAAGGGTCCATCTGACCACTGATACCTGGTCTGCAAAGCACAGTCAGGGCAGGTATATCACGTACACTGCGCATTGGGTAAACCTGCTGACGGCTGCCAAGCATGGAATGCGTGGCTCTGCAGCGGAGTTGGTGACACCGCCACGACTTGCAGGCAGACCTACTGCCACCTCCTCTACTCCTACTCCATCCTCTTCGCTAACCTCCTCACCTGAGTCCTCTTCTGCTGCTGCGTCTTGCTCCACATCAACTGCACCCCCCCAGCTTCCCAGGGGCTATTCCACATGCCGGATACGACAGTGTCACGCCGTCTTGGGGTTGACTTGCCTGAAAGCAGAGAGTCACACCGGACCAGCACTCCTGTCCGCCCTGAACGCACAGGTGGACCAGTGGCTGACCTCGCACCAACTGGAGATCGGCAAAGTGGTGTGTGACAACGGAAGCAATCTGTTGGCGGCATTGAATTTGGGCAAGTTGACATATGTGCCGTGCATGGCACATGTGTTTAATCTGATCATAAGTCCTACGCATCATCACAGCCCTTCGGGGTCCACCCTCAGAGAACGACTCGACCGACAGGTAGTAGACTACCTCGCCTTAACTGCAGATATCGACACTCTGAGGAGCGATGAACCCCTTCACTACTGGGTGTCCAGGCTTGACCTGTGGCCTGAGCTATCCCAATTTGCAATAGAACTTCTGGCCTGCCCTGCTTCAAGTGTCCTGTCAGAAAGGACCTTCAGCGCAGCAGGAGGCATTGTCACTGACAAGAGAAGTCGCCTCGGTCAAAAAAGTCTAGATTACCTCACCTGAATAAGGCGTGGATCCCGAAGGGACTGACAGTGGGGGATATTGACTAAAAAATATACATTTGACTAAAAAAGGCCTGATGAGATGCCTTGGGCTAAAAATGGTCCCCACGCTGTTGTACTTAATCTCTGCATGCCGGATGACTTGCGTGACTTCTCCGCCACCAACTAGGGTTCAAGCCGCAATGTTTTACTACACTTTCTGCCTGGAAAACATAATTTTTTTCGGCCGCTGCAACAATACCTGATTTTTCTGGCATGTGTACATACCAAATTTTTCTGTCCTCTGGTGCAGCACTGTGGCTGCAAAAAAAAATAAAATAAAAGCACATACAAGTGTCAATTCCCCTTCGTGATTGTTACCTTGTGGTGAAGGGGCTTGCGTATCACAATGAAGCAATCATCACCTCTATGAGTGTGGTGGTAATGTTGGCACACCCCAGATGATAAGGTTGTTGCTTCATTGTGAACAGACCAAAAGCGATCGGCTGGGTAATTTTTCATAGAAAAAACAGTAATTTTCTTTGTGATCATCTAAGGTGATCATTAAAGCCTACTAGGCCAACAATGGGCCCACACTGCAGAATCATTGTTTTCTGGGTCACTTAACTGTCACTGAACTACCTCAGCACGACCAAAGGCTTTGAAAAACCGCCATCGCCTGCAATCTCCCAAACATGTGCACGAGCACATCACTACACCAAGATTGACGCATAGAGGAATAAAATTTATGTCATGAGTGTCAACTATTGACAACTCTTTGCGGTTGTCTAAAATCTATTCGATACACGTCCCCTGATAGAGGACGTAACAGGGATTAAACTGATAGGAATAGATACTACTTAACACACCACTCATATAGGGTGGCACAGTACATTGCACGGCGCACCTGCAGTGCCCCAAATTGGAAGGAAGAGGACCGACCAACCATCTTTTTCCATCTCCCGGTTCCTAAAATCTATTCCATACGCCGGCCCCTGATAGGGGACAAAACAGAGATTAAACTGGTAAGAACAGATTTTTTTAATTAAAAAAAAAAAGAGGACAGCCTCTGCGGAGCTGGGTATTTTTTGGCCGCATTACTGAACGCTCATGCACAATGGCTGTAGGCTCATGCGTCCTTTTGCGGAGGTGACAAACCTGGTCAGTCAAACCCAAGGCAACATCATCGACCTCATCCCATATGCGTTTTTTCTGGAGTGTGCCCTGCGAAGAGTGCTGGATCAGGCCGTAGATGAGCATGAAGAGGAAGAGTTGTGGTCACCATCAGAAACAGCCTTGTCGTCATCGATTGCTGGACCTGTGGCAACGCAGAGAGAGGAGTCTGAAGAAGAGGAGTCAGAGGAGGAAGGTGGCTTTGAGGAGGTGGAAGACCAACCACAGCAGGCGTCCCAGGGGGCTTGTTGTCACCTTTCGGGGACCCTTGGTGTTGTACGTGGCTGGGTGGAGGAAGAGACCTTCAATGACGTCAGTGAGGACAAGGAACGGGACATGGCTAGCTTGGTATCCAACCTTGTGCAAATGGGGAGTTTGCGGTTGTGCAAATAGACTGTTTGCGGTTGTTTTTAGTGCGTTAAACGGGGAGTTTGGTTTGTCACTGTGAAGCGGGCTTAACCCTTACACTACCTGATCGATACAACATCATACCTGATCGTATACACACACTGGATGTTTTAAAGCACGTTATTCCAAACAATTTAGGAATGTTAGGTGATTTATGCCCTTTATGGATTAAAACCCGACTCTGCGTCAACTACGTAATTTTCCATGGGAGTTTTGCCATGGATCCCCTTCCGGCGGAAAATGTTATGTTCGCGACATCTCTATTCAGCACCAGGACTATTCTTCTATGAAGCCATGCTGTTGTGATGGACGCAGTATGTGGTTTGACATGGTCTTACTCAAATATGCAAGGCCTTCCCTGAATGAGATGTTGTCTGGATGAGAGCAGATGCTGTTATAAACCTCTCTATACTGGTCAGCATTAATAGTGCCTTCCCGGATGTGTAAGCTGCCCATGCCATCAGAGATACAGGTTTTTGAACTGTGCGCTGATAACAAGCTGGATGATCCCTCTCCTCTTGAGTCCGCAGAAGGCGGCTGTGGTTTCCAAAAATAATTTCTAATTCTGATTCATCTGACCACAGAACAGTTTTCTATTTTGCTTCAGTCCATATTCAAATCAGGAATATACAGTAAAAGGAACTACCAACGCGTTTTGGACAGTTACATTCTGTACTTAGTCAGCCTGATTTTAATATGAAGAAGTAAGGTTTGAAGATTTTAGGACATGGTGCTGGATTGGGCTTGTTTTTTACAATGTAACTGCAGCTGATGCGGCATATACCTTACACTGTCCCACTTGGGGTCTTGATGCTGAAATATGGAGCATTGAGCTGATTTGGTTTCCTATCTTATTTTTCATGCACATGGATTTCTCCAGATTCTCAAAATTTTTGGATGAAATGACGTGCTGTAGCTGGGGGGATATTCAAAATCTTTGCAATTTTAGATCGAGGAACATATTTCTTAAAGTGAACCTGAGTTTTCAACAAAAAAGTTTCCATAATGGCTGTGCTTCTTTGTACACTCTTCTTCCCTAATGTTCTGTTTCAGACATATTATTCCCTGTTTCAGCTGCACCGCTAGGTGCATTTCACTCAGAAGCAGGGAGCATCTCCTTTCTGCCAGCTCTGTACTGCTGTGACATCCTTTCCCTTACTTCACACTATGTTTGTTTTCAGCTCTGGAGTTCACAGAACAGATAAGGAAGGATGAATCACACTTACAGACACACAAGAGGCTCCTGTGATGTTCAGAAGCAGTGTAGAAGCAGTTGTTTTATCAGGCCCAGGATCTCGGCTAGCTCTGACACGCCCCCACTTCGTCTCAGCCCTTTTCTGTGTCTCTGTTACCAGGGATGGATCTTGCCTGACTGCAAATAAGTTGGAAGTGAGACCCCATAGTGTCCATGACTTTACAGCTTTTTTCAGGTGGATGAGGCCGATTTTTTTCAATTAAGTTATTTAGAAACTTTCTAATAAAACAATTCTCTATTAAGTGAAATAAATCTGTCAGATTATTAGGGAGCAGCATTTGTATAAACGCTCATTCCCGATATTTTACCAGTGTAAAAGGGCCTGAAGATTCATCCTTTCTGTGCAGCATATCTAAACAACAATCTGCAGCGCTGGAACGCTGATTTTCTATGGGGACAAGTGATCGCTATATTGATCACTTGTCCCCATACAGCGGAGGGGATTGTTGCTGATGATCTGACAGTGATCGGCAGCGTTCACTTCATTCCCAATAATCTACCAGATCATCTGTATGTGTCAAAGGGTCCTTAGCAGTAAATTGCTCCTCTACTTGTTTTTTATTAGCACCACTTAGGTTACTTTCCCACTTGGGTTGCTGGATTCCGGCAGGCAGTTCCGTCGTCTGAACTGCCTGCCGGATCCGGCAATCTGTATGCAAACGGACAGCATTTGTAGACAGATCCGGATGCATTGCAATACCAGATCCATCTCTCCGGTTGTCATCCGGAAAAACGGATCTGGTATTAATTTTTTTAACATTTCTAAAGGTCTGCGCATGCGCAGACCAGAAGACCGGATCCGGCACTAATACATTTCAATGGAAATTAATGCCAGATCCGACATTCCGGCAAGTGTTCCAGAATTTTGGATGGAGACAAAACTGCAAGATACTGCGGTATTTTCTCCGTCCAAAAACCGTACAGTGACTGAACTGAAAACATCCTGATTCCTGATGCATCCTGAACGGATTCCTCTCCATTCAGAATGCATGGGGATGTGACTGATCAGTTTTTTTCTGGTATTGAGACCTTAAGATGGAACTTAATACCGGAAAAGTTTAACGCAAGTGTGAAAGTGCCCTAGCGACAGTTCACACTGATTTTTCTGGTAATCATTTTGGAGCGTTCCTGAATATCAGAATAAACATTTCCTGTTGTTGGTCACCTAGGATTACCATAATTATTATTTGCCAAATGCCAGAATAATGAGAGAGAGAGAGAATGTTTTAAGGCATTTTTATTACTTTCTGCGAAGTCAAAAGTTTACATACATTTTCGTTTACATACATTTCATTAATATGTGGTACCATTGCCCTTAAACTGTATGACTTGGATCAAACGTTTTGGATATCCTTCCACAAGCTTCTCACAATAGTTGGTCAGAATTTGGACCCATTCCTCCCGACAAACCTGGTGTAACTGAGCTATGATTGTTGGCCGTCTTGCTCGCACCGGCCTTTTCAGCTTTGCCCATAAATTTTCAATAGGATTGAGATCAGGGCTTTATGATGGCCACTCCAAAACACTGACTTTGTTATTCTTAAGCCACTTTGTCACCAGTTTGGCGGTATGCGTTGGGTGATTGTCCATTTGGAAGAACCATTTCCGCCCAAGCTTTAACTTCCTGGCTGATGTCTTGAGCTTCAGTATTTGCACATAATTTTCTGTCCTCATGATGCCATCTATTTTGTGAAGTGCACCAGTCCCTCCTGCAGCAGAACAACCCCACAACATGATGCTGCCGCCCCCGTGTCACAGTTGGGATGGTGCTCTTAGGCTCCCAAACTTCTCCCCCTTTCCTCCAAACGTAAAGATGGTCATTTGGCCAAAAAGTTAAATTTTAGTTTCGTCAGACCACAGGACATGTCTCCAAAAATGTAGGTCTCTGTTCCTGTGTGCATTTGCCAACATTAATCTGGCTTTTTTCTGGCAGAGTGGGCTTTCACCCCATGTTGATACAGTCCTCGTTTCACTGTGGATATTGACACAATCTTTCCGGCTTCCGCCATCATCTTTACAAGGTCTTTTGCTTTTGTTCTTGGGTTGATCTGCACATGTTGGACCAAAGCAGGTTCATCTCTGGGACACAGAACCCGTCTCCTTCCTGAGCGGTATGATGGCCGGACATTCCCTCTTGTTTGTACAGATTAACGAGGCACCTTCAGGTATCTTGAAATTGCACCCAAGGTTGAGCCAGACTTTTGCAAGTCCACAATTCTCTTCCTGATATCTTGGCTGATTTCTTTAGACTTTCCCATGATGCTGCACAAAGAAGCAGTGTGTTTCAGGTCTGCATTTAACATCCACAGGTCAACAAACCTAACAGAAGCTTCCAAACACATGACATCATCATATGGGCAGGCCAGAATGGTTTAAAGGCATAGTGATCTTAGTGTATGGAAACTTTAGACATTGCAAAAAGTAATAAAAATGCCTTAAAACATTCTCTCTCTCATTATTCTGGCATTTGGCAAATAAATCACTGAAAATCAGTGCACCACAAGGATAAGCAGCTGACAACACTGGCTAATCCTTCAAGCTGATGTTAAAAGCTGAGCCATTCGCCAATATCTCCCAGTCAGGAACATATCGGAGCCCCTCATGCACCACGTCAAGGTTTCTCAGCATGGCATGGGGTCCTACCACTAGACTACCTATGGTGTGTGAACAGGGTCTGAAAGGTGCAGATATTTAGCTCACAGCCCCAATCCCACTCACCTGCACTGCAGGACCAACAATGCAATGGGAGAAAATTGAGGCCGCAAGCCGCACATATAACAGACCATGTGACACCGGCTCCCAGGTGCAACAGAATGTTACCAGCCATACGCAATGGCACATTCAATACATATAAAGCAAAAATCACACAAATAAACGTGGCCTAAATGGATGGACCTGCTCAACCCCAAACATTGTTGCGTGTTTCTAACTGGGGGAGCAGCTCCTCCGCATGTGGTTCACAGCGAGCGAACAAATAATAATAATTATGGTAATCCTAATTGACCTAAAACAGGAAAGGTTTAGTCTGATTTCATGTCAGAGATAGAGAAAAACATGCATATGTGTCTTTTTATATAGTGTATGTAAACTTCTGGTTTCAACTGTATATAGGTTTATGGAAAAAAAAAATCAGTAAAACTTGTATTTTGTACATTTAAATTCCTGCTCATTCTGGGTGTTGAAGTCCAGGAGGCGGTCCTATCAGTGATTGACAGCTCTCTGTATGAAGAGTCGGTCCTATCAGTGATTGACAGCTTTCTCTATCAGGAGGTGGTCCTATCAGTGATTGACAGCTCTCTCTATGAGGAGGCGGTCCTACCAGTGATTGACAGCTTTCTCTATCAGGAGGTGGTCCTATCAGTGATTGACAGCTCTCTCTATGAGGAAGTGGTCCCATCAGTGATTGACAGCTCTCTCTATGAGGAGGCGGTCCCAACAGTGATTGACAACTCTCGCTATGAGGATGCAGTCCTATCAGTGATTGACAGCTCTCTCTATGAGGAGGCGGTCCTATCAGTGATTGTCAGCTCTGTCTATGAGGAGGCGGTCCTATCAGTGATTGACAGCTCTCTCTATGAGGAGGCGGTCCTATCAGTGATTGACAGCTCTCTCTATGAGGAGGCAGTCCTATCAGTGATTGACAGCTCTGACTATGAGGAGGCGGTCCTATCAGTGATTGTCAGCTCTGTCTATGAGGAGGCGGTCCTATTAGTGATTGACAGCTCTGTCTATGAGGAGGCGGTCCTATCAGTGATTGACAGCTCGCTGTATGAGGAGGCGGTCCTATCAGTGATTGACAGCTCTCTGTATGAAGAGTCGGTCCTATCAGTGATTGACATCTCTCTCTCTCTATGAGGAGGCGGTCCTATCAGTGATTGACAGCTCTCTCTATGAGGAGGCGGTCCTATCAGTGATTGACAGCTCTCTCTATGAGGAGGCGGTCCTATCAGTAATTGACAGTTCTCTCTATAAGAAGGCGGACCTTTCAGTGATTGACAGCTCTCTCTATGAGGAGGCGGTCCTATCAGTGATTGACAGCTCTCTCTGAGGAGGCGGTCCTATCAATGATTTACAGCTCTCTCTATGAGGAGGCGGTCCTATCAGTAATTGACAGTTCTCTCTATAAGAAGGCGGACCTTTCAGTGATTGACAGCTCTCTCTACGAGGAGGCGGTCCTATCAGTGATTGACAGCTCTCTCTATGAGGAGGCGGTCCTATCAGTGATTGACAGTTCTGTGTATGAGGAGGCGGTCCCATCAGTGATTGACAGCTCTCTCTATGAGGAGGCGGTCCTGTCAGTAATTGACAGCTCTCTCTAAGAGGAGGAGGTCCTATCAGTGATTGACAGCCTTCCCTCTATGAGGAGGAGGTCCCATCAGTGATTGACAGCTCTCTCTATGAGGAGGCGGTCCTATCAGTGATTGACAGCTCTATCTATGAGGAGGTGGTCCTATCAGTGATTGACAGCTCTCTCTGAGGAGGCGGTCCTATCAGTGATTGACAGCTCCTTCTATGAGGAGGCGGTCCTATCAGTGATTGACAGCTCTCTATGAGGAGGCGGTCCTATCAGTGATTGACAGCTCTCTCTGAGGAGGCGGTCCTATCAATGATTTACAGAACTCTCTATGAGGAGGCGGTCCTATCAGTGATTGACAGCTCTCTCTGTGAGGAGGCGGTCCTATCAGTGATTGACAGTTCTCTCTATGAGGAGGCGGTCCTATCAGTGATTGACAGTTCTCTCTATGAGGAGGCGGTCCTATCAGTGATTGTCAGCTCTCTCTATGAGGAGGCGGTCCTATCAGTGATTGACAGCTCTCTCTATGAGGAGGCGGTCCTATCAGTGATTGACAGCTCTCTATATGAGGAGGCGGTCCTATCAGTGATTGACGGTTGTCTCTGTATGCACAGGCATATAGGCTGTCAATCACTGATAGGACCATCTCCTGGACTTTAGAGCTCAGAATGAGCAGATAAATGCAAATTTTGCCGAATTTTTTCCATAAAACTATATATCAGTCTGCTCAGCTCCTCCTGCTCTATAACCCGCCGCCTGTAGATTGCATTGTGTTTTCATGGTGACAGGTTCCCTTTAAAAGATGCGTATAAAAAAGAAGCAGGTGTGAATGTCCCATTGAAATGAATAGGAAGTTTTTAGTGCGTTTTTTTATGCAGATCCGCGTCAAAAACCTCAAGCTAAAAATGCAGCTTTGTAATAAAGTGAACACCCAATGGTTAAAAAAAGAGACGTAAAAAAAAACATGTCAAAAACCGCACAAAAAATCATGTTTTTTCATGTTGAAAAACAAAATGCACGGATTCTGCGCCGATATTTTAAGCGTGCTTTTCAAACTCAGTCGTGTGAACTGGCCCCTGTCCCTGTTTTTGAGATGCTTTGCTGCCATTAGGTTGTAAAAGAATTAATTTTTTATATTGTCATTCAGTCTGTCTCCTGAAATACTCTGTGGTGCTGAGAACCCTCTGTCCCTAGCGCCACCTCTGGTAAGTGCACACCCACTGCCCCTAACCAAACCAGCACACTCCTGTCCTGAAATACTCTGTTCTGCTGTGAGACCGCATGTTCCATTAAGTATTTCTCAGTCTGTGACCATCACAACATCAGCACACTTCTCTCCTGACATACTCTGTGCTGCTGGCTCCTTCCACTATGTAAGGCCTCATGCACACGACAGTATGTATTTTGAGGTCTGCAAAAAATGGATCTGCAAAAAATATGGAGAAATGCGGACATACGGAAAGTGAATGCACACAGAGTAACTTCCGTTTTTTTGCAGACTTATTGAAATTAATAGTTCCGTATATGGTCCGAAAAAACCCTAGAACGGGACTCTTAGGCCTCATGCACACGACCGTTGTTTGTTTCCGCGTCCGTTCCGTTTTTTTTCACGGATAGGATGCTTCCCCATTCATTTCAATGGGTCCGTCAAAAAATGCGGATGGTCAACCGTTTTCCTTCCGCTTCCGTGATCCGTGTTTTCATTCCGTCAAAAAAATAGTGCATGTCCTATTTTTTTCACGGTCGAGGACAAGGATAGGCATTTTTACAATGATCTGCCATAAAAATCGGATCCGTCAAAAAAAACGGTCTGTCATCCGTTTTTTTTGACGGACGCGAAATTTCAAGGAGGAGCGGACGCGGAGGCAGGCAACGGTCGAGTGCATGAGGCCTTAGGCTGGGTTCACACGAGCGTGTCCGGATTAGGTCCGGATGCGTTGCGGATGCGTTCAGTGAAAACTGTGCGATTTCACAGGCAAAGCCATTCAGTTTTGCCTGCGATTGCGTTCAGTTGTTCAGTTTTTTCCGCGCGGGTGCAATGCGTTTTGACGCGTTTTTCACGCGCGTGATAAAAAACGGAAGGTTTACAAACAACATCTCCTAGCAACCATCAGTGAAAAACGCAACGCACCCGCACTTGCTTGCGGATGCAATGCGTTTTTTACGCAGCCCCATTCACTTCTATGGGGCTAGGGCTGCGTGAAAAACGCAGAATATAGAACATGCTGCGATTTTCACGCAACGCACAAGTGATGCGTGAAAAAAAACGCTCATGTACACAGACCTATTGAAATGAATGGGTCAGGATTCAGTGCGGGTGCAATGCGTTCACATCACGCATTGCACCCGCGCGGAAAACTCGCCCGTGTGAAAGGGGCCTTAGTCCTCATGCACATGACCTTCTCCAAATTTACGGTCTGCAAATTGCGGATCTGCAAAACACGCATACCTACCATGTGCGTTTCGCATTCTCCCCTTCCACAGGCCCCGTAATCTATTACAAATGCCTATTCTTGTCCACAAAACGGATTCTATTTTTTTGCGGGATCACAGAATGGACATACGGAAGCGAAGAGCACACGTGTACTGCCCGCATCTTTTGCGGCGTCATTGAAATCAATGGGTCCTCATCCCATCCGCAAAGAAACAGAAACTACGGTCGTGCGCATGAGGCCTCATTCTGTGATCTCCAAAAAGACCGCCACTCTCCTCTCCTGAAATCCTCTGTGCTGCTGGCTGACCTCCTTATGGCGTGTAGCTAGGTCACCCCCCCCTCCCATACACCAGCTTCTGTTCCACGTCTGGTTCTGATCCCCCTGATGAAGCTGTCCTGTATACCGCCTTGCGTGTTGCGAGGTATAAAGTTTGGTGCTGTATTTTGTGATTCTTTCAGTCGTCTGTTTCGTGCTGTCACGGTGGAGGTGCCGCTGCGTGTTGTTGGATACGGGGAGCCTCGAGGCTGGAGGAAATAATAATGTGACGCCATCTCCCTTCATTTCGGATGTTTCATCTCCTCTCGCTCTCCATAGGAGATCTCCTCATTTTCCTCCCTCTTAGCGGCGTCCTGTATTATGAGGCACGACATCGCTTCACTCCGGCTCTTCCCGATGGATTTTAATAGTGCGGCGCCGGCTGGCGCACTTTCATTTCTAAACGCCTCACTCTTAGGCCCGTTGAGCTGCTTGACAGCCTTTCACTGAGCCACGAGGAGTTTGCTATGAAGTGGGAGATAAGAGAGCGATGGAACGTAAAGACTAATCTTAATTATTCCAGCCAGGAGAGAGCGCGGGAGAGAGAGGCCTGATGACAGCGAGCGGAAAATAATAACAGCGCTGTGGCGCTTCCCGTCATTAGCCGCCTCTGATTAGTTCTGCTGCGCAGGAATACACAACCGAAGAGGAAAAAGCCAGGCTGGAGCAACTGCGGAAAAGTGGCGGTGAGATGGTTTGCGCCATGTCCGGTCCTACTGGCGCTGGTACTGCAATCGGGGGCCGCAGAGGAGACAGTGCCGGACTTCAAGGAATTCGCTAATAGAGTCGGAAACATTTGTGTTGAAGAGTGTTTATCATTCTGCGACTCTTCTTCATGGATACAATGTATCGAAAATAAAATGTAGCAAGTTTGTAAATAATCTTGATTTCCGATCTCTTAGGGTAGATTCACACAATGGATTTTCAAAACATGCTGAAACAAATCAGCCCGGAATCCGCGCTCATTTTCTGCGTGGATTTGGTGAGGGTTTTTCCATTCATATCAATGGAAGAATCACCACGGATTCCACTCCAAGATAGCGGCTGCTGATTCTTTTTTCTCCACATTGTTTTTTCAGTGTGCAAAAAGAAAAGTTCTGCCTCCTATTGAAATGAATCTAAAAGCTTTTTAAAGGCATTTTTTGGCGTGGAAAACGCAATAAAAATCGCGCCAAAAATGTTGTGTTAACAGGCCCTTAGGGTTGGCCACACAGTCAGGTTTCTGCATGCAGTTTTGGAAGCCAAAACCAGGAGTGAATTCAAAAAGGAGGAAAAGTCGTATCTATCCTTTATATTTTCTTTTTACGATGCGCTGCTGATCCACATCACGGCCACTTTTTTAGACGCAAATAACCTTTGTGCCGATATACGCCAGTTCGTAAATGACTCCCTTTCTATTTTGTGTACACAGCCCCCCTGCTCCTACGCCAGTTCGTAAATGACCCCCTTTCTGTTTTGTGTACACAGCCCCCCTGCTCCTATGCCAGTTCGTAAATGACCCTCTTTCTGTTTTGTGTACACAGCCCCCCTGCTCCTACGCCAGTTCGTAAATGACCCCCTTTCTGTTTTGTGTACACAGCCCCCCTGCTCCTATGCCAGTTTGTAAATGACCCCCTTTCTGTTTTGTGTACACAGCCCCCCTGCTCCTACCCCAGTTCGTAAATGACCCCCTTACTGTTCTGTGTACACAGCCCCCCTGCTCCTACGCCAGTTTGTAAATGACCCCCTTTCTGTTTTGTGTACACAGCCCCCCTGCTCCTACCCCAGTTCGTAAATGACCCCCTTACTGTTTTGTGTACACAGCCCCCCTGCTCCTACGCCAGTTCGTAAATGACCCCCTTACTGTTTTGTGTACACAGCCCCCCTGCTCCTACGCCAGTTTGTAAATGACCCCCTTTCTGTTTTGTGTACACAGCCCCCCTGCTCCCCTGCCCTGCAGAATTGTGGTCAATGCACATCTCCATGCTACATGTAATGCAATAGTCACTGTTGCTGTAGATACTGGATGGAAATAACACTAACATTTGGCTTTCTTGTCCGTATAATTATAACATGTATAATATATGGTTACTTTGTATCAGTTTTTCATGCTCCACTTTTGCTATTTTCCATCCTGTCTGTAAATATATTGATATAAAAGTGATTTTCGGGAAGCCTGTGCTCCAGGTTACGGGGAGGCATGTTGTGTGCTTAGTGCACTGGCCATTCAGATGCATAGTGAGGGATTGGAAGATGGTTCTCTTGCTGTGATTGGCCGCCAGGATGCACTGACAGAGGAAGGATCACACAGACGTTGCATATTTTCCTGTTGTCATTGATTCTCTCTTGCCAACCAACCATCTCTGCTCTTCCCTGCAGTAGGGTGGAGTTTGCACACTGCCTGTGCCATGCTGCACGCTGCCGCACAATACACAGCCTGTCACCTCTCCTGAGCAATAGGCCTGCATTTCTGTCACTACAGCTTTCTGCCCACAATATGGAATAATCTATATATTTATAGCTTCTGATCTGGCTACACATCCCTAGGTAATACCTTGGAAAGACATCATGGAGTATATTTCTATAGCAGAGGTTTTGCCTGCAGGCAGATTTATGCAGTAAAGATGCCGAACAGAAGGTCCATTATAGGGGGGGAGTGGAGTCTCGTTATAATGTTTGGGTTGTGCAGCTTTCATGATGGGGCTTGTAGTTTGTCCGATATTCAACCAGTCATGGTCAGCAGGGCTTAGCAGTTATAGTGTCCCACCCTTCTAGTCACCGGTCCGGTGATTGCATTTCATGAGATTAGTGCCTACAAATGCTCCATTGTACGTTATTTATATGGCTCTCCAGGCAAGCACTCGACATTCGCATTCCGCGTCCCTTCGTAAGTCACTGTTGCATAGACAATTGTGGGAGATGAGGTGACAGATGGGCATGGATGTTATAGGAATAAGATAGGACTCATGCATCTTTCATCACCGCCCAAACTTCAGTTTATCTGCATTTTTGATGGCGATGGTACAAGGACAAAGTGGAGTGAAGATGAGGGACGTGCACTCAGGTCTGTGCACCTGACTCTTAAGTGTCTTCTTTATGACAGCAGAAGGAGGTTTAATATTTTATGCAAGGTTCCCGCTTTATTGAGGCAGCTTTTAAACAATTAAGTTCCATGTGTTCATTTTGTCCTATGACATCTTGATCTAAAGCTGCATCAAGATGTTAGGAATGGCACAAAAAATGGGGTTAAGAGAGGCTAGGAACAAGAGACAGACAATAATCTAGAAAAGTCTTCAATCTTTACTCTAACTACATATCAAGTCTGGTTCAATAGACACCACCGCCATAGTGCCAAGTACAAGATGATCTGGTTTTATGCAAGAAACAGAAGTCCCACTGTTACTAAACAAGGCTTCTAATACTGCTCCTACATACAAGAATATAACTAATATAATACTGCTCTATGTACAAGAATATAACTACTATATTACTGCTCCTATGTACAAGAATATAACTACTATAATACTGCTCCTATGTATGTACAAGAATATAACTACTATATTACTGCTCGTATGTACAAGAATATAACTAATATAATACTGCTCCTATGTACAAGAATATAACTACTATAATACTGCTCCTATGTACAAGAATATAACTACTATAATACTGCTCCTATGTATGTACAAGAATATAACTACTATAATACTGCCTCCTATGTACAGGAATATAACTACTATAATACTGCTCCTATGTACTGTACAAGAATATAACTACTATAATACTGCTCCTACATAAAAGAATATAACTGCTATAATACTGCTCCTATGTACAAGAATATAACTACTGTAATACTGCCTCCAGTATACAAGAATATAACTACTATAATACTGCTCCTATGTACTGTACAAGAATATAACTACTATAATACTGCTCCTATGTACAAGAATATAACTACTATAATACTGCCTCCAGTATACAAGAATATAACTGCTATAATACTGCTCCTATGTACAAGAATATAACTACTATAATACTGCCTCTTATGTACAAGAATATAACTACTATAATACTGCTCCTATGTACAAGAATATAACTATTATAATACTGCCTCCTATGTACAAGAATATAACTACTATAATACTGCTCCTATGTACAACAATATAACTACTATAATACTGCCTCCTATGTACAAGAATATAACTACTATAATACTGCCTCTTATGTACAAGAATATAACTACTATAATACTGCTCCAATATACAAGAATATAACTATTATAATACTGCTCCTATGTACAAGAATAAAACTACTATAATACTGCCTCCTATGTACAAGAATATAACTACTATAATACTGCCTCCTAGCGGTGAGTAGTGATGAGCGGCAGGTGCCACATTCGATTTCGATGAAATTTGCGAATATTTGATAGAACATTCGTTTCATATTTGTCGAAATCGTACATTTTTTTAGTTATCGCGATTAATATGCAATTTAAATAATCACGTATTGCGATTTTAACTTAAGGCTACTTTCCTATTGGTTTGATATCTAGAATTATAGCGAAGATGACGAATATGACAAATGTATTCGTCATATTCCTCAAAACGAAGATAACAAAGTATTCTCCATCTTCGTTTTAGCAACCTATTCGTCAACTTCGCTAATTCTAGCAATCAAATAGGAAGGTTGACTATAGAGACAGCTGTGTTTAATTCGCTATGCGATTATATTACTTTGTTTTTTAATAAAATAAATAGAATAATTATAATATTTGATTATTATTATAAATATTCTATTTATAAAAAAAAATAATAATAATATAATCGCATAGTGAATTAAACACAGCTGTCTCTATAGTCAACCTTCCTATTTGATTGCTAGAATTAGCGAAGGTGACGAATAGGTAGCTAAAACGAAGATGGAGAATACTTCGTTATCTTTGTTTTGAGGAATATGACGAATACATTCGTCATATTCGCTAATTCTACCAAGCCAACCATAGTAAACCAGGTCTAAGTTGAAATCGCAATGCGATTAATTCAAGTTATATTAATCGCATTGCGATTTCAACGTAATTCTCAAATCCGACAGTACATTTTAGTATGGAGACGTTCCCATGGTGATGTGGACGCTCCATGAGCACGGAAGTCGGCAGAAGCGGCAACGGGCACTGACTGGAGCAGCCAGGAAGCCAGGAATCCTCAGGACAGGTATGAATTACTTTTGGGAAGTGGGAAATAAAATATTCTAAATAGCGAATTTACAGCGCTATATTCGAAATTTTCGCGAATTAGCGAAGTGCCGATAGTCGCTAAATAAATTCGCTATTCGAATATTCGCGCTCAACACTAGCGGTGAGGACATGTGTTAAAGGTTCTCCTGATGTCGGGAGAAAGCCCAGGGAGGGGCCACCCTGGGTAGGGAAGTTCCCCAAGCAAGGCCCAGGCTTCTAGGCCTGCACTGGGAGGATATGAGCTGAGCGCTGCGATTGGCCAGCGCTCCAGCCCTGGGAGAAGGAGACGCCCAGGGCAAAAGAAGAAGACTCCGCCCCAGGCAAAATTGGAGAAGCACGAGCACCGGTACCGGGGGCTACAGAGGACGAACGGAGCGGCACCAAGGGATACAAGTAAGTGCAGGGACATCCCTGGGTGCCGCTCTCAATGTACATAGCTTTGCCTAATAAACTGTGGACCAGTGAAAGGTCCTCTTTAAACTCATGTGTAATCTGGATAGGTTTTGGGCTAATTTCCCCAGGTTTAGGGACACAGAAGGTTGGAGTAAATTAATTTTTATTCTCCAAACCGGACACAGTCACAGTCAACATCATCTTCTGGAATGAGGCCGTCCCTCCCTAGGATATTGTGGTGTGGCACTGCGATCTTATGTCCTACCTGACTAAGAACAGGGACGATGATGGCATATGGACGTGAGGGTGGAAGGCCTTGGTCAAACTGCACCAGCAGAACATTATAACATGGCAGCTAGCCCCTCTTTCTACATTGGGAGAGAGGAAGGTGTCTGCTTCTACCCTGGTCAGCCCAGGAAGTACTTCAGATGTGGCAAGGCCGGTCATCTGGCCAGTGCCTGCACTGTGGTAAAGTGCAATGTATGTGGTGAGGTCGGCCATGTAAGTGCTAACTGTGAGACCATCAGATGTAATCTGTGTGGAAACATGGGCCACCCTCACAGAGATTGCCCAGATGCATGGCACAACATCTGTAAAGAGCTTCCTGAAGATGAACTGGTGGAAGAAGCAGAGGCTATAGAGGAGGAGGCCTTGATGTCAGGGACAATACTGACCAGGCACGAAGTCCAGCAGGGGTCAGATGGTATAGAGCCAGAACGTCAGGGCTCAGAGAGTGTGCAGGGTGACATGGAGACTGTCCCTCAGGACCAACAACAGTCAGATGGAGCCTCGTCTGTATCACCATCTGTACCTGAGGGGAGCAAGAAGGGCAAACGGAGAAAAAAAGACACGGCCTCTCGTAAGCCCGAAGAAGATTACAAAGGACCAAGAAAAAAAAATACAGGTGCAGATTAGGGCTGCAGCTATCGACTATTTTTGTAATTGAGTATTCTATTGATTAATCCAACCACTTTATAAAAAGTCATCAGGCTCACCCCTAGTGCCATCAGCTGCCCCCACCAGTTTGCCCGCCAGTGCCACTAGCTTCCCCCTCAGTGCCATCAGCTTCCCCCCCAGTGGCAACAGCTTGCCCCCCAGTGCCACCAGCTGCCCGTTCAGTGCCATCAGCTACCCCCAGTGACACCAGCTCCCCCAGTGCCACCAGCTTGCCCCCCAGTGCCACCAGCTTACCCCCCAGTGCCACCATCTCCCCCTCCCAGCTATGTCCCCAGCGCCAGTGAAATAAAATACTTACTTCTCCTGTAGGGGCGCCGCTCCACAGCGCCTTCATCTTCTTCTCTGCGCGCTGCACTGGCGTCCTGACGTCAGACAGTGTCGGGTCATAGTGCGTGTCAGGATACAGAGCGGTGCGGGCTGGCTGGTAACCACGGAGCGGTGAGTAATAGCAAGCGCTTCACTACCACTCCGTGGTCACATGGAATTACTCGTTTCAATCGAGTAATCGTTTCAGCCCTAGTGCAGATGGTGACTATGAGCGAGAGCTACAAAGATTAGATTCTGAATGTGAAGGCGACACAGGAGACCCCCCAACAAAAGAAGACCTGTTGCTGTAGAAGATCAGGTAGAATCAGATATGGAAACGAGTGGCAGACAGAACAACTCAGACTCTGGCCTATGATGATGGGGACTTCGCTGCTTTTATTTTTTTGTGCTTTGATGGCCGTGTTTAAAAATAGCTTCAAGTAACGTGAACAGCATAAAAGTAAGGAGTACGAGACACGATGTGTTCGACCATCTCAGGTATCTGGGTGCAGATGTCATCTTCTTGCAGGAGACCCGTCTGACCACATTAGGGCTTTTAGGTGAGGCAGAAAGAGATTGGAGGTCTGGTCCTTCTTCTGGTCACTGGCTGTGGAGCCTTATGCCGGGGTGGCTCTCATGTTCACCACCAATAATGTGACAGTACATCGGTTAACAGAGGTGGCGATGGGAAGATGTCTGGTTCTAGAAGTCACTATACATGGTAGAAGGCTTTTTACTTCAGTTCCTGTGGTTATGGCTGAAGATTTTAATGTCGCTTGAACATCGGGTGACAGATCCTCTGGCCGAGCATTGACCAGGGACTCCAAGGTCTTAAATAACATGATTTTGCAGGCAGGCCTCAGTGCCGTGTTCACCCAGGGAGGTAGGAAGCTGAAATTCACATACTCTTGTGCCGACAGAAGAAGTAGAATAGATTTGGCCTTTTTTAGTCCAGCAGAAACCGTCAGTGGGAAAAAGGAGCAAGTAGACCCTTATTCAGATCATCTAGCCTTGTTTTTTTGCTTGGGATCCATGAAGCATCCTGATGTTGGTAGGTGACTTATGGAGACTTAACTCCAGTCGCCTGGAGGCTCCTTATGTCCAGGATTGTGTCCACTCTCTATTTTAGCAACAACTAGAGAGAGTGGACTTTTATGACAACATGGCTGACTGGTGGGAGGACGTCAAGTAGGAGATCAGATCCCTCTTGAGGAGACTGTCATTTAGGAAAGGGAAGAGTAAGTACAGCCAGTATCTCAAGCTGCGGAAAGAATTGGAGTCACTGTATTCGGTGGGTGGGGATGAGCAAGAAAATATCAACCAACTGAAATCTGAGATAAGACAGTATCAGTACAGCAGGTACACCTCCCTGGTTCTTAAGCGGGATTATGGGACCTTAGGGTCACCTGATCCCTTTGAGAACTGTCGGGAACGTGTGGCAAACAAAGTGGTCACAGGTCTCATTTATTGCAGGGACGCTTTGCAGGAATCTCAGGAGGGTATCCTGGGGGTGGTGAGATCTTACTATACTGACTTGTGTCAGAGGAAGGTTTTGGATAAACAGAAGATGACTCAATTCTTGGTTCCAACTCTGATACTAATGATTTGGACTTTTCTCATTTAACAGCAGAATTGACGGTGGAGGAGGTTAAAGTGGCCATTGATAAATTACATCTGAAGAAGGCACCAGGTCCCAATGGCAGAACAGCAGAATTTTATAAGAAATTCAGAGATTACTTAGCTCCAATCCTCATGGATGTGTACAAAACCTGTCTAGAAAATCACCTGATGCCTCTGTTCATGAGGGTGTCCTCGTTAATTCTGCTGTCTAAAGGTAAAGAGCCTAGTGACATCAAGAACTGGAGGCCGATTGCCCTCTTAAATGTCCACAGAAAATTTTTGGCAAAAATTCTGTTCTCTAGGTTAGTCTGTTTGTCCCGGGCACTGTTGCCAGGCTGTCAATTCAGATGTCACGCTTCAGTGTAGAAGGGAAACACCACACCGAGCATATAAGGGAGGGGGCAACAGGGAATCAGGCCTGAGAACTAGGGAAGGAAAATGGACACCTCCTAGTGAAAACCCTAACCAAAATCCTTACTGACTACCAGTATGAACAGACCCCAAAAGTTAGGTGGATACGAAGGAATACGAAGGAATACCTAGAGTCCTATCAAGCCCTATAGGACCCTGGTACTAATGGCAGGAACGAAACTACCTGTTCCTCCAAAAGGAATGACGAACAGGAGTCTCCTTCAGGCCTAATACAAACAATCAAAACCTTCCTTTCCCCCACACTCGGGGAAAGAAGGTGTGGCAAGAACCAGAAACAACACAGACGTCATTTGATCCAAACGGAAAACATGTCAGATCAAACCACGTGTTGCCAGTCTCACCAATCTACTGCCGTCTGTAACAGGAAGGTCCTTGACAGTATCTCCCCTTGTATGGTTGGCCACCGGACACCCAGGACCGACCTTATCTGACTGAGACCTGTAAAAAGCTTTCACCAAACGACTGGCATTCATGTCAGATTCCGGTACGCACATCCTCTCCTCTGGTCCATAACCCTTCCAGTGAACAAGGTACTGAAGAGATCTACAGAGAACTCGAGAGTCAATTATTTTGGCAATCTGAAATTCCAAACTACCGTTCACCATGACAGGAGAGGGTGGCAAGGAAGATGGCTCTAAAGGTGCAACATGAATTTTCAGGGCCCAAGAGAGTTTAAGACGAAAAACTACAGGATTAATAATGGCAGTGATCCTATATGGACTAATAAACCTTGGACCCGACTTCCAAGAAGGTACCTTCAACTTAATTTTTTTTGTGGACAGCCACACAGAATCTCCCACTCTTAGGTTCGGACCTTTCATACGTTTCCTGTCAGCCACACGTTTATACTTGTTGCCCATATTCATCAAGTTATTTTGAATTTTCCACCATATAGATGACAATGATGACGAAAAGCGTTGCTCCTCAGGGATACCGGAAGTATCTGAACCAGAAAATGTGCCAAACTGCGGGTGAAACCCATATGCCCCTAAAAATTAATTCCTGTCTACAATTTTGTATGGCAAACTCTGCTAAAGACAAAAACGAAGACCACTTCTCCTGGTTCCCAGAGACAAAACATCTCAAGTAAGTCTCCAGACTCTGATTAGTGCGCAAGGACAGTTGTACCCCCAGTCAAGTACAGAACGCTTTCCAGAATCTGGAAACAAACTGAGTCCCACAATCCGAGACCACGTCAGAGGGAATGCCATGGAGTTGCACAATGTTGTCAACAAACACTGTGCAAGTGTTTTAGCAATAGGTAGGCCCGGCAACGCAATAAAGTGCATTATTTTACTAAAGCGATCAACTACCACCAGAATAACTGTCTTTCCTGAAGAATTAGGTAGATCAGTGATAAAATCCATGAATAAGGGAGTCCATGGTCTGGACGGGATGGGCAATGGAAGTAGAGATCTGGAAGACCGAGTATGTGTCACCTTAACGCGTGCACAGGTACTACAGGCTGACACATAATCCTCACCACACCTAAGAAACCCCGGCCACCAGAATCTACAAGAGATGAGGTTGGCAGTGGATCTACTCCCAGGGTGTCCTGTAAGAAGAGTACAGTGATGTTCCTCAAACACCTTGTGATGTAATTCCGATTGCACAAAAGATTTCCCAGAGGGACAAGAATCCGATGCGTCTCCCTGAGGCTCTAACACCTTCACCTCTAGGTCAGAGCAAAGAGCGGATATCACCACCCCTTCTGACAGTATCGGACTCTGATTTTCAATATCACCACCTTCAGGAAAAGTATGTGACAAAACATCTGTCTTGACGTTCTTAACCCCAGGACGATAAGTGACAGTAAAATTGAATCTGGTGAAAAACAAAGACCATCTGACCGGCCTCGGGTTCAGTCATTTAGCCAACTTTAGGTAGGCCAGGTTTTTGTGATATGTGAACACCGTGGATGAATCGCTCCTTCCAACCAATGACGCCATTGCTCAAAAGCCAAGTTATGGCCATTAACTCTCTGTTCCCCACATCATAATTTCTCTCTGCAGATAGGAGTTTTTGAGAGAAAAAGGCACATGGACGCCATTTACTAGGTGACGGGCCCTGCGATAAGACTGCACCTACTCCCACCTCGGACGCTTTCACTTCCACAATGAAAGGTTGTGATACATCCAGCTGCACCAATGTAGGGGCGGAAGAGAAGCATTCCTCAATTGCAGAAAAGACTCGCAACGCCAAATCAGACCACACTGAAACATCTGTCCCTTTCTAAGTAATGTCAGTTAAGGGTCTTACTATTGTCAAATAGTTCTGAATACATTTTCAGTAATAGTTGGGTGAACCCCAAAAACCGCATAAGAGCCTTCACATTTTCAGGTCGTTCCCAGTCCAATACAGCAGAATACTTTCTCTGGATCCATTTGAAAACCTGAAGATGACAGCAGGTAGCCCAAAAACTGCACCTCGTGTACAGCAAAAACATACTTCTCTAATTTTGCATACAATTTATTATCTCTTAGGATCTGTAACACATGTCTTAAGTGATCCTGATGTGTCTCCACATCTGGAGAATAAATTTGAATGTCATCCAAATACACAACTACAAACCTCCCCACCAGGTCATGAAAAATGTCATTCACAAAATGCTGGAAAACCGCAGGAGCATTGGTCAACCCAAAAGGCATGACCAGGTTCTCAAAGTGCCCCTCAGGAGTATTAAAAGACGTCTTCCATTCATCCCCTTCCTTGATCCTGACCAGATTATATGCCCCCCTTAAGTCCAACTTGGAGAACACTTTGGCACCAACAATCTGGTTAAACAAATCGAGAATTAAAGGAAGAGGGTAAGGATCACAGACAGTAATCCGATTGAGTTCACGGAAATTCAGACATGGCCAAAGACCTCCGTCCTTATTTTTTTAACAAAAAAAGAACTCTGCTGCCACTGGAGACTTGTAAGGTCCTATGTGTCCTTTAGCCAAACTCTCGCCAATATACTCTCTCATGGCCGTTCTTTCAGGTCCAGAAAGGTTATACAATCTAGGTTTTGGCAATTTAGCTCCGGGAATAAGGTTTATAGGACAAGCATATTCCAGATGCGGAGGTAAATCCGGGAATCCTCTTTCAGAAAATACATCGGCAAAATCAGATATAAAAGAGGGTAATGTCTTAGTAGTTAAAACAGAAAAAGATGTATTCAGACAATTATCAATGCAATAATCACCCCAATCCAGAATCTGTCTAGCTTGCCAATTGATGGTTAGATTGTGCTTGCTTAACCAAGGTAAACCCAGAACCACTGAAGCAGGGAGACCCTCCAACACAAAACACAAGATAAATTATTGATGAAAGTCACCCACCCTTAATCTGATATCATGCACCACTTGAGATAAACACTTCTGAGTTAGAGGTGCAGAATCAATAGCGAAAACGGAAATGTTTTTTTCTAATGCACTCGGTGACAACCCGTGCATACTGACAAACTGAGCATCAATCAGGTTCACCCCAGCCCCGCTGTCGATAAACACCTCAATCCCCACAGTTTTTGCCTCTAGCACCATCTCAGCAGTCAGGAGAAATCGGGTACTACCAGTCAAAGACAAATGCATATTTTCTGACTCTTCTCTCACCGCTCCAAGAGTTAGATGGGAATTAAATGTCCCTCTTTTTTCTTTTCGCCGTTGAATGTATGGGCATACTCTGAGAAAATATCCCTTATGTCCGCAGAAAAAACACACTCCCTTCCTTTTACCAGTATGATTAAAAGCGGATCCAGGAGTAGCTCCCCCTAATTGCATGGGTTCATCCCCAGACATAAACCCAGGAGTAGCTTCACCCAAAGTGTACGAGGAGGAGATACAACATGTAATAGTATGTCCTGAGAGTGGGGGCCCCTAGATCTCTCTCTCAGGCATCTCTCAATGCGTATAGCAAGAGACATAGCGGCCTCCAGAGTCACTGTGGTTTCATGAAAGGCCAAAGCATCCTTCAGCCTCGCTGATAACCCTTTACAAAACTGGCTATGGAGGGCAGGATCGTTCCACTCTGTATCTTTAGCCCACCTCCTAAACAGAGCAATAAATCTCAGTGGAACGATCACCCTGACGAAGGCCGCGCATCATAGATAAGACCCAAAGCTTCGAAAAATTAATCTACTGACCAGAGAGACTGTGATCCGGTTGGCAGAGAAAAAGCCCATGACTGCGCATCCCCCTTAAGCAAGGAAATAACCACACCAACTCGCTGTTTCTCATCCCCAGATGAGTGTGGACGTAGCCTAAAATACAGTTTGCACGCCTCCCTAAATAAGATGAAATTATCATGTCCCCCAGAAAATCTGTCCCAGAGAGCAATTTTAAGCTCCAGATAGGCCAAGTCTCCACCACAACCACCGGGACCAACAGCCTGTGATCTCTTCATCTGCGAGTGCAGCAATAGGATCCATGGCTGCACAAAAACAAACAATAAAAGACAGCTTTGGCGGTTTATAATGTCATGCTTCGGTGTGGGAGAGAACCACCACACCGAGCATAGAAGACAAGGGTGGAACAGGGAATCAGGCCTGGGAACTAGTGAAGTAGGATGGACACGTCCTAGTGAAAACCCTAACCAAAATCCTGACTGACTACCAGCATGAACTGACCCCAAAGGTAGGTGAGTTCATACGCAGGAATACCTAGATTCCTATCAAGCCCTATTGAACCCTGGTACTAATCGCAGGAACGAGACTACCTGTTCCTCCAAAAGGAATGACGAACAGGAGTCTCCTTCAGGCCTAATACAAACAATAGGGAAATAAAACACACAGAACCCAAACAAAAAACAAAAGGGAAAGGAAAGACTTAACTTCAAAAGAGCAATGGAAGCACCAAGAACTCAGCCGAGATCCAAGCACAATCTATCCAAAGGTCCAAACACAAGCTATAAACCGCACAGCATTGTGGGAGAAGCAACTATAAATAGAGAAGGTTGAATGACCCTAATAGCCACACCTGAGGAAAGAAGGGTTGGCAAACAACAGAAACAACACAGACGTCATTTGATCCAAACAGAAAACATGTCAAATCAAACCACGTGTTGCCAGTCTCCCCGATCTCCTGCCACCTGTCGCGGGAACGTCTGTGACATCAGCACAGTTAAAAGGCAGAACATTTCTGGAGCAGTCATCTAAATAAGGGAGATGTTTGAGAGATGTAAAGCTCTGACGTGTGGGAGATATGTTGTAGGTCTGGACCAGGCTAAAGCCTTCGACAGAGTAGACCATGAGTATCTATGGGCCACTTTATCAAAGTACGGTATTCCGGGACAATTTGTAGATTGGCTGAAAACTTTGTATAGAGAGGCAGAGAGCTTTCCTCTGGTCAATGGTTGGCAGGGTGACACAATCAGGGTTGAGGCTGGGGTGAGACAGGGTTGCCCATTGAGTCCACTGCTGTATGTATTTGCCTTAGACCCGTTTCTGAGGTCACTGCAAGAGTGTGGTTTTGGGGGATACCAGTCTCCCACTGCTTGCCTCTGAGTGTCGTTGCCTACGCGGATGATGTGACGGTGGTGATATCTGAGCCTCCTGAGGGGCGGATGTTGTCTGCAGCCATCAGAAGCTTCTTGGAGGCCTTAGGGTCTCTGGTCAACATTGAGAAAAATCAAGCTTTCTGGACCCTGAATTCTGTTCCAGAGTTTGATCTGCCACAATTTGCGAGAGCCTTCACCTATGTTAAAATCCTAGGGGTTAAATTTGGGAGAGATGATAACGTCAGGATAAATTGGGAAGAAAGATTGGAAGCCAGAAATGCAAAGGTTCAGCGATGGAAGAACTGATGGCTGACCTAAAGGGTTAAAATGTTGAAGACTTACCTGGTCCCTGTCTTCTTGTACATCTCTGTCATTTTTCTTTTGCCAGAATCTTTCTCGGCTAGGCTTTAGCCTGTTCTTTCAACTTCTGTGGGGGAACAGGTTGAACCCAGTAAAAAGAGGGATCACCTACCTACAGAGGAGAGAGGGTGGGCTGTATATGATAAATTCAAGGGTGTTCTTTGACTTCTTGTTTCTCAAAGTTAATTTTGGTGACCTGGACTCAGAGAACAGCTCCCTGTGGGTGAACAGTGTCAGGGACTGGATATTGCCTTTTGCAGAATCTTGGGTGCGAGGCGGCAGTCTCAAGAGGGGTCGATTGACTTGTGACTACCTCCCCCAGTGTCTGGACTATGGTATTAGGTGCCTGAAGAAATGGGGTATAGAGAAGTCTTACATTCAGACTAAGACCAGAAAAGAGCTGTACTTTACAGTGTGTAAGACCTTCTTCTGTTAACAGTCCACACTGAAAGACTGTACGAGCACCATCCTACAGGACAGTCTGAGGTTCCTCAATGCAGTAAGGCTCCCTCCTAAATTGTTTGATATTGCTTGGCTGTCTTTTCAAGGGAAACTTTTTGTTAAAGAGAATTTCAAATTTTTGAGTGTGTCAGATCGCATGTGTCCCTTGGGTTGTCAGCAGGAGGAGACCATGGCAAATTTCATATCAGAGTGCTGGGGAGGGAGAAAAATATGGCAGAAAATATCCAGTAAGCTAAAAATCCCAAGACTGCAGTCTCTAAAATACCCAGATACTGTATCATCTATGGGGTACCACCTAATGTAGGTGACATTGAACGGGGGACCATGTATCTCATCATTACAGTCATCAAGTACTATCACTGGAACACCAGAACCAGAGTGTCCATCAGTAACGAGCCGTTCCAGCACATAAAAGCAGTGAACCTCATTATGTTAGAGCTGAGGTGGATCAAATCCCTGAAAGTCAGGAAAAATAGGAACAACATGACATTATGGAGAAATGTATATATGGTTTAATGTATATTTTTTTTACTAATAAAATATATAATTGCTATAATACTGCTCCTATGTACAAGAATATAACTACTATAATACTGCTCCTATGTACAAGAATATAACTACTATAATACTGCCTCCTATGTACAAGAATATAACTACTATAATACTGCTCCTATGTACAAGAATATAACTACTATAATACTGCTCCTATGTATAAGAATATAACTACTATAATACTGCTCCTATGTACAAGAATATAACTACTATAATACTGCCTCCTATGTACAAGAATATAACTACTATAATACTGCTCCTATGTACAAGAATATAACTACTATAATACTGCTCCTATGTACAAGAATATAACTACTATAATACTGCTCCTATGTACAAGAATATAACTACTATAATACTGCTACTATTTACAAGAATATAACTACTATAATACTGCCTCCTATGTACAAGAATATATCTACTATAATACTGCCTCCTATGTACAAGAATATAACTACTATAATACTGCCTCCTATGTACAAGAGTAGAACTACTATAATACTGCCTCCCATGTACAAGAATATAACTACTATAATACTGCTCCTATGTACAAGAATATAACTACTATAATACTGACCCTATGTACAAGAATATAACTACTATAATACTGTTCCTAGGTACAAGAATATAACTACTATAATACCGCCTCCTATGTACAAGAATATAACTACTATAATACTGCTCCTATGTACAAGAATATAACCACTATAATACTTCTCCTATGTACAAGAATGTAACTACTATAATACTTCTCCTATGTACAAGAATATGACTACTGTAATACAGGATACCCCTTGTTTCAGTGGATGTTCAGTATTTGTACCCGCCATGAATGCTTTCAGCGAAGCAGAAGACAGAGGTGACATTTTGGAAAGGCTATAGGCAGTTGGGACTGATTGTGCCGCTACCCATGGGCTTTGGGTGTTGCAGCTCAGTGCAGGGTAAAGTAAGCCAAGAGGCCATTTGGCAAGTTCTTTTGCCGTACATTACAGCCCAGTGTACGGTATTGCTGCTATATAGATGTGAAGCTGCTGTGCAATGGCTGAGGTCCAGGATTGTGGATTTTAGAGTTTACAGAAGACTCGACACAGAAATTTCTTGGAGCCGACTCCACGTCTGTGAAAGGATAGAAGATCTTAAGATGAGAGTGAAGCAGCCTGTCCCCGAGAAGCAGCATGAGATTCAATTAATGGCGCTGAATGGGAGGCAGAATTAAAACTCCCTGCTAAAAAATTCAATGCACATTTTACAGTCAAACCGCTTTGTCAGAAGTTTACTTGTAGACGAGTGTGCGGCACAATCTCAGTGATAATATATACAATCCAATTAACAGATGAGCACTGACGAAGCAGCCGGCTCTCTGCGCAAGTCATTTAAATTCATATAAACTCACTAATCAGTTTACAGCGTCTCGTCACTCCGCAGCGCCGCGCCACACTTGATGTTTCTATAAATCCCGACTATCAGTGTGACCAGCAGGGCAGGTGTATGAAAATTTAACATCCTGTCGTCAGGTCATACAGTTGAATTATCAGCCCATTAGATAAAATTACAATTAGCTGTGGGGAGTTTTAATTAGGAGCTCAGTCTGGGCTGTCTGTGTGGCTGGAACGCCGCTCTCACCGCTGATTAATGGATCCAGATGACGCCCACGATCCGCTCACTACAACAAACACAACAGCACAATGGCGCGAGTCTATGGTGCACATTTTATGTGTACGCTTCTATGACCCACATACAAAATGTAGAGTTACTACAAGGTGACACGCCACAAACCTCAGTAACTGATTAAACCAACACAAATGGGGTAAGAATCATTCCTGAGCCATCCAATAAAGATAATTTATAACAACACATATGCTAAAACACTTTCACATCATTCCAAATAATACTGCTATCAAGCATCAAAGTACATACTAATTTTACTCTGTGAACTTCAGTTAATATGTAAAAGCTGCTAAGAATAGCTGGAGAAAGGAAGTGACAGTATAGCTACAACAATACTGTATCCAATGTATTATTCTGTAACTACTATAATGCTGCCTTCTATGTACAAGAATATAACTACTATAATACTGCTTCTATGTACAAGAATATAACTACTATAATACTGCCTCCTATGTAGAAGAATATACCTACTATAATACTGCCTCCTATGTACAAGAATATAACTACTATAATACTGCTTCTATGTAGAAAAATATAACTACTATAATACTGCCTCCATGTACAAGAATATAACTACTATAATACTGCTTCTATGTAGAAAAATATAACTACTATAATACTGCCTCCATGTACAAGAATATAACTACTATAATACTGCTCGTATGTACAAGAATATAACTACTAAAATACTGCTCCTATATACAAGAATATAACTACTATAATGCTGCTCCTATGTACAAGAATATAACTACTATAATACTGCCTCCTATGTACAGGAATATAACTACTATAATACTCTTCCTATGTAGAAGAATATACCTACTATAATACTGCCTCCTATGTACAAGAATATAACTACTATAATGCTGCCTTCTATGTACAAGAATATAACTACTATAATACTGCTCCTATGTAGAAGAATATAGCTACTATAATACTGCTTCTATGTACAAGAATATAACTACTATAATACTGCCTCCTATGTAGAAGAATGTAACTTCTATAATACTGCCTCCTTTGTACAAGAATGTAACTACTATAATGCTGCTTCTATGTACAGGATATAACAGCGGCTGCTGTGCGCCGCTGTTCCCCTGTTTACCGCCATGGCCCTGTGCGCCTTGTTCAGCATTGATCTGCTGCCTGTGCTTCTCCATTCACCGCTGCAGTCCTGGGCTCTGTCCTTGCAGGTACTGTTTGTTCTGGGATCCGCTCCACATTTTTCTTTCAGCCCTGGCCAAAGCATGCTTCCTGCTTCTGCCCTGCAGCACTTCCTTAAGGGCCGACACGCGTTACTTCCTGTTCTTTATAGGTTAGATCATGTGACCTTGCTGACTAATCCTAGCCCTCTTGCACATATATTAGTGGCTCAGCCTGTAGCTAAGACCTGTCCTAGGTTGCCAATAAGACTTACATGTTTATATAGCCAGACTTGCCAATAAATTTAATATAGTTCCTATGTTTATATATAAGAGACAGAAAGAGAGTTATTTACTGTGATTGCATGTTTCTGGATGTGTTATAACAGTTATATATCGTGTTCACAGAAGCAGAAAAGATTTAGCTGTGTCCTTGAGCTGACCTTTACATTCATGTACTGAATCTTAAAGGCATATTAGCCTTTAGGATTTAGTATATGAATGTAAGGTAAGCTCAAGGACACAGCAGAATTAACAACAGAAAGCATAGAGTTAAACTGTTGTTATTGCCTAGGAGTCTTGACCAATCACAGCCAGCCTCACACTGAACCTGTGTGGGAAATCCCCTAGAAGAATCTTCTGGAGTCAGTATAGACCAGAAAAGAGGAAATAGAACTATTGATTAAGCCTCAGATATAGCTCTCAGAGTGATTATAAAGCGCTTAAATAACTTAGAGTGAGAGTACAGATACTGAAGAGAGAAATATATCCACCATTTATGTTGAATGACAAGATTGAACACTTAAACCACCATTTTATGCATACCACCATTTTGTGATACTTTATGCAACACGTGTTTGTACATTGACTATCTGCTGCGGAGGTGGCAGTGTTATATATGGAAGAAAAGTTTAAGTTCTGTTTCCATAGAACTGAGCTAGAAGAATCAAAGCAGAGTAATAAACAGTCTGGTTGAACTAAAAAGTTAGAGATATCAAATTCTTGTAATGCCACAGCGCAAAATGCACTTCATAGTGCTGTGCCTGACACAGTGGAACTATCGACCTCAGAGGGCGAAGCGATAGCGCTCCTCAACTTGCACAGTAAAGAGCGCATTAGAGCAGCGGAGCACCAACATATACCGCCATGCAGCAACTAGTCCCTGAGTAAGCAAAGACACCTCAGCGGAGCTACTATAGAGGCCATAGAATGTGTTCATTAATCAAAATGTCAGAATGGCAAAGGAAAGATAGAGAAAGAGCGCCAACCCTCCTGCAATCCCTAGAGAGAGAAAGAGATGCATGGTGGGAGGCCAAAGTCCAGAGCCAGAGTGCCTGCACCGCCACTAGGCCCAAAGTCAACACAGAGCATTGTAAGTCAGCACAGAGCATCGCAAGTCAGCACAGAGCATTGTAAGTCAGCACAGAGCATTGTAAGTCAGCACACAGCATTGTAAATCAGCACAGAGCATCGCAAGTCAGCACAAAGCATTGCAAGTCAGCACAGAGCATTGCAAGTCAGCACAGAGCATTGCAAGTCAGCACAGAGCATCGCAAGTCAGCACAGAGCATTGCAAGTCAGCACAGAGCATCGCAAGTCAGCACAGAGCATTGTAAGTCAGCACAGAGCATCGCAAGTCAGCACAGAGCATTGTAAGTCAGCACAGAGCATCGCAAGTCAGCACAGAGCATCACATCAAGAAAACTGATTGAGCAAGTGCAAGCAAGAAAAGACTTGTCTCCTTGAAGACTGAAATGTGTTCCAGCAACCTTCAGATCACAGTATCCTGCTCTAAAGTATTTAAAGTGAAAGGCATTTATCGCTGTTATCGTACATTTAAAGTGGAAGTAATTTATTTTTGCATTTATTAATATTGCATTTAAAGTGAAAGGTCCTTTAATATTTGTATTGATTGTTATAGCATTTAAAGTAAAATGCCTGAGCCTAGTATTACCATGCCACTGTTAGAGGATACAAATATAGATAGAAGGTGTAGAGCATAAGAACCTGTCTGAGTCAGAAGAGTCTGATGCAGCATTAGTCTTGCCTCAAACAAAAATATAGCCCAAACAAGTGAACTAAGACTTTCATCACGTGCTAAAAAACCAACCCCAAAGATGCTGGAAACTATGGAGCAAGAAGCAGAACTGAATGAGAAAAAATTCGCCAGAATGTATGAGAGGTGGAAATTATACATTAAAGACATTTGTAGAAAGCTAAAGCAAGAAAGTATGTAAAGGAACTTGAGTGAAATGGTAGAGAGGTTAGAAGAATCTGAATTAGAGCTTATGGCCACATATGTTAACCTGCGGTCATTTACTACACATTCCCAGAATATTGTAAGGAACATGGACACATGTACTGCAGTCACTAAAGATTTAGTAAAGTTCATGAGAGAACTATCATCTGCAGCAAACTATGATGAAGTTAAGGCAAGAAAGAGAATAAACGAGCTTTTTATGAGAGACTATGCTTTGTGGAACCACAATCTCAAGTTGGACTTCCTTCGCTACCAGAAGTGCCAATCCCATATCAGAGTCCCCAAGTACTTCAGCCAAAAGAAAGGAATTAGCTGAACAGTTTGCTGTCAAGAGAACAGAAATTGAGATGGAAGCTGCCATCGAGGCGCAGCACCAACTGATGGCTGAAAAGGAAGCTGAAATGGAGGCACAGCGCCATCAAATGGAAGCTGAAATGGAGGCACAGCGCCAACAGATGAAAAGTCTGGAAAGGCAAAAACAAGTTAAGATCATGGAAGCCAGATTTAGAGTACACAAAGAGGATATGAATCAGAGTAGTCTTAGGTTCAACTCTGTGCTGAGTGAAGAAACAGACTCCAATTTTCCTCCATACGCCCAGGAGAATAGAAGGAAATCTCCAGCACTTAGTGAGAAAATAAGTCATTATCCATCCATACTAAAGTTCATAGAGTGGAAGGCAAGTTTTAAAATTATCATCGGTCATCATTGCTTCAGTCCAGTCGACAAGTTATTCTATCTTCAGAGATATGTTGGTGGAGAAGCAAAGGAAGTCCTTGAAGTAACTTATATAGAAAAGACGAAGAAGACTACAAGCAAGCTTTGGAAAAATTGAATGTAAGATATGGTCATCCTTTCTTAGTACAAAGAGCTTTTAGAAAGAAATTGAATAACTGGCCTAAAATAGGTTCTAAAGAACACTGTATTGTGACTTTCTGCAAGCATGCAGCAATGCTATCCCGCACCTTCAAGGACTAGAGGTACTGAACGACTATCTAGAAAACCACAGGATGCTAGCTAAGCTACCTGAAGAAGTGGCTTCTAGATAGAATCACTATGTGACTGAACAGTTAGATCTAGGTAAGGACTTCCCAAGTTTTAGAGAGTTCTCTGAGTTCATCATTATGAAGCACGGATAGCATGTAATCCAGTAACAGCATCTTACGTCTTAAAATCCTTAGAAGGAAGGCCTGCGAGAAATATAAGGCACGCAAGAGAAACTAGCAATGCAACCAACACAGCATCTAAAGGTCTAGATACCTACGAGAGCAAGTTCAAAATCACTACTGGGATAAGTAGAGAGACAGAACCGACAAATCTTCAGACTACCCTAAAGTGTATGTTCTGTGGAGAGAACCACTCCATACACAAGTGCCAACAATTGAAGGAGAAGTCCCCAGATGAAAAGAAAAAGTTTGTACTTGATGACCAACTGTGTTTTGGATGCCTAAGAAAAGGCCATGTTACTAAGGAGTGTAGGAAAAAGGCCACATGCAGCGTTTGCAATGGACGGCATCCTACACCACTACATGAAAAACGTCGAAAGAAAGAAATACCTCAATACCTAAAGATACTAAGGAAGAAAATAAATTATCGGTATTCTCTTGCAGAGTGAGGGAAGGAGAAAGCAATGGCACATCAATTGTTGTACCAGTGTGCATTTCAAATACTAAAAGCAGGAACAAGAAGGTATACGCCTATGCGCTACTGGATGCCCAGAGTGACGTCACCTTTATTGATCAAGAAATCAGAAAGAATTTACAAGTGGCTACAGAACCAGTGAAGCTCAAACTAACCACAATGACGGGAAGAGACATATCAGTGAACAGTCAAAGGACCGATAGTTAGAGGACTTCATTCAAACTTCACATTAGATCTACCTCCAGCTTATACAAACGACGATATACCTCTTGATCGAGATCGCATACCTACCTGTAAAACAGCCAATAAATGTGAGCACCTATCTGTCATATCTCATGAAATGTCCCTGCTGAAGGAGTTTGGTGTTGGACTGTTGGTAGGTTACGATTGTCCCGAAGCCTTGTGTTGAAGGAAGTGCCGCCTGAAATATATGTGGGCCGCTGGCCTGGGTATACTGCATGTATATATGTATGTATATATAGACATACATGTATATATGTGTGTATAGGGGATGCATGCATGTGTATGGATGGACCCCAAGCATCCATGCAGATGTATGCTCCCAGAAAGTTGCGTATGGATATATATATACGCGTATGGATGTGCCCCAAGCATCCATATGCGTGTATACTCCCCAAATATCTATTTAATGTATACATGTATATAGATGTGCCCCAAGCATCCATATGCATGTATATTATATATGATGCCCCCTGATTCACCTGAAACCAGAGGTATCAGTGTGAATGTACCTAGTGTTGAGCGAACAGTTCGAGAATAGTTCGGGTTCGTACCGAATTTTGGGGTGTCCGTGACACGGACCCGAACCCGGACATTTTCAAAAAAGTTCGGGTTCGGGTCCGTTGTTCGTCGATTTCTTCCCGCTTTCTGAAGGGCTGCACAGCAGCCAATCAGTTAGCATTTTACTTCTTGCCCTAAGAGCCCATCACAGCCATGCCTACTAATGGCATGGCTGTGATTGGCCAAGTGCAGCATGTGACCCGGCCTCTATTTAAGCTGGAGTCACGTAGCGCCGCACGTCACACTGCTCTGATTAGTGTAGGGAGAGGACGCAGCTTCTGTCAGGGTGAGATTAGGCAGGTTAAAGTCAGCAACAGCACCTAATGAACGGATCAATTTACAGCTGAGAATCATTGAACTTCTGCTAGTTACTTGCTCGCTGGTTTTTAGGCTGCACAGAGAGTTTTTCTGTCACTTATTTTCTGGGTTGATCGGCGGCCATTTTGTGACTTGTGGTGCGCCAGAAGAAGCTGCCACCAAGTCCATCAATCCATCAATACCAGTTTTTTTTTTTTTGCTATATCCTACATCAGGGGCTTGGCTGTGCTAATTGTCACCCCTAGAAACTCAGGAAAGAAATTTCTATATTTTATTAAGGGGTTAAATACAATTGCCCAAATACCAATCCCCTAAATCTGGTGTTCCAGCTTTGGCTAGACAAGTATAATACTGTCTGCTGTCTGGCAAAGGATAGATTATTTTCTGGGGTTAAATTCAATTGCCAAAATAGCAATACCATAAATCAGTGGTTTCAGCTGTGGCTGGCAAAATAGAATAGTGTCCGAGGTAACGCACACACGTACAGACGCACGCATACGATTCTTGAATAGTTGTATTATCGCGATAATAAAACTAACAGTGTAAAGTTGACTGTATTGCTCTAAGTTATATTCGCGTACGAATGTAACTTCTATTACAGCACACCAATACTAAAACTGACTAAGAGACAGCTTTAAGTTCTATTCGAACGCGATTGCAACTTTGGAACTTAAAGTGGTGTACGATTTTAAAAGTTGAGCACTAAAAGTTGGAATCGCAATGCGATTCTTATGTATTTGCTTAATCGCATTGCGATTACAACTTTGAGCTACCGATCACCATGGGAACGCCTCCTCCAGTAGAATGTACTGTCGGATGTGAGAATTAAGTTGAAATCGCAATGCGATTATTATATATCTGCTAATCACATTGCCGTTTCAACTTAGCATTGCTAAATAATTCCATCCATATTCGTTAACTTACTGACTCAGTAACGATATGGATGGAATTATTTAGCAATGCTAAGTTGAAATCGCAATGCGATTAAGCAAATATATAAGAATCGCATTGCGATTTCAACTTAATTCTCAGATCCGACAGTACATTCTACTGGAGGAGGCATTCCCATGGTGATCGGTAGCTCAAAGTTGTAATCGCAATGCGTTTATTGCGGTATATTATCCCTCTGGGTGTCTTTTACAGCCTTTTTAGTGCCCAAAAGTTCGGGTCCCCATTGACTTCTATGGGGTTCGGGTTCGGGATGAAGTTCGGGTTGAGTTCGGATCACGAACCCGGACATTTTCCGGAAGTTCGGCCGAACCTCTCGAACCCGAACATCCAGGTGTTCGCTCATCTCTAAATGTACCCCAAGCATTCACACGGATACCATCTGTTTAATTGCATCAGGATGACCGGACAAGAGTCCGGTCATCCTGTATGCTTCAAAGAACTCCGATTCAATAGAATCGGAGTCCTTTGTAGTAATTACCTCCAGCGCTGCTGGAGATAATTATGCATGATAGGAAGAGGGGAGAAACCTCCCCTCCTCCTATTATGCACATACCGACAGCGCGATTACTATCGCGCTGCCCGGAATGCAAAATGCTACAGGCGGGAGATCAAAGGCTTCTCCCGCCTGCTGTGCGCGAGCTGGCGCGGTGACGTCATATCGCCGCGCCGGCCCATGTGTCCTTGCCTGTGGCGCGCATGCTCCGCGCCACAGCACGGCCGGCCCGGGAGTGCGGGCTGCCGGATAGAAGCCTGCAGCCCGAACCCCCCCCCTCCCCCTAGAAGACAAGCAACCCCAGCAAATATTAAGTATCATTATTATTAACCCCTACCTACCACTATACCACCAACAGTCTACTGCTATTAACCCCTACCTACCCTATACCACCAACGATCGTCCCCAGCATTAACCCCTGCCTACCCTATACCACCAACGATCTTCCCCAGCATTAACCCCTACCTACCCTATCCCAGCATTTAACCCCTACCTACCCTATACCACCAACGGCCCCATTAACCCCTGCTGCCCTGCAGGAGCATCCCTGCTCCCTTTATACAGGATCCCTTTAACCCCTGCCACACCCCTGTAACCCTGTGTCTGTGGTCTGCATACCCCCTGCAGAGCCACAGTTTACTCCCTTAGGGATAGTTTAGCACCAGGTGGGGTGGGTTGCTATTGTGTGTGTGTGTGTATATGTATTAGATAGTTTGCGGGTGGAAATTGAGATTGTGTTAGCGTAGATAGGATCGTATTGCTGTGTTGTTGTAGTGTGATTTTTTATATCGCTGTTAGCTGTTATAAATATATATATCTATTCCCATTGATTTAGATATATATATTTATAAGCTATTATTAGACTGTAACATGCAGAGTATTAATAAATTCCCTTTTATTTAAGCACAGTGTGAAGTCTTTTGTTATAGTAGGAGTCGTAGCAATAGCCGCAGGTAGTTCAGTGTAGAGTGAGGTAATCAGCGTTTATTTGATTAATTGGCATAAATAGGCGGAAACATCACTAGACTACTCCTGCTTATTTATGAATATTAATTGTTGATATGCATAAAATATTAACAATTAATATTTCCTTTAACCGCTTGGTACCACGAAAGGTAATCACAGGAGGAAGGGGTGAACCCTACGCTGTTCAAACTGATCTAGGATGGGGCGTTGTTCGAGGAAAACAGCAGATTGCAAACTCAAGACAGGTGACAGGATTGTGTCATCGAATATCTGTCCAAGAGTTACCAACTGTAAGTCCAGCGAAAGTAATCAAAATCCTTGAATCTGATTTTGAATACATAAGTTCTAAAGAAAAGAGTGTATCCCAAGAAGACATAAAGTTAGTACACACTCTAGAAGAAAGTATTTAGCAGAATCAACAAGGTCATCTTGAAATGCCCTTACCATTTAGGAGACGACCTTGTCTGCCAAATAACCCTAGCAAGATTGAAGTCTTTGAAGAAAAAGATGGGAAGAGATCCCAAATTCAAGAAGAATTAGTTGAAATTCATGGAAGGCATCCTCAAAGAAGGACATGCAGAGAAAGTCAATAGTCGATCTAAAGAAGGAGAAGTGTGGTACATCCCACATCAAGGTGTTTACTACTCAAGAAAACCCAGATAGGATTAGAGTAGTATTTGATTGCTCAGCAAAATACGATGGTGTTGCATTGAATGATCATCTACTAAAAGGACCAGATCTTACGATCACTCTGCTTCGAGTACTCTGGAGATTTAGAAAGTATCCCGTAGCGGTCATGTGTGACGTTGAAAAGATGTTCCACCAGATAGAGACTTCCTGAGGTTCCTATGGTGGGAGGACGGAGATACAGATAGAGAGCCAGCAGAATACAGAATGAAAGTACACTTGTTTGAAGCGTCATCTCCAGGTTGTGCCAATTATGGTATGAAGTTCCTGGCCAATCAGAATGAAAAGGATTGCCCATCAGCAGCAAATTTTCTTAAGAAAAACTTTTATGTAGATGATGGTCTTATAAGTCTAGAGTTCACGGAATTTTCAATTAAACTAGTGATAGAAAGCCAAGAGTTATGCACAAGAGGAAACCTGCACCTTCACAAATTCATCTCAAACAACAGAAGGTACTGGAATCCATCAGTGACTCTGAACGTGCATCAACAATGAAGAATGTAGATC
This sequence comes from Bufotes viridis, assembly GCA_033119425.1. Lineage (NCBI taxonomy): Eukaryota > Metazoa > Chordata > Amphibia > Anura > Bufonidae > Bufotes > Bufotes viridis. The sequence continues at coordinate 15,279,847 of CM065593.1, forward strand.
TCAATTATGATCATCTTCCAGTTCAGAACGTTCTTGGATTGGGATGGAATGTAGAGAACGACAAGTTCTTCTTTGAAGTATCTACGGAAGAGAAAGTTGCAACTAGACGTACCATTCTTTTCCTCAGTGGCTTATATATTTAATCCAATGGGATTCTTGTCCCCAGTGATCCTCAAAGCAAAAGTAATACTGCAAGAACTATGTGGACAGAAGTTAGGATGGGAACCCATACCTGAAAATTTGAAGCCAAGGTGGAGGAGTTGGATAAGAGACTTGCAAAACTTAAAAGAAGTTTGGATACCAAGATGTTTTGTACCTCTATGATTTTCGGAAAGTACAAGAATAGTAGTTGCTCCTACCAGTATTCAGACAATACCAAGACTTGAACTGACAGCAGCCGTAGTTTCAGCATCAATAAGCAAGTTTCTGAAAGACGAATTTGAATTGAAAATAGATGAAGAATATTATTGGATAGACTCACAAGTTGTCCTAGGATACTTAAACAACAAAGCTCGAAAATTCCATATCTTTGTCGCCAACAGAGTTCAGAAAATTCAGGAAATTACAAATCCAGAACATTGGCATCACATTGATACAAAACATAACCCAGCAGATCATGCTTCTAGAGGTCTGAATGTAACAGAATTGAAGTTGAATTCAAATTGGTTCACAGGTCCAGAGTTTCTTTGGGAAAAGGAAATCATACCCAGTAAAGGTCATACAGAATTGTCTATGGGTGATCCAGAAGTAAAATTTGTTCAAACATTGAGCACTGCTGCCAAGTGTCAAGATGACATACTTGAAAGACTAGCCAGATGTTCAAAATGGAATACAGTCATAAATGTAGTAGCTCAAATTCAACATTTCGCAAAGGGAATCAGAAAGAAGGAATCATTGAATGTAGAGGAAAGAATGAAAGCTGAAGAAACAGTCATAAGACTCATTCAACAGAGATTCTACAGTGAAGAGTTGAAGAGACTTAATCAAGAACCTAAATGGCTTCCCAACAACCACCCATTGTACAAGCTTAATCTTGTTCTGTGGGATAATATACTGAAGGTGGGAGGGAGTCTGGAAAATGCACCGTTACCTAGCAGAGTTAAGCATCCAGCAATTCTACCCCCCAAAAAATTCTTCCTTCAGAAGATTGATTATTGATCACTACCACAACAAATACTTGCACCAGGGAAGAAGCTTTACCCAAAGCTGTTTGAGAGAAGGTGGTTACTGGATTGTGAAAGGAAGCAAAGTTATAGCAAAATATATAAGTACTGTAAATGCGTAGTCTGCAGAAAGGCACGTAGACCTACCGAAGAACAAAGAATGGCAGATTTACTGGCAGATCGTGTAAACCCATCACCACCATTTCTTTATAGCGGAATGGATTGTTTTGGCCCATTCATCACCAAACAGAACTGCAAGGAGTACAAGAGATATGGACTAATATTTACATGTCTGAGCTCCAGAGCGATTCACCTGGAAATGTTAGAAGATATGTAAACTGATGCAATCATCATTGCCTTAATATGTTTCATAGCTGTTAGAGGTACTGTCAGAGAGCTTAGATCTGACCAAGGCTCTAATTTTGTCAGAGCAAAGAATGAATAGAAGAAAACTCTTAAAGAGATCGATAAAGAATAAGTAACCGAGTATTTGTTAGAGAAACAGTGTGATTTTCACATGAATGCTCCACATGCGAGCTGTACAGGAGGAGTTTGGGAAAGACAAATCAGAACTGTAAGAAATGTGTTAAGTTCAGTGTTGAAAAACAATGCCAGAAGAATGGATGAGGCTTCACTTAGGACTAGGGTTGTTTCGGGTATCGAACTTTCGATACCCAATCGATAATTTTCTCTGGTATCGCAATCGATACCAGGAAAAGTATTTTATCGATACTGGGCTGCGCTACTGCACAGCCCAGTATAGGAGAGCATGGCTGCGCTGCTCTCAGCGCGGCCATGTTCTCCTCGGCAGCACAGGGAGAAGGAGGCAGTCTCTCCCTCCCCCTGTGCTGCCGCTGCAACCAATAGAGAGAAAGGGGCGGAGAGGAGGGCGGAGCGGGGCGGGAGGAGGGCGGGCGCACTGGACAGCAATGCAGAGTACCGTTTCTTATATAAATGCAGGCAGAAGGCACAGGCTGCCGGCACCTGCCTGTGACCCAGCACTGCGATCAGAGGCAATTAACCCCTCAGGTGCCGCACCTGAGGGGTTAATAGCCTCTGATCGCAGCGCCGGTCACAGGCAGGTGCCGGCAGCCTGTGCCTTCTGCCTGCATTATATATGAACGTAATTACTCTGGCCAGTGCTCCGCCCCCTCCCTAGTATTAAAACATTGGTGGGCAGTGTGCCCCCCTCCCTAGTATTAAAACATTGGTGGGCAGTGTGCCCCCTGTCCCCCCTTCCCCCAGTAATAAAATCATTGGTGGCAGTGGCCACAGGGTCCCCTCACCTCCTCCTCATTGGTGGCAGTGGCAGTGATCGGAGCCCCAGCAGTGTAATGCTGGGGCTCCGATCGTTACCATGGTAACCAGGACGCTTCTGAAGTCCTGGCTGCCTTGGTCTGCTCCCTGCTGCTGTGTGCACTATGCACAGGGCAGCAGGGAGAGTGAGATCCTATTCACCCTGATAGAGCTCTATTAGGGTGAATAGGATGAGAATATCCCAGGTTCTAGCCCCTAAGGGGAAAATAGTTAATAAATAAACTGTAAAAAAAAAGTTAAAGTACACCAAAATATTAATTATAAATCACCCCCTTTCCCAATTTTACATATAAAATATATAAACAACACATAAATAAAATATTACATAACATATCGCCACGTCTCAAAAGTCCAAACTATTAAAAATCCACTTTTATGCGGTGAACGCCGTAAAGAAAAAAAAAGAAAAAGAAAAATGCATGATTCGCCATTTTCTTTTAGTCGCCTTGTCCCCACAAAAAGTAGGATAGGACTGTTGTATTATGAGCCGCGGTTTCATAAAATGTGGAATGCACGCGGATTTTTTTGGCGTTTTTATTTTTTTCGCGTGGTATCGAATGGTATCGAGTATCGCAATACTTTTTTATGGTATCGAAACCGAATCAAAATTTTGGTACCGAAACAACTCTACTTAGGACCCTATTCTATGAAGTAATATCTATTGTTAACAGTTGTCCACTTACAGTTGATAACATCAACGACCCAACAAGTTTGGATCCTTTAACTCCCAACCATCTACTTCACTTCTACTTAAGTCTGATTACATACAGCCGCTGCCTGGCAAGTTCACCAAAGAGGATTTATATGCCAAAAGGAGATGGCGAAGAGTTCAATATCTATCAGAACAGTTTTGGAATAGATGGAGAAAAGAGTACTTAGCCAATCTGATGCCAAGACGTAAATGGCAAAAACCCAGAAGAAATGTCCAAGTTGGTGACATAGTGTTGATGAAAGAAGAAGATTCACCTAGAAGTCAATGAAAATTGGCCAAAGTTCAAAAGGATGAAGACAAACTAGTAGGAAGAATGTTGTTACAAATAGGAGACTCAAAACTTGACAAAAAAGGAAAACGTCTCGCTACTCCACTCAAGCTGGAGTGTCCTATACAGAAGTCAGTTGTTTTGCTTAAGACTAGTGATAAAAGACACTTGGAAAGTTGAGAACCTGAGGGAAAATTCCCTACTACTGAGAACATAGATATATCGGTAATTTTGGTGGGAGTGTAGCTGACCAGCTAAGACCTGTCCTAGGTTGCTAATATGACTTACATGTTTATACAGCTAGACTTGGCAATAAATTTAATACAGTTCATATGTTTATATATTAGAGACAGAAAGAAAGTTATTTACAGTGACTTCATGTTTCTGGACGTCATATAACAGTTATATATTGTGTTCACAGAAGCAGAAAAGATAATATGCCTTTAAGATTCAGTAAATGAATGTAAGGTAAGCTCAATGACACAGCAGAATTAACAACAGAAAGCATAGAGTTAAACTGTTGTTACTGCCCAGGAGTATTAACTAGGGATGAGCGAATTGACTTCGGGTGAAGTCGATTCGCATAAAACTTTGTTCTAATACTCGGGAAAGTTTTTTTACAGTACAAATTAATTTATGAAGTTATTGCGCATATATGAAACAATAACTTCGGCTCATCAGAGCCAATACATTCTAATATTGTACCCAGCTGGAACGAAGTTTTATGCGAATCGACTTCAGATGTTTCATCCGAAGTTGATTCGCTCATCCCTAGTCTTAACTAATCACAGTGAGCCTCACACTGAGTATGTGTGGGAAATCCCCTAGCAGAATCTTATGGAGTCAGTATAGACCAGAGAAGAGGAGCTGGACAGACATTTTCAGTCAGAGCTGTGTTTTATGGGAACAAGAGGCCAAATAGGTATTTAGAACAGTTATATAATGTTCATATTGTTAATACTTTGATCAGAACTATATAATGAAACCAGTTGTATATGTTTGTTTACAGTTCCACTGAACCACAACCAAACTGTGACAAAACTACGCACAACCTGCGCAAATAGAACTATTGGTTAAGCCTCAGCTATAGCTCTCAGAGTGATTATAAAGTGTTTAAATAACTTACAGTGAAACAGATACTGAAGAGAGAAATATATCCACCATTTATGTTGAATGACAAGATTGAGCAGTTAAACCATTTTATGCATACCACCATTTTGTGATACTTTATGCAACACATGTTTTTACATGGACTATCTGCTACGGATGTGGCAGTGTTATATATGGAAGAAAAGTTGAAGTTAATAAAGAAGTTATTTCAAGCATTTGGTGTGCTCTTTATGCCTACTGTTTCCATAGAACGGAGCTAGAGGAATTAGCTCAAAAGAAATAAGACTGTATTTCTGGAGTGTAATAATATTACCGGCTATAGCTACTAGAGAGGGGTCGTTGATCCAGGGAGTTATTCTGATGCCTGATTGGAGTTGGGAAGGAATTTTTCTCCCCTTAAGTGGGGAAAATTGGCTTCTGCCTCAGGGGAGTTTTTTGCCTTCCTCTGGATTAACCTGTAGTAAACAGGCTGAACTGGATGGACAAATGTCTTTTTTCGGTCTTATATACTATGTTACTATGTTACTAGAGTAATAGACAGTCTGGTTGGACTAAAAAGTTAGAGATATCAAATTCTTCTAATGCCACATCGCAAAAGGCACTTCATAGTGCTGCGCCTGTCACACAGCCGACTTCCCGGATGCCTCAGCGTCAAGGTCCTTGTGTCCTGCAAAGTTGCTGATATCTGCTTGTGTTCCTGTGTAAACTGACCCGTGCTTGTGTTCCTGGACTCCGCTACCTGTTTGATTCCTGCTTGCTTGCCTTCACTCTCCTGTTGCTGACCCGGATTGCCTAACCTGTACCTGTCCCACTTGCCCAGACCTATTGCCTCATCCTTCGGTCCAGCACTGTTGCTTCTCGTTACGACTCGGCCTGCTCACTACGTCTGTACCTCCGGTACATTGCTCTGGTACCTCCTGGTCCGCCTGGACCAGCTGCCTCGTGTGCCAATCCTTCTCAAGAGGTAGCGACCTTCTGTTCCTCTCGGGAAAACCTATCCCCACCATCAGGCGTACTGTGAAGATCGAGGGGTTCACTTAGACAACACGCTAAGAAGAGGTAGGATGCGTGGCACCGTGGGTTCAAACCCGCTGGTTTGTGACACAGGAATATAACTATTATAATACTGCCTCCTATGTACAAGAATATAACTACTATAATACTGCCTCCTATGTACAAGAATATAACTACTATAATACTGCTCCTATGTACAAGAATATAACTACTATAATACTGCTCCTATGTACAAGAATATAACTACTATAATACTGCTCCTATGTACAAGAATATAACTACTATAATACTGCTCCTATGTACAAGAATATAACTACTATAATACTGCTCCTATGTACAAGAATATAACTACTATAATACTGCTCCTATGTACAAGAATATAACTACTATAATACTGCTCCTATATAGAAGAATATAACTACTATAATACTGCTCCTATGTACAGGAATATAACTACTTTAATACTGCTCCTATGTACAAGAATATAACTACTATAATACTGCTACTATGTACAAGAATATAACTGCTATAATACTGCTCCTATGTACAGGAATATAACTACTATAATACTGCTCCTATGTACAAGAATATAACTACTATAATACTGCTCCTATGCACAAGAATATAACTACTATAATACTGCTTCTATGTACAAGAATATAACTACTATAATACTGCCTCCTATGTACAAGAATATAACTACTATAATACTGCTCCTATGTACAAAAATATAACTACTATAATACTGCCTCCTATGTACAAGAATATAACTACTATAATACTGCTCCTTTGTACAGGAATATAACTACTATAATACTGCCTCCTATGTACAAGAATATAACTACTATAATACTGTCTCCTATGTACAAGAATATAACTACTATAATACTGCTCCTATGTACAAGAATATAACCAGTATAATACTGCCTCCTATGTACAAGAATATAACTACTATAATACTGCCTCCTATGTACAAGAATATAACTACTATAATACTGCTTCTATGTACAAGAATATAACTACTATAATACTGCTCCTATGTACAAGAATATAACTACTATAATACTGCCTCCTATGTACAAGAATATAACTACTATAATACTGATTCTATGTACAAGAATATAACTACTGTAATGCAGTTGCTATATACAAGAATAATTCAGTTATTCATTCCGTCATAATAGATTTCTATGGCCTGCATAACGGATCTGTCCGGTTTACGTTATGCTGAAGTCCTCTCCTCTAAAAGCATTCCATTATGGCATTATGGTGTTATTGTGTGTGGTGACGGAATCCATAACACAATTCAGCAGATACCCCAACCTGAACACGAACTTCAAAATATGAAGTTCACTCATCCCTACCATCTATCTATCTATCTATCTATCTATCTATTAATTTCCTCTCTCTCTCTCTCTCTCTCTCTCTCTCTCTCTCTATTGTTTTAAAACATATAGAACATTTCTGTCACCTGTATATTCTTTCCATACCCGGAACGTATACAGTTTCTTCCGGACATTTATTGGTTCAGTCTCTATTTATCCCTGATAACACAATTTAAGGAAATAAAATGCTAAATCTAAAAATTGGCGAGCCAGCCGGGACACGGGAGTCCTGTGCGGGGAGTGGGAGCCCGGACTTACCTGCTCTTACCTGCTCCCGCTCCGGAGAGCGTCCTGAGACACCCTATCCTCTCCGCCATGAATAAATGATGCCCCTCACCTGCCCGGCCTGTTTGTCCTCCTGAAATATTCATCTCCTGCTGATTAAGTTTTAAGTAAGGGGATGTTTACTCTAAAACACAATTACTTTCCAGGTATAGCGATGGGTACGATGTCTGCCCTACTTTATGGAGTGTGACATTGATGTCTACCTAATGTGCAGGGGGGGGGCAGCATGATAGAGTGCAAGCTCTTTGTCCTGGAACGTGATGAAAACAGCGGTAATACTGGTGCAGAAGAGGTTCGATGCGGCTCTCGCTCCCCGCACGTTCAATTCCCCATCCGGGAGGATGAACATATGTTCTGGTGATTCCTCCGGCTGCTGCTCATGATTTTTCTGATGTGCAGGAATCTGCCCTGGTGAATATTTCACATACACTAAGTGAGCAATGTTCCGTATGTTTCCGCCCGATGTAGCAGAGCTGGATTTATCATGCACAGTACTTCAAGATAGATGCAGAAACAGTCATTGTTGTTCCCTGTGTAATAGTCTGCAGATGATTGAGTCAATGTCCTGACGGTCTCACAGTCGTCTCTGATAAATTTGGCGTGGTTTTCCATGCTATATCATGGAGAGTGGAATTAGATTACGGCTCTGCAGGGAATGTTACCTGATGCGCAGTCCTAGAGCACAATCAGTGCTGTCGTGGCGCCATTATTTCCATATTTACAGTAGTCGATGACTGATGGCTCCTCCCCTTCCAGATCAGATACAATGTAACAAGCCTTCCCTCCTGATGAAGGTAATTAATAGACTCTCTTGTAACATTCAAATATGATTCTGCTCAGCACAAACATCGATATTGCGGGGTTGGGGGATGCAAAAAGATTCATGTAGGGCTACAGATTGTACATACGATGTGTTCTGAGCCAATAAATATCTCATTCTGCAGCTCCCTCTCCCCTCTCACAGCATTTGCTGGCCCAGAGAAATAAATTGCAGCTGCATCCCCCTCCTCTCCCGCCTATGTTTCTTCTTCTCTACTCTATTACTCAGTCAAATCCGTTTTTAAAGAGATTTGTGTACATCCACAGATCCTGCAGGCAGAAGGGGCTGCTGGGAGGGGGGGCGGGGGTGGGGGACAACACTGGTCCCTGGTATTATTCTGATAGGTACAACGTATATGTAAGAGGTAAGGGAGTCGGTCAGCAGTTTTAACCATGCTTAACTGCTGGCAGCACTAGGTAGGGGCTCGGGAGAGCAGGACATTTTAAGAAGTTTTTATTAATAATACTGTGAATAAGGATTTTTATTCTTCCAGGGTCTGTAAGTGCCCTGGAGGCGGAGCTTCACAGTAATGTGCTCTCTGCATTGAGCTGCTTCATAGTCCCTTCCCTCTGAGTGGCAGCTGAATTATTCAACCAGAGCAGAGGGGAGGGGCGATGTAGAAGCTCTATGCAGAGTGCACTTCACAGTGAAGCTCCGCCTCCAGGGCACTTGCAGTTGCAGAATCTGTCAGAATAGAAGTAAATTTTTTACAATATTGCTGACTAATTCTGCCAGCAGCTTAACTACTGACAGATACATAGTGATATATCCTGCAAATTATTACACCACTGACCTCTAGAGATCTGCAGAACATCGCTCTGTCCTCTCTACCTCCTGACAGATACATAGTGATATATCCTGCAGATTATTACACCGCTGACCCCTCTATGTCACGCCTGCATGGTGTGAACACAGCCTAACAGCCGATTGAGTGGGGCACCTGTGTAGGAAGAGCAACGTCAGTGACTGCAATCAGAGATCTTGAAAGTGTCAGGCACTGCCTCACCTGGTATACATGAAGCTCACCACAGACTGAGCACTGACACTATGTAGCGGGCAGCGTACCTCATTGATTAGGACTAAGCACTGACACTATGTAGCGGGCGGCATACCTCATTGATTAGGACTAAGCACTGACACCATGTAGCGGGCAGCGTACCTTATTGGCAGTCAAGAACAGACAGGGATCAAATGTAGTAGGAACTGCCAGGCAGTACATAGGACGGGATACAATCAGATGCAGTAGAGCACTGCCAGGCTATGAGATGTAGTAGAGCACTGCCAGGCCATCAGATGCAGTAGAGCGCTTCCAGGCCATCAGATGCAGTAGAGCACTGCCAGGCTGTCAGATGCAGTACAGCACTGCCAGGCCATCAGATGCAGTAGAGCGCTGCCAGGCTATCAGATGCAGTAGAGCGCTGCCAGGCCATCAGATGCAGTAGAGAGCTGCCAGGCTATCAGATGCAGTAGAGCACTGCCAGGCTATCAGATGCAGTAGAACACTGCCAAGCTATCAGATGCAGTAGAGCACTGCCAGGCTATCAGATGTAGTAGAGCACTGCCAGGCTATCAGATGCAGTAGAGCACTGCCAGGCCATCAGATGCAGTAGAGCACTGCCAGGCTATCAGATGCAGTAGAGCACTGCCAGGCTATCAGATGCAGTAGAGCACTGCCAGGCTATCAGATGCAGTAGAGCACTGCCAGGCTATCAGATGCAGTAGAGCACTGCCAGGCTGTCAGATGCAGTAGAGCACTGCCAGGCTGTCAGATGCAGTAGAGAGCTGCCAGGCTATCAGATGCAGTAGAGCGCTGCCAGGCCATCAGATGCAGTACAGCACTGCCAGGCCATCAGATGCAGTAGAGCGCTGCCAGGCCATCAGATGCAGTAGAGAGCTGCCAGGCTATCAGATGCAGTAGAGTACTGCCAGGCTATCAGATGCAGTAGAACACTGCCAAGCTATCAGATGCAGTAGAGCACTGCCAGGCTATCAGATGCAGTAGAGCACTGCCAGGCTATCAGATGCAGTAGAGCGCTGCCAGGCTATCAGATGCAGTATGCAGTCAGATGCAGTAGAGCACTGCCAGGCTATCAGATGCAGTAGAGCACTGCCAGGCTATCAGATGCAGTAGAGCACTGCCAGGCCATCAGATGCAGTAGAGCACTGCCAGGCTATCAGATGCAGTAGAGCACTGCCAGGCTATCAGATGCAGTAGAGCACTGCCAGGCTATCAGATGCAGTAGAGCACTGCCAGGCTGTCAGATGCAGTAGAGAGCTTCCAGGCTATCAGATGCAGTAGAGCACTGCCAGGCCATCAGATGCAGTAGAGCACTTCCAGGCTATCAGATGCAGTAGAGCACTGCCAGGCTGTCAGATGCAGTAGAGCGCTGCCAGGCCATCAGATGCAGTAGAGCGCTGCCAGGCCATCAGTTGCAGTAGAGCGCTGCCAGGCTAACAGATGCAGTAGATCACTGACAGGCCATCAGATGCAGTAGATCACTGACAGGCCATCAGATGCAGTAGAGCGCTGCCAGGCTATCAGATGCAGTAGAGCACTGCCAGGCTATCAGATGCAGTAGAGCACTGCCAGGCCATCTGATGCAGTAGAGCACTGCCAGGCCATCTGATGCAGTAGAGCACTGCCAGGCTAACAGATGCAGTAGATCACTGACAGGCCATCAGCTGCAGTAAAGCACTGCCAGGCCATCTGATGCAGTAGAGCGCTGCCAGGCCATCAGATGCAGTAGAGCACTGCCAGGCTAACATATGCAGTAGATCACTGACAGGCCATCAGCTGCAGTAAAGCACTGACAGGCCATCAGCTGCAGTAAAGCACTGCCAGGCCATCTGATGCATTAGAGCGCTGCCAGGCCATCAGCCTGCATGGCCATAACTGTCACAGTGAACCGCACAGTGACATCTACATTGCAAACTGCTGGCAGTTCATTCAGCTCTATCAGGTTTAGGCCAGTGGCGTTGCGAGGGGGGTGCGGGGGGTGCGGTCCGCACCGGGTGACACCAGTCTGATGGGGTGTCACCAGGGGCGGACTGACCATTGGCAGACGCGGCGGCGGCAGGGAACATCAGGTCGGACGGAGATGAGCGCTTGCATTGCGCTCATCTCCGTGCGGAGCAGCAGCAGAGGAGGGAGAGGCGTGTCCTCTCTCTCCCTGTTCCTCTAAGGCCGGCAGCCCATCAGAGGCCGGGCTCCGGCGGCGCGATGACGCCATCGCGCCGGAGCCGCACAGCTCGAGACACAGGCCAGAAGAGGCCTGCATCGCATCGCTGGAGGTAAGTATAAGTGTTCTTTTTTTTTTTTTTTTCTTGGGGCTACTGGCACCACTAAAGGGGGGCCACTGGCACCACTAAAGGGGGGCCACTGGCACCACTAAAGGGGGGCCACTGGCACCACTAAAGGGGGGCCACTGGCACCACTAAAGGGGGGCTACTGGCACCACTAAAGGGGGCGCTACTGGCACCACTAAAGGGACGGCTACTGGCACCACTAAAGGGGACGGCCACTGGCACCACTAAAGGGGACGGCCACTGGCACCACTAAAGGGACGGCTACTGGCACCACTAAAGGGGACGGCTACTGGCACCACTAAAGGGGACGGCTACTGGCACCACTAAAGGGGACGGCTACTGGCACCACTAAAGGGACGGCTACTGGCACCACTAAAGGGGACGGCTACTGGCACCACTAAAGGGACGGCTACTGGCACCACTAAAGGGCACGGCTACTGGCACCACTAAAGGGACGGCTACTAGGCACATGAGGGGGACTAATAACATATAAGGGGAACGGCTAATGGCACATGAGGGAGCCTAATGGCACATGAGGGGGCCTAATGGCACATGAGGGGGCCTAATGGCACATGAGGGGGCCTAATGGCACATGAGGGGGCCTAATGGCACATAAGGGGAGACTGCTACTAGCACAAAAAGGGGACGGCTACTGGCACATAAAGGGGACGGCTACTGGCACATGAGGGGGGACTAATAACACATAAGGGGGAACGGCTAATGGCACATGAGGGGGCCTAATGGCACATAAGGGAGACTGCTACTAGCACAAAAAGGGACGGCTACTGGCACATAAAGGGACGGCTACTGGCACATGAGGGGGACTAATAACACATATAGGGGAACGGCTAATGGCACATGAGGGGGCCTAATGGCACATAAGGGGAGACGGCTACTGGCACATAAAGGAGACGGCTACTGGCACATAAGGGGAGACGGCTACTGGCACAAAAAGGGACGGCTACTGGGCACATGAGGGGGACTAATAACACATAAGGGGGAACGGCTAATGGCACATGAGGGGGCCTAATGGCACATAAGGGAGACTGCTACTAGCACAAAAAGGGACGGCTACTGGCACATAAAGGGGACGGCTACTGGCACATGAGGGGGACTAATAACACATAAGGGGAACGGCTAATGGCACATGAGGGGGCCTAATGGCACATAAGGGAGACTGCTACTAGCACAAAAAGGGACGGCTACTGGCACATAAAGGGACCGGCTACTGGCACATGAGGGGGACTAATAACACATAAGGGGGAACGGCTAATGGCACATGAGGGGGCCTAATGGCACATAAGGGAGACGGCTACTGGCACATAAGGGGAGACGGCTACTGGCACATAAAGGGGACGGCTACTGGCACAAAAGGGGACGGCTACTGGCACATGAGGGGGGACTAATAACACATAAGGGGGAACGGCTAATGGCACATGAGGGGGGCCTAATGGCACATAAGGGGAGACTGCTACTAGCACAAAAAGGGGACGGCTACTGGCACATAAAGGGGACGGCTACTGGCACATGAGGGGGGACTAATAACACATAAGGGGGAACGGCTAATGGCACATGAGGGGGGCCTAATGGCACATAAGGGGAGACGGCTACTGGCACATAAGGGGAGACGGCTACTGGCACATAAGGGGAGACGGCTACTGGCACAAAAAGGGGACGGCTACTGGCACATAAAGGGGACGGCTACTGGCACATGAGGGGGGACTAATAACATGATGGCTGACATGGGGGGCATGATGGATGGGGCTGACGGCTGACAGACGCCTGACATGGGGGGCTGATGGCTGACATAAGGGCATGATGACTGACATGGGGGGGCATGATGGATGGGGGCTGACGGCTGACATGGGGGGCTGACAGCTGACATGGGGGGCATGATGGATGGGGGCTGACGGCTGGCATGATGGCTGACATGAGGGCATGATGGCTGACATGGGGGGGCATGATGGATTGGGGCTGACGGCTGACATGGGGGGCTGATGGCTGGCATGATGACTGACATGGGGGCATGATGGATGGGGGCTGACGGCTGACACGGGGGCTGATCTGAGGTGTGATGACATTGGGGGTCTGATTAGTGGTCTGACCTGAGGTATAGTGGAAAATATTGTTTCTTATTATACTCCTCTAAAACCTATGTGTGTGTTATAGTCTTATAGGGCGTAAAAGTACAGTCTTCTAGCCGATTGAAGCATAGCGAAGATACCAGGACCACACAGAGGAGAAGCCAGCTGCTGCACACAGGGCCAGGACCAGGTGAGCTGCGGGCGGGGGTCGCGGCCCAGGTCACGCCCAGTGGCGGATTATAATTAGCGTTCGGGTCGGTCGCCCGGCCCGGCATCGCTGGGGGCCCAGCGCCGACCCGAACACCCACGCACTGCGGCGGGGCATGGGAGCGTATAGTTCCCTGCCCTGCCGCCTATCACCGCCATAGGCTTCAGGCCTAGCAGGCCTGAGGCCTGTGTGGTAGAAGCTCTGCGTGCGCGATGACATCATCGTGCGGCGCGCGTGATGACGCCATCGCGCGCCTGTATGGTGGCGCCGCGACGCTCTGATGTACGCGCGCCTGCCACACCATTCAGCATACAGGCAAGTATTACCGCTTTTTTTATGTGTATGTGCTAACTTGGGGGGAGATATTAAGGGACAGTGGGGCAAATTAGTTAATGGATGGCAGTTGTGGGGAAAATTAATGGATAGCATTATGGGGGCAAGTAAATTAATGGATGGCAGTGTGGGGCAAATTAATGAATGGCAGTATGGGGGCAAATAAATTAATGGATGGCAGTGTGGGGGCAAATTATAGGATGGCAGTGTGGGGGCAAGTTATAGGATGGCAGTATGGGGCAAATTAATTAATGGATGGCAGTGTGGGGGCAAATTAATAGATGGCAGTGTGGGGGCAAATTAATGGATGAGAGTGTGGGGCAAACTAATTAATGGATGGCAGTTCTGGGGGCAAATTAATTAATGGATGGCAGTTGTGGGGGAAATTAATAGATGGCAGTGTGGGGGCAAATTAATTAATGGATGGCAGTTGTGGGGGCAAATTAATAGATGGCAGTGTGGGGGCAAATTAATTAATGGATGGCAGTTGTGGGGGCAAATTAATAGATGGCAGTGTGGGGGCAAATTAATTATTGGATGGCAGTGTGGGGCAAATTAATTAATGGATGGCAGTGGGGGAAATTACTATATGGGACAGTGTGGGGAAATTACTATATGGGGGCAGTGTGAGGGTGATTACTATATGGGACAGTGTGGGGAAATTACTATATGGGGCAGTGTGGGAGAAATTACTATATGGGGGCAGTGTGAGGGGAAATTACTATATGGGGGCAGTGTGAGGGAAATTACTATATGGGGGCAGTGTGGGAAATTACTATATGGAGGCAGTGGGGAATTACTATATGGGCCAGTGTGAGGGAAATTACTATATGGAGGAGTGTGAGGGAAATTACTATATGGAGGAGTGTGAGGGAAATTACTATATGGAGGCAGTGTGGGAGAAATTACTATATGGAGCAGTGTGGGGAAATTACTATATGGGGCAGTGTGGGGAAATTACTATATGAGGGCAGTGTTGGGTATTGGGGACATTATTTTTGGGGACACTATACAGGTATTATTACCTGGAGCACAATATAGGGTGTTGTTGTTATTACTGGGGGCACTCTAGGGACATTATAACTGCTGTAGACACTATAGGGACCTTTGGGATAATTTATAAAGCTGGTGAAGTAGAACTGGCTTAGTTGTCCATAGCTACAGAGTTCACCTTTCATTTTTAACAGCTCCTCTGGAAAAGGAAAGGTGGAATCTAATTGGTTGCTATGGGCAACTAAGCCAGTTCTAATTTACACCAGTTTGATAAATGACCCCAATTATGAGAAATCTAACGTGTCTGTGTAACAAACTCTGTAGAGACGAGATGCGGCTGAAAGAATTAGTCATGGCGGTCTGGGTCAGACGGAGGAGAAGAGGAAAGAGAAGATCTACATGACAGGAGAAGTCCCTGGATGTAAGAGGTATGTGGTGCTGTATCCTCACTGCTGTGACCTGCGTCTCATCTTCTCTTTCAAGTCTTTATCATAATCATATGTATTTTAAATTTGGCAACTTAAACTTTAATTTTTCACCTGCAGCCCTATGTAACAGCCCAGATACTAGTGATAACTCTCTGTGTGCAGATAATGTTGTACATAGTTTCTGCAGTTCTATGTAACACCCCACATAACAGAATAAATCACTGTGTTATGTGGGGTGTTAAATAGGACTGCAGGTAACATCTATGACATCTGTACACAGAGAGTTATGAGATGGTGGGGGTCAGACTCCTGTTTGAGGAGACCGCGATGTTCCAGTGAGCGCCGCAGCCTCTTTGTTCCTTACTAAGCACAGCGCTGTCCATTTGACAGCACTGCGCTTGGTATTGCAGCTCAGCCCCAATCACTCAGATGGGAGAAAGCTGCACCTCGGCCACGTGAACGATGAATGTGACATCATATGGCCTAGGAAGAGACTGTGACGCTCACAAAGCACCGCAGCCTCTTCACACAGAAAAAAAACCTGAAACCTAAAATGGAGGGGGGCCAAGTTGGGTAGACAGCCCCGGGCCTATCATGCATTTAATCCGCCCCTGGTCACGTCACTCACACAGGCACAGCCTGAACCAGCCCAGACTTGTTGCTGATGTTAATGGATGCTATAACATATGCACCATTCATTCACAATATCATCCGCCTTACCTCATGATCCTGGAGCTGTGCTGGACAGTGGCCGCCGAGCTCTACAGCACAGCTCCAGGATCATGAGGTAAGGCGGATGACAGATGTGTATGTTCAGAAGGATGGTGCAATGTTATAGCATCCATTAACATAACAGCAGCAATTCCTCTTTAGTTATATGTGAAGACACTGCACACACCGGACTGTAAGTGAATTAATAACTAAGGCCCCTTTCACACTACTGTTAGAGGATCCGGCGTGCACTTCCGTCGCCGGAAATGCCCACCGGATCCGTCACAACGCCACACACCTGAAAACATTTGAAGACTGATCAGTCTTCAAAATGCTTTAGTGTTACCATGGCAGCTGGACTATAAAGTCCCGGCTGCCATAGAGTAGTGGGAGCTAGGGAGAAGCTACTTACCTTCCGTGTGGTTCCTGAGGCGCTCCACACGACGTAACAGCGCCCTACGCCGCATGATCACATTATCCATGTGATGTAGGGCGCTGTGACGTCATTGTGGAGCACCCTGGGAGCCGCACGGACGGTAAGTAGCTCTCCCTGGCTCCCCACTACTTTTCCATGGCAGCCGGGACTTTAGTAGCGCCCTAGCTACCATGGTTACCATTCAGAAAGATAAACGTCAGATCCGGCGATGCGCCGAAACAACATTTAGCTTGAAGTCGGATCCGGATTAATGCTTTTCAATGGTCATTAATTCCAGATCCGCCCTGCGGCATGCCTTCAATTTTTGGCCCAAGGAAAATCCGCAGCATGCTGTGGATTTTTTAACGGCAAAAACGTTTGAATACTGAACTGAAGACATCCTGATGCATCCTGAACGGATTGCTCTCCATTCAAGATGCACTGGGACAATCCTGATCAGTATCTTTCCGTCTTAGAGCCCCGAGGACGGAACTCTAGCACGGAAAGGAAAAACGCAAGTGTGAAAGAGGCCTAAGCACTAGTGAGTATCAGTTTTTTTTGGTTATATGACTAAAACATTATTGCTTCGGGGTCTGGGGTGACACCATTTTCTACCGCACCGGGTGACACCAGCCCTAGCAACGCCACTGGTTTAGGCTACATGCACACGACCGTTGCCTGCCTCCGCGTCCGCTCCGTCCGCAAATTTTGCGTCCATCAAAAAAACGAACCGGATGACGAACCGTTTTTTTTGACGAATCCGTTTTTTTTGGAAGAACCATTGTAATAATGCCTATCCTTGTCCGCAAACGTGAAAAAAATAGGACATGCTCTATTTTTTTGACGGAAGGTAAACACGGACCACGGATGCGGAACAAAAACGGTTAACCATCCGCATTTTTTGACGGACCCATTGAAATGAATGGGAAAGCATGCTATCCGTCAAAAAAAACGGAACGGACGCGGAAACAAACAATGGTCGTGTGCATGAGGCCCTAAAGCGGTTTTTCAGTCTCCGCAGGATAGTTCATTAATATCCGATCAGTGGGTCCCCCAACACCCTGCACCCCCTCAATCAGCCTCCGGCACTGGAACTAGCACGTCGAATGGAACATCAAGCACATGCTGGCCATGCTGGGTTACATTCACTTCAGTGGTCGCTGAGCTGCAGTACCCGGCACGGCCACTACGCTATGAACGGAGCTGTGCTGCCTAATTCATTGAATGTGCTAGTTCCAGCACCTGAGGATCTATCCTGAGAAGTCATCAATATCAGTAACCTGGAAAACCCCTTTAAAAGTGGTTGATCCTGCTGTTAGGTACCCTTTTAGGGGTTGATAATCCAGTTTTGCTTTTCTTATATGGACAATCAATACAATTTTATTTTTTTCCCCCAGAGAGAAGGGCAGGGGAGGCAGCGGCTGTGTCTTCTGTGCCCCCCTGAGAATATAGTGAAATCAATGGCAGACACAGACAGCAGAGGGCCCCTGTGCAAAGAATGTGCCCCCCACCGCACCCCCCATGCCAAAATTCTCAACCTAACCTATTCCCTCCTAACATTACATACAGCAATACAAAACATACACACACCTGGCAGTACGATCCGTCTGGACACAAACCACAACATTTAGCGGTTTGTGTCCCGCAGATTCTGCTGTACCCCATTATAGTTAATGGGGCCGGCGGGCATTCTGCCTGCATCCAGTGAAGTCCGGCAGCCTGTTCTCTGCTGGAACAGCCTGCCAGAATCACTAACGCAGATGTGAAGGTAGCCTAATACAGCGCTACATACTTCGTACATCCAGTGAGGTCTCCTCTGATGTAGGTGTTCTCTGTCCTCATCTTCTCCATTCAGACCAGACCACCATGATGACTTCTTTCAGCCATTACTCGTCTCTGCAGAGTTTGACAAACAGACATTTTAGTTTCCTACTTTTCTATCATCATCTCACGTTCTCAACATCCCATCCTGCCACCCCCAATACTGTGCCCACTGGGCTCCCCAATACTATACAGCAGAAATAGATAAACCCCCTGAAAATACCAGTTACACACAGATAGTGCCGCCTTCAATGATTATTGGAACACATTGCTCAAAAATATAGCTGCACCTAGGACATAGTGCCCCTGACACTAATAGTGTAGACATAATGTCCCCCAAAAAGAACTGTGCTAGGGCCAGGGTGCCCCCACAGTAATAGTGCTTCCTAAAGACCCACCAATAGTAATAATTGTGTGCCAGAGTGCACTTAGTAGTAATAGTGCTCCTACAGTGCCCCCAACAGTAATTGTGTCCCAGAAGTAATAATGCTCCCATAGTCCACCATAATGTAATAAAGTTCACCATAATGCCCCGGTAGTATTAATTCTGTTTATAGTGTGTGACAGTAGAAAAACACCCCTTATAATGTGCGCCAGTACAAAAAATACCCCATTGTGTGGCAGTGAACAAAAAAAAACTCCTCTTAGTGCCCCCAGTAGGTGTCCCCAGAGGGCCCTCATGTGTTCCAATGACCTGTACTGTGTGCCAATACAAGAAACACTTAGTGCCCCCAGTTGAGCTTAGGTGCCTATAGTGCCCCTATAATTTGTGCCACTATAGTGCTCCTCCCCATTTCCCATAGTGCCCACCATTATGTGCCATTATAAAATGCCCCTATAGTCTGCCCTACATAAATGTCCCCATAATGCTCCTCTCCCCCTTTCCCATAGTGACACCAAAATGGGTGCCAGTATTAAATGCCCCTAAATAATGCCCCCATAGTGCTCTTCTCCCCCACTTCTCCATAGTGCCCCCCATAATGTGTGCCAGTATATAGGGCTCCCAGAAGATGCCCCCATAGTGCTCCTCCCTGTCCCCATAGTGCCCTCTGCCCACCATTATGTGCCAGTATAAAATGCCCCTATAGTCTGCCCTACATAAATGCCCCCATAATGCTCCTCTCCCCCCTTTCCCATAGTGGCACCAAAATGGGTGCCAGTATTAAATGCCTCTATATAATGCCCCCATAGTGCTTTTCTCCCCCACTACTCCATAGTGCCGCCCCATAATGAGTGCCAGTATATAGGGGCCCCAGTAGATGCCCCATAGTGCTCCTTCCCCGCTTCTCCATAGTGCCCCCCATAATATTCCAGTATATAGGGCCCCTAGTAGATGCCCCTATAGTGCCCCCCCATAGGATGTGCCAGTATATAGGGGCCCCAGTATATGCCCCCATAGTGCTCCTTGTCCCCCTTCTCCATAGTGCCCCCCATAATGTGCAAGCATATAGGGCCCCCAGTTGATGCCCCAAAGTGCCCCCCCTTCTCCACAGTTCCCCCCCCCCCCCATAATGTGCCATATGTGCCCCCTACGGTGGTGGTAATGGCTCGTAGGGCACACGACAAATGGTCAACTGTAAATTAAAGTAAAATAGCAACTTCACTGTTTTCCTATGAGAGTGACCAATTGCAAAATTCAGTATTTTTTGGCGCGGGTCACAGGCCGCCCCCCTTCCCTTCATCAGCAGAGGTGGGTTAACGGGATAAGTAATGTGCCCTGCTCTTCTTATGCAGATGAACCCAATTAATCTCCCCTCTCCTCTGTAATTAGCTGTTTTATTTTCATTTAAATGGGGAGCGGACTCCCTTCTCCTAATTTGCTGAGTGATTTGAAAAGATTTATCCATTTCCCGGCGTAATTTTTGGTAATACTGGGCAATTATCACATAATTAATACAAATGAGTGACTAATGTATTTCTTTAAGGAGGCTTTAAGTGACCGAAGGGACATTAGTCACCGCGAAGCGGAGGACGACGGAGCTTTACAGATTCCTGCAGTGAAGTGGTCCGGGCGTGGAGGAGGGGAGACGGCGGTGCTTAGCGACATGTATGGGAGGAATCGAAAACGTATATCAGGCCGATCATAGTATAGAGTATGGATATAGGGACAGAAGTCAGGGCTCATTCAGACAGAGGTATTTATGAGTCTACATCTGTTCCACAATTTTGTGGAACAGGTGCGGACCCATTCATTTCAATGGGGCCGCAAAAGATGCGAACGGCGGCTTCCCCTCCACGCCGATTCCCCTTCCACACCAGCTCCCCCTCCACACCAACTCCCCCTCCACTCCAGCTCCCCCTCCACTCCAGCTCCCCCTCCACACCGGCTCCCCTCCACACCAGCTCCCCTCCACACCGGCTCCCCCTCCACACCGGCTCCCCCTCCACACCGGCTCCCCTGCACACCGGCTCCTCCTCCACTCCAGCTCCCCCTCCACACCAGCTCCCCCTCCACACCGGCTCCTCCTCCACTCCGGCTCCCCCTCACACCGGCTCCCCCTCACACCGGCTCCCCTCCACAGCTCCCCTCCACTCCGGCTCCCCCTCCACACCGGCTCCCCCTCCACTCCGGCTCCCCCTCCACTCCAGCCCTCCACACCAGCTCCCTCCACACCAGCTCCCCTCCACTCCGGCTTCCCTCCACTCCGGCTCCCCTCCCTCCGGCTCCCCCTCCACTCGGCTCCCCTCCACTCCAGCTCCCCCTCCAGCTCCCTCCACCAGCTCCCCTCACACCAGCTCCCTCCACCAGCTCCCTCCACCGGCTCCACTCACTCTGGCTCCCCTCCACACCAGCTCCCCCTCCACACCAGCTCCCCTTCCACACCAGCTCCACTCCGGCTCCCCCTTCACTCCAGCTCGCCCTCCACTCCGGCTCTCCTCGACACCAGCTCCCCCTCCACTCCGGCTCCCCCTCCACACCAGCTCCCCCTCCACACCAGCTCCCCCTCCACTCCGGCTCCCCCTCCACTCCAGCTCCCCCTCCACTCCGGCTCCCCCTCCACTCCGGCTTCCCCTCCACACCAGCTCCCCCAAATCCGTGGTTCCGTTCTGCAGCTCCGCCGAAAAGGTAGAATATATCCTATTCTTGTCCGCAATCGGAGACAAGAATAGGCATTTTCTATTATGGTTGCAGCCATATGCGGTCCTCAAATTGCGGAACTCAAACAGCCGGTATCTGTTTTGCGGATGCGCAAATTGCGGGTTAGGACTTTAAGACTAGCTGTAAATCTCCCCCTCTGCCCGCTGTACACATACTGTATATTAGGTAGAGTAAAATTTCAGAAAATTCACATTTTGTATCTCCGTGCCGTGTGTGGGCGGGTTCTTCCTGGTGTGAGGTAGGAGCTTGGCTGCCTGCTCTGAGCCAATCGGATGTCTCTGATCATCTGCTGCCCTTCCCTAGTAATGAACGCAAACAAAGGGAACATCCGGATGAAAATATCAAACAACTTTATTAATTACATCAGATAATAAAAGAATTTAAAATTCAAGGGTAATAAGATCATAAATTCAGATCGATGGTACATGATTTAGCACAAAAAATTGGGGGATAGAGGAGGTAAACATATGATCAAGGGAGCCACAATAGCAGAATTGTGCTATAGATTCACATATATAATATAAAGTGCCAAGTGCAATAAATAATTCATATAAACTGGCTACCTGAAGGTAAAGACTGTATAGAACTCCAGCGCCCCACGCCCGACGTACGTTTCACCACAACGCGGCTTTCTCAAGGGAAGTGATCGTGCTTAACCGGATGTAGCAACCCTCCCAGTTTAAATACCCCACCCTCAACTGCAATAGGCTAACGATTTTTTGCTCACCTGTAGACAGATACATAGCGATGCAGCCACCGGATGTGACGTACATGCGTTCCACGGTGGAGCGCAGACGTCACTTCCTGGGGAGGAACAGCGTGCGCTTCAGCTTGGAGCGCACTCCGCCCACGCCAGGACCGGATGCATCGCAAAGCCGGCATTAATATGTAATAGTGAAATGACTATGTCCCCCATCATATTAGGAAAAATGTCAAACATATTATTTATAAATAAGGGTGATTAGATAATCATAAGGGAAAAGGTGAATATTAAATGTGCAAGTGCAAAAAAATTTTATAACACATTACAAAAGTGCGCCGTGAGCAGAGTGAAGGTGAATCAATGTGACAAAAAAAGTTTAAAGTGTAATAAAAGAGACATATATATCATCATATAAATACAAATAACCCTTAAAATATATATACCAAGTGGGAGTGATAGTGGTAAGTTATGAAATTGAATCCAATGTCAAAATATCAACAAAACAGAAGAAGAGGGAAAGGGGGACAAAAAGAAACTTGTCATCAATCCACAGTTCCAGGTGCAAAAGAAGCCTCAATTTATTCTGAAACAAAAATATATATACATGATTAGTCATGTCATATTGATAATCCAAATTCAGAAGAAGCTACCAGGAGGGTGGAGAAAAATATACAGATTAAAAACCAATAAAATACCCAAGGAGGGTAAACCCCACCCACATCATATGCTGACCCAGGTTAAATTATATTACAAGAATGGAGCAAAATTAAATTCCTCATTGAGACCCCTAGGGGACACCGTGTCAAGCTGGTAAATCCATTTGATTTCCCGCTGTGCCAATAACTTTTTCCAGTTTCCGCCCCTTTGGTCAAAATATATCCTGTCAATGCCACTTACCCTCAGTAATTGCTCGTTGCAATTGTGAAATTCCTTGAAATGTCTTGGAATGGGTTTCAAGATGTTGTGGTCCCGCTCCTCTCTGGCTGCAATAATCCCCAAAGCGTGTTCACGGACTCTTTTTTTCAGATTTCTTGATGTCATGCCAACGTATAGTAATCTACATGGACAACTGGCAACATATATAACTCCTACCGTATTACACGTGATGTGATGTGTAATTTTGTATTCTTTTTTATTGGCAGAATCAGTGAAACTAGTAGAGTGGTCAACATTCTGACAAGCAACACAAGCTCCACATGGACGACATCCCCACCTGGCCCCTCCCTAGTAGTTCCACAAAAAAAGAGCAAGAGAAACAGAACCTGCAGCTGCATCCCCTTCCTCTCCCTCCCCTCCCTCCTCTCCTCTTCACTGTTTTATACCAGATGGATTCTGTGCTGACTGAGGAGGTTTCTGAACTTTTCCTGCAGGAATTTCCTGGCGCTTTGTGGTAACAAATCATTTTTCCCTGAAATGGCAGTAAAAAACAAAAAAACACATATTCACCTCATCCGTTTGCTTGCGGAGAGGCGCCAAATCTCGGGAGTGCTGACGTGTGACGTCATCTTGCTAGCTGGTTGCGGTGATGTCATCGGTGTTGATGTCACCACGTCCGCCCAGAGCCCACGTCAGAGCGCAAGAGATTTGGGTCATTTTCTTCAATCAAGATGGCCGTGACAGCCTCTCCGCGAGCAAATGGTTGGGGTGAGTATGTATTTTTTTTTGTTTTTATCCTCTGAAAGTTCTCAATGTGACTGTCAGGCGCCGCAATCAATGTTGAAGCAGCATCTGAAGGGTTCAATGACACAGGGCAGCGCAATCACCGTTCCCCGTCATTGCTTCCGCTACTTAGAATGGAATGCTATCCGTGATAAAGTAATTCGTAACAAATCAAATTTCTTTGTGAACTTCGGCGAAGCAGCCAAATCAAATTTTTTATAACTTCGCTCACCTCTACTGGCTGCTGAACCCCAATACACATGCATGCTCAGCTGATCATACATGTCTTCTCAGTGGCAGTGGGAGCTTGTCTCCTCTGAAAACAAAAGGATTGGGCATGTTGCATTCCAACAGAGGGGGGGGGGGGGAGCCGATATTTTTGACCATGTAGAGGGAATCGGTCACAAGCCAAGGTTCACAGTTATTTGACAATTGAGGCGTTGAGTTCCTCTGGGTTGGCACTGAATAATTGGGGGCTCCTGCAATTTCTTAAGACCCCCCTAAGTTTTCTTCTACTGGTAAGGAGGGGGAGGCAAATATTTTTGACCACTTAGAGGGAATCGGTCACAAGCCCAGATTCACCAATTGGTGACCATAGAGGTATTGAGTTCATTTGGGTTGGCACTGAATAATTGGGGGCTCCTGGAATTTCTTAAGACCCCCCTTCCTCAAGCTTTCTTCTACTTGTAAGGAGGGGGAGGCAAATTTTTTTGACCACTTAGAGGGAATCGGTCAAAAGCCCAGGTTCACAGTTATTTGACCACAGAGACGTTGAGTGCCTCGGGGTTGGCCCTGAGTAATTGGGGGCTCCTTGAATCATTTCTTGAGACTCCCCTAAACTTTCTTCTACTAGGAGGAGGGGAGGCTCTCACACTGACTCCTTCTCTCCCCGTTTCTTCTCCCTCGCCTCCGATTCCCCCTTTTAGCTCTCTTTGCAAACATCCCTTTCCATTTCTCTTTTGTCTCTCCTCACTTGATCTTTTTTGGAGTTTCAGCACATTTCTTGAGCTGTGGCCCGCGGCTGCCGTGAAAACTTTTCTTATTTTTTCTCCCTGACCATTTCTTCTTTCTCCTACAACAATGGGAAGCAGAGGCGTTCCCGGGCCTCGCGTCTCACAGATCAGGCATTGTCATATTGAATTTGCAGCCCGCGGGCTCCTGACGTGACACGGTCTATTTGAACGTTGCGCATTTCAAGGGATGTCACATTGTGTACTAACAAGCGCGCCGTGAACGCGGTAAACAGTCGTCTTAATTGCGGAGCGCCTCGTTTGAAGGGCTCCCGTTCCGAGCCGCGCTCTGATGGGAAGCCTATGGGGGTCTTTTCTGGGAAGCTTTTCGCTTTATGTCGGGAAGCTTAATTTGTTCAAATGGCTTTGCTAAGACCCCCTGTCTGAACGAGCCATGCAGAGCGTGCCTGCTGTTAACCCCTTCTCTGCCACATAAAATCAATGCTAATGGGACTGATCCCGGAAGATAAAGGTTGCTGGTCCCCAGATCCCCTCTGGGCCAGAATGCTAAATTTGCAAACGGCTCCCACCGACCATGTGCCGTGTGTAACAGGGGTGTCATCTTATGTGGGACCTCAGAGCCACCAGGATCCAGGAGTGAATACAACTTCTGCACCCGCTATAGCAATGCTCCGCAATGCCACCAGCACAATTGACATTTCCGTGGCTGTTTGATGGCTACTCAGGTAACACTTCCTGGCAGCCTGTACAGATGAAGGAGGGCGATTTTGCTTTATGACAGGCATTCTTCATAAGGGCTCTCGTCATTAACTGTAGGGGTATTATCACCATTAAAGATTGGGGGTGTTTGTACGAAAAACATTTCATTGCAAGTTGCCACCAATAGCCCTTCTAGGAATTGCACATGATTAGAAAAGAGTGGCTGCTTTCTTCCAAAAACAGCGCCTCCCCTGTTCACAGGTTGTGTTTGGTATTGCATTGCTGCAGCATTGAAGTGAATGTGAGCTGCAATACTACACACAACCTGCATACATGGGTGGCGCTGTTTTTGGGAAGAGAGAGCAGCCATGATTCTAATCCTGTTGAATTCAAAGAGTTTTCTGTGCACCTGGATCAGGATAACTACCCCCACCATGCACGTAATGTGTCTCGCGGATGTACGAGTCAATAACGCTCGGTTGTTCGTGATCCTGGCAGCTTTGTGCCAACATTGTGACTGAGTTACCCTGTGACCTGGCAGCTTTTCTCAGATCCCAGCCGAAGAATCACCATAAACAGATGGGCGACCCTGGCGGAGTATAAGGCGGCGCTCAGCCGCAGGTGAGAGGTGTGCGCAGACTACTTCATTCACCTGCAGTCGCCGTCACATGGAGAAGACGAGCGGAATTTTCTTGCTTGAAGGATTCTGTTTGCATTAATTGTGTCTCCAGGCGTTAACAGGCGATGTGGCAGTGAGTAGAGCGCTCGCCGCTCCCCTCCACAGGTACGAAGGCAGACAGACATCGATGCCACAGATCCAGGAGACGGATCACAGCATTAACTATTACATGCCTGGATGATAAAATTGAACTATATAATAATCTGTTCCATTTACTGAAGGCGATGGGAACATTGTATCTCTGCGGTCATAACTGACTGATCCACAGAATATAAATCATGTCACTCTATCTGTGCATGGTCAGTGTAACGCAGTAGTCACCGTGCTAGAGGGCCAGTATATGAAGACACAGATAGTACTGCCTCCCTGTAAATGATGTAGGTACAGGTAATACTGCCTCCCTGTAAATGATGTAGGTACAGATAGTACTGCCTCCCTGTAAATGATGTAGGTACAGATAGTACTGCCTCCCTGTCTCTTCCTGTAAATGATGTAGGTACAGATAGTACTGCCTCCCTGTAAATGATGTAGGTACAGATAGTACTGCCTCCCTGTCTCTCCCTGTAAATGATGTAGGTACAGACAGTACTGCCTTGTTTTCTCACCCTGTAAATGATGTAGGCCCAGATAGTACTGCCTCCCTGTCTCTCCTTGTAAATGATGTAGATAGTGATACAGATAGTACTGCCGTCCTGTCTCTCCTTGTAAATGATGTAGGTACAGATAGTACTGCCTCCTTTTCTCTCCTGTAAATTATGTAAGTACAGAGAGTACTGCCTCCCTGTCTCTCCCTGTAAATGAAGTAGGGACAGATAGTACTGCCTCACTGTCTCTCCCTGTAAATGATGTCCGTACAGATAGTACTGCCTCCATTTCTCTACCTCTAAATGAAGTAGGTACAGATAGTACTGAGTCCCTGTCTCTCTCTGTAAATGATGTTGGTACAGATAGTACTGCCTCCGTTTCTCTCCCTATAAATGATGTAGGCCCAGATAGTACTGCCTCCATGTCTCTCACTGTAAAGGACGTAGGTACAGATAGTACTGCCTCCTGTTCTCTCCCTGTAAATGATGTAGGTACAGATAGTACTGCCTCCCTGTCTCTCCCTGTAAATGATGTAGGAACAGATAGTACTGCCTCCCTGTCTCTCCCTGTAAATGATGTAGGTACAGATAGTACTGCCTCCTTGTCTCTCTCTGTAAATAATGTATGTACAGATAGTACTGCCTCCCTTTCTTTCCCTATAAATGATGTAGGCCCAGATAGTACTGCCTCCATGTCTCTCACTGTAAAGGACGTAGGTACAGATAGTACTGCCTCCTGTTCTCTCCTGTAAATGTTGTACAGTATGTATGTATAGTACTGCCTCCCTGTCTCTCCTGTAAATGATGTAGGTACAGATAGTACTGCCTCCCAGTCTCTCACTGTAAATTATGTAGGTACAGATAGTACTGCCTCCCCGTCTCTCCCTGTAAATGATGTATGTACAGATACTACCGCCTCCTTTTCTCTTCCTATAAATGATGTAGGTACAAATAGTACTGCCTACCTGTCTCTGATGTAGGCCCAGATAGTACTGCCTCCTGTTCTCTCCTGTAAATGATGTAGGTACAGATAGTACTACCTCCTTTTCTCTCCCTATAAATGATGTAGGTACAGATAGTACTGCCTCCCTGTCTCTGAAGTAGGTACATATAGTACTGCCTCCTTGTCTCTCTCTATAAATGATGTAGGTACAGATAGTACTGCCTCCCTGTCTCTGATGTAAGTACAGATAGTACTGCCTCATTGTCTCTCCCTATAAATGATGTAGGTACAAATTGTACTGCCTCCCTGTCTCTGATGTAGGCCCAGATAGTACTGCCTCCTGTTCTCTCTTGTAAATGATGTAGGTACAGATAGTACTGCCTCCCTGTCTCTGATGTAGGTACAGATAGTACTGCCTCCTTTTCTCTCCCTATAAATGATGTAGGTACAGATAGTACTGCCTCCCTGTAAATGATGTAGGTACAGGTAATACTGCCTCCTTGTCTCTCCCTATAAATGATGTAGGTACAGATAGTACTGCCTCCCTGTAAATGATGTAGGTACAGGTAATACTGCCTCCTTGTCTCTCCCTATAAATGATGTAGGTACAGATAGTACTGCCTCCCTGTAAATGATGTAGGTACAGGTAATACTGCCTCCTTTTCTCTCCCTATAAATGATGTAGGTACAGATAGTACTGCCTCCTTTTCTCTCCCTATAAATGATGTAGTTACAGATAGTACTGCCTCCCTGTCTCTGATGTAGGTACAGGTAATACTGCCTCCTTTTCTCTCCCTATAAATTATGTAGGTACAGATAGTACTGCCTCCCTGTAAATGATGTAGGTACAGGTAATACTGCCTCCTTTTCTCTCCCTATAAATGATGTAGGTACAGACAGTACTGCCTCCCTGTCTCTGATGTAGATACAGATAGTACTGCGTCACCATCTCTACATAACAGAAGAACTGCAGTTCAGAGTTCAGACTAGTTCGGACTTCCTTTGCTACAAACTTTTCCTCCAGACGCCATGCCGATGTCTTCTTTGGTCGGATTTGTTTGAATAGAGGACCCCGTGGTTTGCATGGCATAAATGCAAGCTGTAACTTAATACAGTAGACCTGCAGTATAAAGCATTGTGGAGGCACAGGGCAGCACTGATGAGACAGAAGGTGTGTTACATATTATTACTGACTTGCTTTACTACACACTTTTCATACAAATTCAAGACAGATGTCTTCTTTGAAACAGAACCCAGGAGAGCAACTGTAGTATAAAGCATGGGGATTGGCAGAGCAGCACTTATAAGAAAGGTATTTTGGACTATTTTAGCCTTTTTTAGCAGCTTAGACTACATTACAATTAAGCTTGGGTCACTAGACATATTTGCGTCCATCAGATCGCTAGTACGCTGAACCTCTGGGACCCAGGGTGGGATGGATTTCTAGGCTCCTCCGGCCTACCCTGCTGGTTGCATTGCCTCATGGGCCTCATTGACCTAAATCTGGACTTATGCTGCAGCTACGATGGAACTGCCCTTTAAGAAGTTCAGGCTGCAGCTCTGGGGGTGAAGGTGTTATGAGGGCGTCCGGGGCGTCCCCTGAACCCCTTTATGTTCTAAAGGATGACATTGAGGCATAAACCTGGTCTCGGGGGCGGTTGGTGAGATTGATGGCTTTTTCAGGCACACGCAGAGCCCGGGGGCAGATGTGATTGTCTTGTTATGTACATGAAAGCGCGGCGACTGCTGAGATCCCTGACAATCAGAATTATGAAAAGCTCACTTTGTATCAGCAGACGTCAGCGACAGAAAATGTGCATCCCCTGTACTGGAAAAGTGGCAGCATCGTGCCCAGGGAGGCTGGTGAGGTAGAGAGGCAGGGGAGGCTGGGGGGAAAGGGGAGGCTGGGGTGGTGGGGAGGCAAGGAAGAATGGTGAGATAGAGAGGCAGGGGAGGCTGGGGTGAAAGGGGAGGCTGGTGAGTTAGGGAGGCAGGGACCTGGGGAGAAAGGGGAGGCTGGGGAGGTAGGGAGGCAGCTGAGGCTGGGGAGAAAGGGGAGGCTGGGGAGAAAGGGAGTGGCAGGTGAGGTAGGGAGGCTGGGGGGGAACGGGAGACTGGTGGAAAGGGGAGGCTGGGGAGAAAGAGAGTGGTATGGAGGCTGGGGAGATAATGGCAGATGAGGCAGAGGAGGAAAAACAGCAAAGTGTCCTCTTAGCTGGAGTATAAGAGACACGATGTATCAGTGGCTTTGTGATGGGAGATGGCAGAGCTTCTATAAGAAGGAGAGTACTGAGGCTCCACACAATATGTTAAATCTCACAGACGGAGAGTGGAGGCAGCGGTGACATCAATGAGAATGCAGCCTATCCATCACTAGAGATCAGCGGTGACATCACTGAGAATGCCACCTATCCATCACTAGAGATCAGGGGTGACATCAATGAGAATGCAGCCTATCCATCACTAGAGATCAGCGGTGACATCACTGAGAATGCAGCCTATCCATCACTAGAGATCAGCGGTGACATCACTGAGAATGCAGCCTATCCATCACTAGAGATCAGCGGTGACATCACTGAGAATGCAGCCTATCCATCACTAGAGATCAGCGGTGACATCACTGAGAATGCAGCCTATCCATACACTAGAGATCAGCGGTGACATCACTGAGAATGCCGCCTATCCATTCACTAGAGATCAGCAGTGACATCACTGAGAATGCAGCCTATCCATCACTAGAGATCAGCGGTGACATCACTGAGAATGCAGCCTATCCATCACTAGAGATCAGCGGTGACATCACTGAGAATGCCGCCTATCCATCACTAGAGATCAGCGGTGACATCACTGAGAATGCAGCCTATCCATCACTAGAGATCAGCGGTGACATCACTGAGAATGCAGCCTATCCATCACTAGAGATCAGCGGTGACATCACTGAGAATGCTGCCTATCCATCACTAGAGATCAGCAGTGACATTACTGAGAATGCCACCTATCCATCACTAGAGATCAGCGGTGACATCACTGAGAATGCTGCCTATCCATCACTAGAGATCAGCGGTGACATCACTGAGAATGCAGCCTATCCATCACTAGAGATCAGCAGTGACATCACTGAAAATGCAGCCTATCCATTTACTAGAGATCAGCGGTGACATCACTGAGAATGCCGCCTATCCATCACTAGAGATCAGCGGTGACATCACTGAGAATGCCGCCTATCCATCACTAGAGATCAGCAGTGACATCACTGAAAATGCAGCCTATCCATTTACTAGAGATCAGCGGTGACATCACTGAGAATGCCGCCTATCCATCACTAGAGATCAGCGGTGACATCACTGAGAATGCCGCCTATCCATCACTAGAGATCAGCGGTGACATCACTGAGAATGCCGCCTATCCATCACTAGAGATCAGCGGTGACATCCCTGAGAATGCAGCCTATCCATCACTAGAGATCAGCGGTGACATCACTGAGAATGCAGCCTATCCATCACTAGAGATCAGCGGTGACATCACTGAGAATGCCGCCTATCCATCACTAGAGATCAGCGGTGACATCACTGAGAATGCCGCCTATCCATCACTAGAGATCAGCGGTGACATCACTGAGAATGCCGCCTATCCATCACTAGAGATCAGCGCCTGTATATCACTGTGATCACTTTCTGTGTGGCGCTGTTATCTGGTCACTGTGTGTCGCTATCATGTGGGCATTGTATGGTAATATTTTGATTGTGTGGTGCTGACACTAAAGCACTGTGCGGTATGTTATTTTGTGGTGATGTCACTGTATGGCACTGTTATTTCGGCATCCATATGGCAGTGCTCTTTGTCCACTAGTTGGGCACCATGCTGTGCTCTATATCGTGCTTCTCTTAGAGTCAGCCGGTGCATGTTCCTGGATAGGAAGACATCTGTCACGGTCCCTTCCGTGACAGATGTCAGAAGATCGAAGAGTGGCTACACGTAAAGGGAAATAACAAACCTCTTTGGTTACTCTTGCTTCAGTGTTGTTGTTGTTAATGACCGCACCCCTTGTTTCAGGTGTAGCTTAGTGGTCATTACACCTCCCCTGTATAGTCTGACCTCACCCTTCTGGCTATGCGGTTGATAGCTTCATTTGGTTTTGGAAGAGCTGGTGTGTTGTCCTCTCTGGAGTTCCTGCTTGTCCATCTCACTACAGAAGTTAAGTGTCTCCTTCCTTTGTGTTTTGTTGTCCCTGTTGTTACTAGGCCTCAGGGAGACGCTAGTTCGTTCCTCTGGAAGGAGCGGGCCGTCTCAAGCCCTGCCAATACCCATCGGGATCTTTAGGGTCTCCAGGTCCTCCAGGTTACGGTGTATGGGCATTCCTACCTTCAAGGTGTGCCCATACGGATAGGAGTCAGGGCAAGGAGTAGGGTTCTATGGCAGATTACCCTTTACCTAGCGTTGAGGCCTAGTGGCTTTTACCTTCCCTCCTGTTGTCGGTGTGGTGTTCCCTCCCATACCTCATCCATGACATTATCAACCGCCAAAACCGCCATTTTTGTTTGGGTCCTTGCAGCTATGGATCCTATGTCTACACTATTCGGACAGCTGCAGGGTCTGTCTTTGGGGGTAGCTGACCTCCGCGTGACCATCTTGCAGATCCAGAGACCTCAACGCAGCTAGTTCCGTTGGTGGGTACCAGGCCTGCCCTGAACCCAAGGTTGCCCTCCCAGACAGATTTTACAGGGATAGTGACAATTTAATTTAGTTCCGGGAGTATGGAAATTGTACTTTAAGCTGCGTCCATACTCTTCTGGGGATGAGAGTCAACGTGTGGGTATGATCATTTCATTGTTTGAAGGTGACGCCCAGTTTTGGGCTTTTTCTTTGCCGACCGGATCACCGTCCCTCCAGTCGGTAGATGAATTTTTTTGAGCCTTGGGTCTTATTTACGATGACCCGGATCGGATCTCTCAGGCCGAGACCAAGTGACGTGGTTTATGGCAGGGAGAGCGCTCCGCGGAAATCTATTGTGCTGAATTTAGGAGATGGGCTACGGATACGGAGTGGAATGATCCTGTTCTCAGTAGCCAGTTCTGTCAGGGTCTATCTGAAAGGCTGCAGGATGTGTTGGCCTTTCATGAAAATCCTGAGTCATTGGAAGCAGCTATGTCCCTTGCTGTACGTCTTGATAGACGCCTGAGAGAGAGATCTAAGGGTCCTCACCCTCCGGACCTGCTGTCAAATAATGTGTTGGCTTCCATTGACACTTATGGTAAAGAGACACCTGTGGTTACGCCTTGTGACGAGCCTATGCAGTTAGGGGGATGATTCTAAAGATCACTGCCATTATTAACCCTGTAGCCTTCTGTCTTGAACTTCCTCAGGCTTTGAAAATTCATAATGTATTTCATAAGTCATTGTTGAAGAAATGTGTCGAACCTGTTGAGTGTTCCTCCTTGCATCCCGCTCCTGTCAGGGTGGACGGTAATTTAGAATTTCAGATCAACAGGATTATGGACTCCCGAGTTCTCCGTAGATCCCTCCAGTATCTCGTTCACTGGAAAGGTTACGGACCAGAGGAGAGGCTGTGGGTTCCAGCGGCCGAGGTTAATGCTAATCGTCTAGTGAAAGCCTTTCACAGAGCTGTCAGGTCAGGAGCAGGCGGTGAGGATTTCAGCAATGACTCCCCCAACAGCAGCTTCTCGTCCTGACAACTCTGCTGCACATTTATAGTCACAGCTGAAGACCCGCCATATTCTGGAATCACGCTGCATCCACTATGAATGATGCTGAGATATTAGGAAGTAGTCAGGGGCCTATAGAGGACTTACGGGGCCGCTTTATCTAAAGTCAGACCACTAATGATCAGTTATCCCGCAGCCACTTTCACAGGTGGTCCGCTCCTGTCACATACCCTTTTAGGGAGGGGGGTCTCAGCCTTAGGGCCACCTCTATGAGCGGAGAGCTTCCGCATGACTTCGTGCAACAACCTAGAGGGTCTTTTATTTGAAGCTGTGTTTTGTGGGTGTTCCCCATCAGCAGCCGCCCCCCTTCAGTCAGTCCCAGTCTTGCCATGAATTTCGCCTATCTGAAAAGATGCTCCTTTGTGTTACAATTCTTCGCCATTTACCGGAGCTCTGCTTGCTGTCGGTGAATCGAAGCCAAAGGCTGAACACCTGTACGGATGGAATTTGTCTCACTGCTGACGATTGCTACAAATGTATCCAGTCCAGATGATCCTGTGAGCCAGACTGATACATTGTAACCATCAGGCAGGGGGAGATCTGTGCTGCTGATTTACCACCAGACTGGATACTGCTGTAACAGACCCTCAGCTGTGAGAAGTGTCGGAGTGGATTTTCAACGTTTTTACGCATGTGAGTAAGTGACCACAAAGCCTTATTGAAAGCCTTATCGCGGCGTGCAGGCAATCATGACTAGATGCCGCTGTAGTCGTAGTCAGATCTATGGATCCATCCAACAGATGGGTTGGCGGGGGGATCGCCCTGTGGAGCATTAGACCTGCTCATATAATGAGTATTGTCTGTTTAGTATTTTTATGTACTTGTCTGGCTCCTCGTCTTTTTGGGGCCCCTCCCGTCAGTCTGTGTGCAGCACTTTTTTTGTAATGATCTCTTTCTTGTCACTAGTGAATTATAATCCATCATTCCATGTGCTGACTTTTTGCTGAGTAGCCAGTCTGAACAAGCAGGGCTGCAGTGTAAAGCATAGGGGAGAGACAGAGCCTGAGGCAGGAGGTGGCTTTCAGACTACAGATCATAGCTGTGTCCTCGTGGAGTAGAGATTTGGGAATCATGTACCAACTGTAAAATTGAGGCCCCTTTGAGGAGCTGCCTGACACCATAATCACCAACGCCCAAAATACATTCTGCACCTGCTTCCTGGCATTGCAGCCCCTGTAGATGCCACAGCCCTGTGCAGGTTCTCACCAATGTGGAATGGGCCCCAATCTCCAGGGGCCACATAGCAGCCACATATACAGAGAATGAATGTGTTTTAAATAAAAAAGAATTTTCTGTATCTCAGTTACTGACCTTACACAGAGGATGGGAGTAGTAGTGGCTTCTCCCCATTTCCTGCCGTATTTGCACATCCTTCTGTATGGCGCATTATTTGGGATCTTGGGCGCAGGTTCCTTGAAGTCTTGATCAGATCGGCTCCAGTCCTCGCTGACATGAAGGATCTGACCAGAAGATGGGGGGGTCTCACAGGAAAATCGTGGACCAGATCGCGAGGCTTCATGACGATCTGCGCTGACATCTCCCTGCGCTGAGACATAACTGAGGACGGAAGGAATGGAGTGAAACAAGCGCCGGATTATCAAATGTTCTGGACTATCCGACAGTCAAAGAAAAGTTTATTGAATGTACTAGAAGAGAAGATAAGGGGCCCCTGGTGCCTACAGAGGGGCCCGAGGGCCAGTAAGGACCCAGAGCAGTCACACAGACTATGATTTGTAACATGGCTCAGCAGAAAGTATCACACCTGACAGGGTTAGATACACAGCTCAGAAGACAGTATCACACATGATAGGATTAGATACACCGCTCATCAGAAAGTATCACACCTGACAGGGTTAGATACACAGCTCAGAAGATGGGTGATGCCTGCTCTCTGGTGGTACACTGCTGGGTGATGCCAGCTCTCTGGTGGTACACTGATGGGTGATGCCAGCTTTCTTGTGGTACACTGATGGGTGATGTCAGCTCTCTGGTGGTACACTGATGGGTGGTCAGCTCTCTGGTGGTACACTGATGGGTGGTCAGCTCTCTGGTGGTACACTGATGGGTGGTCAGCTCTCTGGTGGTACACTGATGGGTGGTCAGCTCTCTGGTGGTACACTGATGGGTGGTCAGCTCTCTGGTGGTACACTGATGGGTGGTCAGCTCTCTGGTGGTACACTGATGGGTGGTCAGCTCTCTGGTGGTACACTGATGGGTGATGCCAGCTTTCTTGTGGTACACTGTTGGGTGATGTCAGCTCTCTGGTGGTACACTGATGGGTAATGCCAGCTCTCTGGTGGTACACTGATGGGTGATGCCAGCTTTCTTGTGGTACACTGTTGGGTGATGCCAGCTCTCTGGTGGTACACTGATGGGTGGTCAGCTCTCTGGTGGTACACTGATGGGTAATGCCAGCTATCTGGTGCTATACTGATGGGTGATGCCGGCTCTCTGGTGCTATACTGATGGGTAATGCCAGCTCTCTGGTGGTACACTGATGGGTGGTCAGCTCTCTGGTGGTACACTGATGGGTGGTCAGCTCTCTGGTGGTACACTGATGGGTGGTCAGCTCTCTGGTGGTACACTGATGGGTGGTCAGCTCTCTGGTGGTACACTGATGGGTGGTCAGCTCTCTGGTGGTACACTGATGGGTGGTCAGCTCTCTGGTGGTACACTGATGGGTGGTCAGCTCTCTGGTGGTACACTGATGGGTGGTCAGCTCTCTGGTGGTACACTGATGGGTGGTCAGCTCTCTGGTGGTACACTGATGGGTAATGATCTGTGCACCTGATACCCATTGAGTTCCAGAGAGAGAGCCACCATACTATATTAACCACTTCAGCCCCCCTAGCTTAAACCCCCTTAATGACCAGGCCACTTTTTACAATTCCGCACTACACTACTTTCACAGTTTATTGCTCCGTCATGCAACTTATTCATTTGGGTGGTCTTACCTCCTTTTCTTCTCACAAATAGAGCTTTCATTTGGTGGTATTTTGTCGCTACTGAAATTTTTACTTTTTTTGGAATTTTACTTTTTTTGACCAAATTTTTGCAAAAAAATGACATTTTTCACCTTCTGTTGTAAAATTTTTCAAATAACGCTACATTTCAATTAAAAATTTTCTCTAAATGTATTGTTCTACATGTCTTTGATAAAAAAAAATGCAATAAGTGTATATTTATTGGCTTGGGTAAAAGTTATAGCGTTTACAAACTATGGTGCAAAAAAGTGAGTTTCCGCACTTTGATTTTCTGAGCACCTGTCCTGTTTCCTGACGTACTACAATGCCCAGACAGTAGAAAAACCCCATAAGTGACCCCATTTCGGAAAGTAGACACCCTAAGGTATTCACTGAGGTGCATAGTGAGTTCATGGAATTTTTTATTTTTTGTCAAAAGTTAGCGGAAATTGAATTTTTTTTTCAAAAAATTTCATTTTCTTCTAACTTGTGTCAAAAATCGTTAATTTCTAACGATAATTTGTTTTCCCTTAGTCCTAACAGCAGCACAGATGGGGTTAATTCCCCCTGTGAGCTGGTAGGACTGGCGGAATTTTAATGAGCCCTATCAAGTAATTAACTTTTGACCCCTTAAAAGAGGGGCCAACCCCCAATCCAATGTGTTTGTAACAAGATAGTACAGTAGGGAGGGATATTTGTGTGCTGCTGTTAGGACTAAGGGAAAACAAATTATTGTTAGAAATTAACGATTCCCTTACGTCCTAACCAGCAGCACAGATGGGGATATAGCAAGAAAAAACCCCTAGGGAGGGTCTTCCTGCCTGGCAGAACTTAAGATAGTCCGCCCAAAGGCCACAAATTCGGATACTCTAGAATCCACCCTGTAATGAAAAATAAAGGTAGACTCTGAGCTCCAAGAGGCTGACCTACAAATCACCTCCAAAGGAAGGGCGCATCTCTCAGAAAAGGATGTCGCCACGGCCCGAGTGGAATGAGCCTTAACGAAATCTGGAGGGTCAAGATCCAGGGAAACAAAAGATTCCCTAATAGCCTCTTTGATCCAGCAGCTAATAGTAGGTCTAGACGCCTTGTGGCCTTTTGATTTACCGGCAAATAGGATAAAAAGATTTTCATCTATCCTAAACTCCTTAGATCTATCCACATAGACTTGGAGGCATCTCGAGATGTCCAGCGGATGCCGGACTGGAGCAGAAGAAGTGGAAGAAGAAGAAAACAATACTGGTAAGGATATCACTTGATTAATATTTTGAAAAGAAGGAACTTTAGGTCTAAAGTATGGCAAATATCTAAGAAGAACACGGTCTTGAAAAAAAGACGTGTATGGGGGGTGAGCGGAGAACGCCTGGAGCTCCGAAACCCTCTTGGCCGAGGTTATTGCCAATAAAAACACCGTCTTCCAAGTGAGAAAACGTAAATCCACTTCTTCTAAAGTTTCAAAGGGATGAGATGATAACCCTTCTAGAACTGCTGATAAATCCCATTGAGGAATGGGTCTGAGCACTGTAGGCTTTAATCTCTTGGCCCCTTTAAGGAAGCGCTTAATGAGTGGGTCCCGAGAAAAAGGTTTGTTAAGACATGCTGAGATGGCTGCAACTTGAACTCTTAAGGTGGAAGGGGCAAGGCCCTTATCCAGACCGTCCTGCAGGAATTGAAGAAGTGATGAAAGGGGCGGATCTGCATACGCCACTTGTTTAGAAGTGCACCAGGTCGAAAAAATCTTCATAATCCTTACATAGGCCTTGTTTGTGGATTCCGCTCTGGAATGAGACAAGGTTCTCAGGACCAACTCAGAGAGCCCTTCCACTCCGGGAAGGGACTGATCAACCTCCAGGCTGTCAGGTTGAATCGGTGCAGATCTTGGCAGAGATGTGTGTCCCACGACACCAGGGTCTGCTCTGGGGGGAGCCTCCAATATTGTCCCTGACTCATCTGAATGAGTTGGGTAAACCAGGATCTCTTGGGCCAAAACAGTATGATGGCTATCACCGAAGCCTGATCCTGATGGATTTTCATCAATACCCTCGGTATCATGGAAAAAGGAGGGAAGATGTATGCCAGCCTGAACCTCCACGGTATTGACAGAGCATCTATCGCCAGAGGGTTGTCCTCTCGATAGAGGGAGCAAAATATTTGCACCTTGGCGTTGAATCTCGTTGCCATCAGATCCACCTCTGGCAATCCCCATCTGGCCACTATCTGTCTGAAGATCTCCGGATGTAAGGCCCATTCCATCGTCGGGAGGTC
Source organism: Bufotes viridis (assembly GCA_033119425.1). Taxonomy (NCBI): domain Eukaryota; kingdom Metazoa; phylum Chordata; class Amphibia; order Anura; family Bufonidae; genus Bufotes; species Bufotes viridis. The sequence continues at coordinate 15,318,509 of CM065593.1, forward strand.
TCGGCTTAAACGGTCCGCTATCATGTTGAGGGACCCTCGAATATGAATGGCAGAGAGATGGGAAAGATTTGCTTCTGCCCACCGGAGAATTACCCCTATCTCCAGGAGGAGGGGGAGTGATCTCGTTCCTCCCTGCTTGTTTATATACATTACTGCGGTCATGTTGTCCGTCTGTATCTTCACTGCTTTGCCCCGGATCCACGGGGCGAAGTGGAGGAGGGCTAGCCGGATGGCTCGAATCTTGCGGAGATTGGAGGAGAGTAGCCGCTCCTGAGGAGACCAAGATCCATGGACCGGAAGGTCTTGTAAGTGGGCGCCCCAGCCTACTTGGGACGCATCCATGGTCAATATGACCCAGTCCGGCTGGGTCATAGACTTGCCTGTAGGAAGGTGAAACCACCACCTTAGAGAGGCTCGAGTTTGACAAGACAGGGAGCACAGGGAGTCTAGGCCCACAGGGGTGCCGTCCCACTTGGCTAAAACTTCCGCCTGTAAGGGCCGGAGGTGCCACAAAGCCCAAGGAACCGCATTCACGGCTGCTGACATGAGCCCCAATATCCTCATTAGGGTCCAAATTGAGACACGTCGAGGAATAAACAGGAACTTTGCTAGGTCCTGAATTCGTGTTTCCCTCTCTGAAGTCAACCGGAGAGACATCTCCACAGAGTCGATTATGAAGCCCAAAAAAATGATAGAAGTTGAAGGGCTCAGATTGGACTTCGGCCAGTTGATTATCCACCCCAGGTGGAGCAGGAAGGAAATGGCTAAACGAAGATGTTGGGTAAGAACTGGAACCGAGGAGGCTAAAAGGAGCCAGTCGTCCAGATAGGGAATAATGGTCCCTGAAGCCTCAAGACCGCCACTACAGCCACCACCACCTTTGTAAAGGTGATGGGGGCCGAAGAGATGCAAAAGGGGAGTGCGGCAAACTGCAAGTGCCTTAGAGACCCCGACATCATGACTGCAACTCTGAGATACCTGCGGGATGACCGATGAATCGGAATGTGAAGGTAGGCTTCCTTTAGATCTAAGGTCGCCATCACATTGCCCGGTCTGAGAATGTGAGAGACTGACCCCACGGTTTCCATACGAAACCTTGATTTTTTTATGTATCGATTGAAAAATCTCAGATCGATAATCATCCGAAGATCTCCGTTTTTTTTGGGGACCAGGAACACCGGGGAATAAATTCCTAGGCCCCGCTCCCCTGCCGGAACCTCTTCCAGAGCCCCTTTGGAAATATAATCCTGAACGTATGCCTCTAGTTGTTGTTGTCTTTGAGGCAGAAGACGCTGCGTTATCAGAAACCTTTCTGGGGGGAAGAAGAGAGGTCTATTAGATAGCCGTGGGTAACAATGTTTAGTACCCAGGGTTCTGGTACTGACCGAAGCCAGGCCTCTCTGAAATGAGTCAAACGACCCCCTACAGGAATCTGAGGCAAGGGACTGGGAAACCCTTGAGGAGTAACGGCCGGGGCAGCGGGGGTCAACCGAGAGCCTCGGAGAGGCCCGTAGTCAGGAGGGTTTGCCCTCACTGCCACCTCTGCGGGGGCGCTTGGGATTTCTCCGCTGAGCCCCCCAGAATCTAGACCTGGTCTGACCCGACTTCCCTGAACGATCCTGTCTGCCTTTCCCCCGAAAGGGCTGCTGGGGGAGGGACTTCCCTATCAAGTTCCGTCCCGAAGAGACGGCCAGGCTCAAAGGGAAGTGCGCACAAATTATATTTGGACGCGTTATCCGCTATCCAAGGTTTGAGCCACAAGGGCCTGCGTGCAGCCGAAAATAAAGCCATAGACTTGGCCGCCAATTTCAGCTGCACCTGTGCAGTATCACATAGAAAATCTATGGCGAGATTGGCGGTCTTGAAAGACGCCAGAATATCGTCTCTAGAGACGTTTTGATCAATGTCAGTTTGAATCCTGTTAAGTCTAGAGCGAAGGAAGGACGAAACTTCAGCAGCAGCAATGGATGTAGAAGCTGAAGCTGCCACAGCGGAATAACTCCGCCTAAGTGTACCTTCAGCTCTTCTATCAAGTGGGTCTTGAAGGTTGGAACCATCATCCGCCGGAACCAAGGTGCGCTTGGACAGCTTTGCTATTGCCATGTCCACCTTTGGAACAGAGCCCCACGACTCCATCAAAGGTTTGGCCATTGGGAACATGGTCTTAAACTTCTTGGTTAGGACCGGAGCCTTCTCCGGCTTTTTCCACTCCACCTGCATCAGAGCTTGGAGGGAATCATCCGCTCTAAAGACACGCTGTGCCCGAGTAGCGGGATCGGAGGGCTCCCCCAGGTCAACATCATGGTCCCCCGACCTGATGGACTTTAGCAATTTCTGCGTTTTCTCCGGAGGGAAAAAACATGACGATATATCTTCTTCATCCGAAGAGGAGTCCATCGAAATTGCAGCCGGCCTATCCACTTGGGGCGTCACCTCCATAGGGACATGGGAGGGCGCTTTGGTGCCCGGAAGCCTCTCATCCAGGAGATTAACTACTCCTTTAATCGAGTCATCCACATAGGTCTTGACCCAATAATACACATCCTGCATTGTGGGATCCGCAGGCTCCTGGGACTGTCTGCAGGAGTCACACCTGGAGTCACTGGCGGATCCAGAGCCTGGTCTCGGGAGGGGCACTTTGGGCGATTGATACGCCCCAGCTCCCATCACTACAGAAATACAGCCCCACTTACCTCTTCCATCCAGTGACGTCTCCTGTGATGTAGATGTTCTCTTTCCTCATCTTCTCCTTTCAGACCAGACCGACAGGTTTCGTCTCTGCAGTTTGACAACAAAATAAATCTCAGTTACTACTTTTCCATCATCCTCCCATATTCTGGACAAATTATCCTACTACCCCCATATAAAATACATCAGTAATGTCCCCATAGTGCCCCCCGGAGTCTCCTCTCTCCCCCCATCATGTCCGTCCCCCCCCCCCCCCACAATCATGTGCAGGCTCCTTTTCCCACCCATCCCCCTTCCCCCAAAATTATTTGCAGGCTCCTTTCCCCAGCCCCCCCCCCCAAATCATGTGCAGTCTCCCCCCAAAATCATGTGCAGGCTCCTTCCCCCCCCCCCCAAAATCATGTGCAGGCTCCTCCCCCCCCCCAAAATCATGTGCAGGCTCCTTCCCTCCCCCCAAAATCATGTGCAGGCTCCCTCCCCCAAAATCATGTGCAGGCTCCTTCCCCCCCAAAATCATGTGCAGGCTCCTCCCCCTCCCCCAAAATCATGTGCAGGCTCCTCCCCCTCCCCCAAAATCATGTGCAGGCTCCTTCATCCCCCAAAATCATGTGCAGGCTCCTTCCCCCAAAATCATGTGCAGGCTCCTCCCCCTCCCCCAAAATCATGTGCAGGCTCCTCCCCCTCCCCCAAAATCATGTGCAGGCTCCTTCCCCCAAAAATCATGTGCAGGCTCCTTCCCCCACCAAAATCATGTGCAGGCTCCTTCCCCCAAAATCATGTGCAGGCTCCTTTCCCCCAAAATCATGTGCAGGCTCCTTCCCCCAAAATCATGTGCAGGCTCCTTCCCCCAAAATCATGTGCAGGCTCCCTCCCCCAAAATCATGTGCAGGCTCCTCCTCCCCCAAAATCATGTGCAGGCTCCTCCTCCCCCTCCCCCAAAATCATGTGCAGACTCCTCCTCCCCCTCCCCCAAAATCATGTGCAGGCTCCTCCCCCTCCCCCAGGCTTCTTTTCTCCTCCCTACATACTTACCTCCTTGCAGCGCTGGATGCAGGCCTCTTCCGGCCTGTGTCCCATTCTGTCCTCTGCTCAGGCGGCGCGATGACGTCATCGCGCCGCCTGAACCGCTCTGATAGGCTGTCGGCACGAGGCCGGCAGCCTATCAGAGGAGCAGGGGAGGGAGACGCCTCTCCCTCCACTGCCGCACTGCACAGCGATCTGTATCGCTGTCCAGAGGACGGCGATACAGATCACTATGGAGATGAACGCTTCCACAGTGGAAGCGTTCATCTCCTGTCACTGCCGCCGGTGCTGCCACAATATCGGGGGGGGCAATTGCCCCGTTGCCCCCCCCCTGGATCCGCCACTGCCTGGAGTAGGGATAAGAATCCTCTAGAGGGGTGTTGCAATCAAAGCATGCCAGATGACGCCTCTTGGTACCCGCTTTGCGGGGCTGGTCGACCTCGCGAGGGGATGCCATCTATAAAAAACAGAAATCACATAGTAAAAACTGTTAAACAACATCCCAAATCCAGAAAAACATAAGCCCACCAAAGCACTGGGGAAAACTGGATTTAAAGTAGAAATCGCTTCTGCACGCAGATGCTCAGGAAAAGCTAGGGACTCTGGAGCTAACTCGTCAGAGAATGCTGCCAGAGGAAGCCCCACAGTCTGCTGGGAGTTTAAAAAGGGGAAGCTCCGCCCCCAGGCGGAGCCCGGTACAGGACCTGCAGTTCAGTATGGTATATTCCCTAAATTATTGAACTGGAAAAAAATAAGCAGCCAAAACTTCAAAGAAGAAGGTAATTTGTAAGGGAAAAAACCCTTACAATCGCAGTCTCACTCCACTTCCGGCCGCCGAGCACCCGGCATGCCGGAAATGAAGTCATCCTGGGAGAGGAGTATCTCCCCGTACAGCGGCGTCGGCACGAAGCGCCGACGCCACAGAGATCGCGCGCCACAGATCGCGGCATGGAGGAGAAGGAGGAGAGAGCGGAGAACCGCTCGGACACATCTTCCCCAGAAGGCAGCCTAGTGCCAGAGAAGAAGGTACGCTTAAAAAGGGAGGGAGGAAAGCAAAAAGCTATCTCCCAGACCAGAACCTAAAAGAATAAAAATACTTATCGGTAGCCCCCAGGGGCTATTCCGCCAGCACCACCAGTCCGGAAGGACTTAAAAAAACACATTGGATTGGGGGGTGGCCCCTCTTTTAAGGGGTCAAAAGTTAATTACTTGATAGGGCTCATTAAAATTCCGCCAGTCCTACCAGCTCACGGGGGGAATTAACCCCATCTGTGCTGCTGGTAGGACGTAAGGGGAAATAAAAACTTCCATGAACTCACCATACCCCTCAGCGAATACCTTGGGGTGTCTACTTTCTAAAATGGGGTCACTTGTGAGGATTTTCCATTGCCCTGGCATTTGAGGGTCTCCGCAATCATTACCCGTATGGCCAGAATTAGGAGTTTTTGCGATTCTCCTTATATTGACCATACGGGTAATGAGAATTTTTTTTTCCGTTCAGCCGCTGCGCTGAAAGAAAAAAATGAACGTCACAGATTTTTTCATTCACATTGATCAATGTGGATGAAAAAATCTCTAAAAAATGTGCAAAAAAAAAAAAGAAAAAAAAGAGGGAAAAGCTGTAAAGCTGCGATCGCTAAGGGACCCTAAGGCCTCATTCAAGCGTCCGCAATTCTGTTCCTCAAAATTTTGCGGAACAGAATTGTGGATACATTCAATTCTATGGGGACAGACTTTGTCCCGCTCGGATCCGTAATTGCGGATCCATAATTGGAGATCCGCAAAAGTATAGAACATGTCCTATTCTTGTCCGCAATTGCGGACAAGAAAAGGCATTTTCTATATAGTTCTGGCAATGTGCGGATCCGCATAATGCGGAAAGCACATTGCTGGTGTCCGTGTTTTGCGGATCTGCGGATCCGTGGATCTGCAAAACACATGCGGACATCTGAATGAGCCTTATAGGGGGTGATCAGTGACGGGGGGGGGGTGACAGGGGGTGATCGGGGGGGTGACATGGGAGATCAGGGGTTAATCAGTGACACGGGGGGTGGGGGGTTGTGTGGTGATTGGTGCACACTTAGATATTTTTCCTCTGGTGGTCCCAAGCAAAGGGACCACCAGAGGAGCGGGCAGCAAGCAGATCAGACGCTGTTCACAGAACAGTGTCTGATCTGCGATTTTTTCTGCGATATACAGCCTGCCAGCGCGCGATCGGCGCTGGCAGGCTGTAGTATAACTTCATGCGAGCGTGCCGACGGCGCGCATTGCTCATGTGCGGGCACATCATCGCGTCATCTCGCGTCTCGTGAGATGACGCGTAGATCCGTCCGATCAGAGCTACAGGGCTGCCGGCAGGACGCGATCCTGCGTCTGGCGGTCCTGTAGCGGTTAAACACTGATGGGTAATGCCAGCTTTCTTGTGGTACACTGTTGGGTGATGCCAGCTCTCTGGTGGTACACTGATGGGTGGTCAGCTCTCTGGTGGTACAGTGATGGGTGATGCCAGCTCTCTGGTGGTACACTGATGGGTGATGCCAGCTCTCTGGTGGTACACTGTTGGGTGATGCCAGCTCTCTGGTGGTACACTGATGGGTGGTCAGCTCTCTGGTGGTACACTGATGGGTGGTCAGCTCTCTGGTGGTACACTGATGGGTAATGCCAGCTCTCTGGTGGTACACTGCTGGGGGATGCCAGCTCTCTGGTGGTACACTGATGGGTGATGCCAGCTCTCTGGTGGTACACTGATGGGTGATGCCAGCTTTCTGTTGGTACACTGATGGGTGATGCCAGCTCTCTGGTGCTATACTGATGGGTGATGCCAGCTCTCTGGTGGTACACTGCTGGGGGATGCCAGCTCTCTGGTGGTACACTGATGGGTGATGCCAGCTCTCTGGTGCTATACTGATGGGTGATGCCAGCTCTCTGGTGGTACACTGCTGGGGGATGCCAGCTCTCTGGTGGTACACTGCTGGGGGATGCCAGCTCTCTGGTGGTACACTGATGGGTGATGCCAGCTCTCTGGTGGTACACTGATGGGTGATGCCAGCTCTCTGGTGGTATACTTGAGCTGTCAGCTGGATATAAATCTAGCAGAGTAATGAATGAGGAGATCTCTGAATCCATGTCAGGTACAGGGCTGGTTCTAGCTTTTTTTAGAAAGAGATTCTCATGTTCTCTATCATGTCTGACTTTCATTTTTTACATTACTCATTGAATAACCCCTTTAAGTCAGATACGACTAGATTCGCTGCCTTTGATTTTGCTTCGGCCGGGTTGAAGCTGACATTTTATTTTTGCAGGCGACCAGGCTGTCAGATTTGGCGGCAGTATTTAAAGCTGAAAGGGAGTGGAGGCGCCGAGCCTCCTATTGGTCTCTTGCGGCCGAGCCATATGGCGGGCTGGCGGTCCTTTTTCCCGCTCGGTAGAATGCCAACAGGTTATTGAATGGGGAAAGTGCCTGATCTTGGATGTCCTCATGAAGAGACAAGAACTTCATCTACTTAACATCTATGGTCCCCAGTCCAAGTGGGACCGAAAGTATCTCATTATGCGGATCAAGCCCGATCTTTTTACAAGTCGGGAGGTGGTCTTTGGAGGGGACTTCAATACTGTCACGAGGCCCCGGTATAGGGGAGGTTCCAGGGACAAGCTGACTTATGATAGTGTCGCGCTCAATAGTATATATAGTGAGGCTCGCCTGGTGGATGTCCACATCCGGCACATGCCAGGCCACCCAGGGTTATAGGGGTAGTTGTAGGTCTAGAATAGATAGGTTTTTTTAATGGAGGAAGCCGTCTCTTCAGCCGTGTCCGCTGTGGAGGTGGAGTTCTTCGACCACAGTTTGATTTAGTTTTTTCTGAATGTTACAGAGACCCCCGAATGGGAAGAGGCTACTGGAGGCTCAATTCATCTCTCTTGGAAGAAGTGGAGATAAGACGGTCATTTGAGGATTTCGTTCAGACCCAGATACCATTGCTGGATCTCTGAAGCAGTAAGGGCTCATTCAGACGACCGTGTGCTGTCCGCAGAAATGCGGATCCGTTTTTTTGCGGACGGTTCAGCATGTCCGCAAGAAAACAGATTGCATTCCGTTTTTTTGCTGATCCATAGACTACAATAGGGTCATGTCCTGATTTTCACTGACAAGTATAGGACTTGTTTCTTAGATTTTTTTTGCTGAGCCGTGCAATGGAAGAAAAGGGCCCCATAGAAGTGAATGGGACAGCGTCTAATCCGCAAAAAAATGGATCCGCGTTTTTGCGGACCACATACGGCCGTCTGAATGAGCCCATAAGTCTGAGTGGTGGGAGATGATCAAAGAAAGGGTGGGGAGATTCTTCCGCCAGCTCTCGAGCCTCCGGAGTCTGAGCAGGTACCGCCTATATCAGGGCCTGGGTGAAGCTGTGAGGAGATCTCCAGAGTGAAGTCTTTGCTTATGTGATGTCACTACGATAGATACGCATCTTTGTTTTTTGAGAGGGATTATGGGAAATACCGCTCACCCGACCCTCCCCCGACTGCAAGATGTCAGTGAGTAGTAAGATTTAGTATTGATCGCGAATATTCTAATAGCGAATTTTTATCGCGAATATCGGCACTTCGAGAATTGGCGAAGATGTACAATATAGCGCTATATATTCGTACTCGCGAATATTCTAGATTTTTTTTTCATCAGTACCCTCACTGCTTCTTGATTGTGGGCCAATGAGAAGGCTGCAATGTCTTTGTCTGAGCTTAGCAACATCCCTAGCAACCAATAGGAAAGTTGCCGACCCCTTACTATATAAGAACCTCCCCGGCGGCCATTTTCTATAGTTTTTTGCAGTTCTGAGAGAGACATCAGTGTCATTGCTGTGCTCTGTGCTTTACTGTGTCATTACATTAGATAGTTAGTTAGCTTCTATATATAATACAGATAGTTAGTGGAGATAGTCAGTGTAGGTTAGATAGTGATATAGTGTAGCTGATAGGTTCTGCTGTCCATACATACATGCTACAGACATAGTGCTGTGATGTCACATTGCATTAGATAGTTAGTTATCTTATATATATAATACAGATAGTTAGTGGGAGATAGTCAGTGTAGGTTATATATATATAATATAGATAGTTAGTGGAGATAGTCAGTGTAGGTTAGATAGTGATATAGTGGAGCTGATAGGTTCCAGTGCAGGGTGTTAGGTAGTGTGATAGGTTCTGCTGTCCATACATACATGCTACAGACATAGCGCTGTGATGTCACATTACATTAGTTAGTTAGTTATCTTCTATATATAATACAGATAGTTAGTGGAGATAGTCAGTGTAGGTTAGATAGTGATATAATGTAGCTGATAGGCTCCAGTGCAGGGTGTTAGGTAGTGTGATAGGTTCTGCTGTCCATACATACATGCTACAGACATAGTGCTGTGATGTCACATTACATTAGATAGTTAGTTATCTTATATATATATAATACAGATAGTTAGTGGAGATAGTCAGTGTAGGTTAGATAGTGATATAGTGTAGCTGATAGGTTCCAGTGCAGGGTGTTAGGTAGTGTGATAGGTTCTGCTGTCCATACATACATGCTACAGACATAGTGCTGTGATGTCACATTACATTAGATAGTTAGTAATCTTATATATATAATACAGATAGTTAGTGGGGGATAGTCAGTGTAGGTTAGATAGTGATATAGTGTAGCTGATAGGCTCCAGTGCAGGGTGTTAGGTAGTGTGATAGGTTCTGCTGTCCATACATACATGCTACAGACACAGTGCTGTGATGTCACATTACATTAGATAGTTAGATATCTTATATATATAATACAGATAGTTAGTGGAGATAGTCAGTGTAGGTTATATCCTGATATAGTGTAGCTGATAGGTTCTGCTGTCCATACATACATGCTACAGACATAGTGCTGTGATGTCACATTACATTAGATAGTTAGTTAGCTTATATATATAATACAGATAGTTAGTGGGAGATAGTCAGTGTAGGTTAGATAGTGATATAGTGTAGCTGATAGGTTCTGCTGTCCATACATACATGATACAGACATAGTGCTGTGATGTCACAACAATACACCAATCAGTAATATGTACTCAGGCCTGATAAAATGTGAAGTTGCATGTATTGCGCAAAAAATATGTGCATCATTAATGCCGATTTGCACAATCACGAAAATAATGACAGGAGATCACGAATTCTAGAACTCGCGAATTTTTTGCGAATATTATGCGAAACATTTGCGAAATATTGCAAAAACTAATAGTGCCTGTGCCGCTCATCACTAGTAAGATTGCGTCAGGACTGATTGATAGTATGGGATCCCTAAGAAGGTCCAGATCAGGGATCTTGGAGGTCGTCAGATCCTTTTACTCTGATCTCATGGCGAAGAGGGATCTTGATTGTGATAAGATGTTGGCTTTCCTGGCCGAAACTGTTCCTGAACCAGGAGTAGACCCCTCTCTTAACGTTTTGACTGAAATGATCCAGAAAGAAGAAGTCAGTCTGATGATTGAGGGGCTTGCTCCCAAAAAAATCGCCAGGTCCAGATGGCTTAATATCTGAGTTTTATAAGACCTTTAAGGACACCTTAGTTCTCTTCTTAACCAAAGTCAATGAGGAGGTCAGTCCTGATCATTCTGTCAAAGGGTAAAGATCCATTCCACCTTGACAATTGGGGTCCCATAGCGCTCCTCAGTGTGGACAGAAAGATTCTGGTGCTCTTTAATCGGTTGGTGAAATTTGCACTCCAGCTCCTTTCGGATGCCCAGCATTGCTCTGTTTCAGGCCGCAGTACTTTTAGTGCTGTTCTCAGTGTCCAGGAGACTGTGGGGCAGGGCAGGTCACTGGAAGGGGTACATGCTGTCCTTGGATCAGGCAAAAGTGTTTTATTGCGCTGACCACAAGTACCTCTGGTCTATCCTTCTGAGATATGGCCTGCCGGGGGGCTTTGTTTATTGGCTTAAAACCTTGTATGCAGGGGGAAAGAGTTTCTCACTTGTGAACGTTTGGATTGGCTGCCCTTTTAAGATGGGATCTGGGGTTCGCCAGGGTTATACTTTGAGCCCAGTATTGTACATGTTCGCAATTGATCCCTTCCTTAGAAGGGTTGATCATGGGCCGTTGGCGTGTGTCGGGATGGACCAGGTAGCTCTGTAGACCACACTGAGGGTGGTGGCGTTGGCTGATGACGTAATTATCTTTGTGTCTTTCGAGAAGGGAGGCAGAGTGGGTGCGGTCAGTGGTAGAACACTATAAGTGTGAGAGTCTCTGGCTGGGAGGAGGAGATCCTGGTTTTGATCTCCCGGACACCCTTCCAGAGCCCCAGGACTCTACAGAAGTCCTTGGCATTGAATTTGGCATGGGGGATTACCCCCATCAAAATTGGGTTAGCAGGCTTAAGATTGCCACACAAAAGATGGACCAGTGGAAGGGTTGGTCTTTGACCCTCAGGGAAAGGGTGAACATTATCAAAAACTACCTGATCCCTTTGCTGTTATATCTGGGCAGTGTGTGCGTCTTGCCAGAACCTTTCTGGACTCGGGTCTACAGTCTGTTCTTAAAGATGTTATGGGGAAAGAGACTGAACCTTGTCAAGAGGAAGGTTATTTACCGTACAAGGAGACTAGGATGGTGTGGTATGGTCAACCCTGTGGTGTTCCTGGTGAACACCTTTATTAAGATTAACCTCGCAAGCCTCTGGAAAGAGAGGGCTCCTCCGTGGGTAGTCTCCTGTAGGGGATGGTTTCGGCCTTTCTTCCAGGAATGGGAAACGGGGGGCAAGTGAAGGGTCTCCGCACACCATATGGGCATCTCCTGGCTTATGCTGCCCTGGTTCTGAAGGTATTACGTCGGTGGTGTCTGGGGATGTGGGGAATCAGGATTCTGTTGACCCATTTCCAGAAGCCTCTGGCCCTCAGGGACTGCCCAAGTCAGGATTTGGGAGTCGGGTTACAGTTTTTCAATTCCATCAGGATCCCCTTAAAGTTTTGGGACTTGACTTGGTGCTGCATCCATGGGAAAGTAGTGCGATTGTGTGCTGGAGAACATGGACCACTTCTTGCTTCATTGTCCCTTTAAAACAGAGGTTTACACCAGGGTGGGGACCTCCATCGACTGTCCTAGGCTGGTCACTCATTCCTATGCGGAATGGGCCTATGGAGCATTCAGACACCTGGGTGGTAGGGACCTCTGCACTTTATTCCTAGTCAGCTCAGTGGTCAGGTACTACACGTGGCATGCACGATGTTTAGTCTCGATGCAGCGCAAAATCCTCCCCATGGATGAGGTGGTTAGGAACATTCTCAGAGACCTGGTGAAGGTGCGCTCTCTGGAGTATGAGAGGTTGGGGGCGGGTAGAGCCTCTCTCCTCTGGAGGGGTTTTACCTTTGGGGTACCCTAGCCTGTTGTCTCTTTTTACTGTGGTGGGCTGATGCTGTCACTCTAGATTTTTGTTTTGGTGGCTGTATGAGGACGTAGGGCTTGCAGGCTCCAAACTTGGGCTTTAGTGGTCGTATGTGGCTGAAGAGCCTCACTATGGGTGGTCTGCCATGTATTTTAGTTTATATGTATATATTGGTATGATGTATTGTGTATATATAGATTGTGCGTGTGTGTATATATATATTGTATATTTGTATAGGGATGTACATATTTTATAGTTTGGGATTTTTGGGTGTAGTTTTAGGTTGGGTGGTGGGTAAATCAGATCAGGAATCTTTGTACATTGCAATTGTAAATCCTGTATATAGTTGGTGTTCTGTGGCGGAGTGAGAGTCGGGCTGGACCGTGCCGAGGTGCAGTATGTCCTGTATACTGGGTTTGGGTTTTGGTGTGATTTATTTATTGTTATGTTTTAAATACTTTTATAAAAGAAATACAGGATGTAAGGATTCAGGATACATAATACCTACTATAAAAAACAGAATTATGGCAGAAGTTTAACCCTTTAGGTTTTTGTTTAATTTACTATAGGATCTGTCATCATGGGCACGTCACTCACACCTTCTGTATTAATATAATGTGATTCAACACTCATTGACAAACAAAAATACCGCAACCGGGTACAAAATGTTAATTCGCTACAAAACTCGTCCTGCACTTCTGTCTCAGGCAGATATGTAAAGGGTTACTGGTGGGTTTTGCCCTTTTTGCTACAACAGGGCATAAGAATGCTTCCCCGGCTGCCCTATAAAACGTCTCTCAGAGGCTACTTTTGGGTAGTGTACCTCATGATGAGCAATTGCTGACTGCTAGACATGTCTCTTTGACAGACTTGAAGACTTTTTTTCCAGTTGACAGACTTTGAGACATGGGACTGATAGAAGCAGTATGGCGGTTTCAGTTAATTGGCTGCCATCTTGGCCGTTCTGACCTCTCCGTCAGCAGTAGTTATCTGAGGGCACACACGGGAACAGGCTCCAGACAGACACCAGTAGAGACGATCGTCTGATCCTCCGACAAGTACGAGCAGCTCCAGAGTTTCATTGTCCACCATCCAGATACAGGCGGACCCTTCATACACCTCCCTGTCTCTGCCCGTCCAGGCACTTAGCAGAAGGAAGTTTGGTGTCACAGCGTCCATTACGTGTCCTGGCATTGACAGCCAGCCACGGTTGCCTTCATTTGCAGTGATGTATGTCGTTAACGAGAAACCTGGACTGCTATGAACTAGGGGCGCATTGTCTTTAGTGATGGATCCAGGTTCTGTTTGGGATCTGACAACGGTCATGTTTGGGTATGAAGGCCTGGTGATGAGAGCTTCAACTGCCCCAACTGCTGGTGTGATGATCTGCGGAGCCGTCGCGTATGACAGTCGGTTATCCCTAGTAGTGATACGAGGGACACTAACAGCTCAGCGACATGTGCAGGACATCCGGCCGCCACATGTTCCTCTCATGGCAGAGCTGATAACTGGCATTTCTCAGCAGGACATTGCTCGGATGCACACAGCAAGGGTTTCCCAGGAATGTCTCTGCCAGATTACAACACTTCCTTGGCTGCCGGTCGCCATATTTATCACCAATCCAGCATCAATGTCCAACCATATCTCATCTTCTATCCAGGCTAGAGGCCGTATCTCATCTTCTATCCAGGCTAGAGGCCGTATCTCATCTTGTATCTAGACTAGAGGCCATATCTCATTTTGTATCTAGACTAGAGGCCAAATCCCATCTTTTATCCAGGCTAGAGGCCGTATCTCATCTTGTATCCAGGCTACAGGCCGTATCTCATCTTGTATCCAGGCTAGAGGCTGTATCTCATCTTGTATCCAGGCTAGAGGCTGTATCTAATCTTGTATCCAAACTGGAGGCCATATCTCATCTTGTATCCAAACTGGAGGCCATATCTCATCTTGTATCCAGACTGGAGGCCATATCTCATCTTGTATCTAGGCTGGATGCTGTATCTCATCTTGTATCTATGCTCAAGGCCATATCTCATCTTGTATCTAGGCTGGATGCCGTATCTCATCTTATATCTAGGCTGGATGCTGTTTCTCATCTTGTCTCTAGGCTGGAGGCCGTATCTCATCTTCTATCCAGGCTAGAGGCCGTATCTCATCTTGTACCCAGGTTGGAGGCGGTATCTCATCTTGTATCTATGCTGGAGGCCATATCTCATCTTGTATCCAGACTGGAGGCCATATCTCATCTTGTATCTAGGCTGGATTCTGTATCTCATCTTGTATCTAGGCTGAATGCTGTATCTCATCTTGTATCTAGGCTGGATGCTGTATCTCATCTTGTATCTATGCTGAAGGCCATATCTCATCTTGTATCCAAACTGGAGGCCATATCTTATCTTGTATCCAAACTAGAGGCCATATCTCATCTTGTATCCAGACTGGAGACCATATCTCATCTTGTATCTAGGCTGGATGCTGTATCTCATCTTGTATCTAGGCTGAATGCTGTATCTCATCTTGTATCTAGGCTGGATGCTGTATCTCATCTTGTATCTATGCTGAAGGCCATATCTCATCTTGTAGCTATGCTGAAGGCCATATCTCATCTTGTATCTAGGCTGGAGGCCGTATCTCATCTTGTATCTAGACTAGAGGCCATATCTCATCTTATATCTAGGCTAGACGCCGTATCTCATCTTGTATCCAGGCTGGAGGCCGTATCTCATCTTGTATCTAGGCTGGAGGCCGTATCTCATCTTGTATCTAGGCTGGAGGCCGTATCTCATCTTGTATCTAGGCTGGAGGCCCTATCTCATCTTGTTTCTAGGCTAGAGGCCATATCTCATCTTGTATCTAGGCTGGATGCTGTATCTCATCTTGTATCTAGGCTGGATGGCGTATCTCATCTTGTATCTATGCTGGAGGCCGTATCTCATCTTGTATCTAGGCTGGGGGCTGTACATTCATCATGATTGAAGTCACATGTGAAAAGTTTCATTCCGACAACTCCTTCTTGTGCGGGATTTTTTGTGATGTGGAAGTAACGGCCGCTGTTCTATAAATGTAACAGAGACTTTCTGGAAGGAAAGGAGGAAGGAAGAGAAAGAAGGAAGAAAAGATTTATGTAAAGTGGGTTCAGTTTCGTTCCTGCGCTAATTTTCTTCCCGATTTACAGCTGATTAGTGAATGCAGAACATTAACCATAATGACGCCATTATTATGTCTCAGCAGGCGGTAGAAAGACAATTGCTGACAATTATTGTTACTGCTAGTAGAGTACAATGTATAATATATCCCAGACATTACACCAAAATATGTCTGAGCCCTGCCCTATCATTGGTTCAGGAAGTAACATTTGTAGCTCCCATTTACATGGGTCTGAATATACCACTGGATCACCAGGGACATGACTCTGTATATAGCACGGAATCTACAGGGATATGAATCTATATAAAATATAGCAGTGGATCACCAGGGATATGGCTCTGTATATACCACTGGATCACCAGATACATGGCTCTGTATATAGTAGTTAGAGATGAGCGAATTTTTAAAAAAATTCGATTTGCCTATAAGCTGAATTTTTTGGGAAAAATTTGATTCGATACGAATATATTTGCGGCGAATTATGTTAGAAAACGTCTATTTTGGGGCTTCAGAGAGCCTGTATAGAGGTGTAGAACACTGTGCCTTGTAGTAATATGCATTGGGAGTCTGCTATGGTAGTGAATCAATACTGTGAGTCCGTATGACATGCAGATGACAGGGGTCGCTCTTAGAATCACTGCACACTTCACTTGTTTGGGTGGTCACGGGGCCAAAACTGACCAAATAATTCAAGTATCAACTCAGCCTTACAGGTCGATGTTAGCGCCAAGAAGAAGCGTGCTCCTTTTACACCGTCGTCAGCTGTCTACAGAACCTGTTCTATTAAACACTTCTACAAGTAGAGCCCCCCGACGGAGTGAAGAGGGTGTCAGCAGTAAGTTTGTGTTGAAGTCACTGATTATTTTGCCCTTCTTCTGATCCATCAGAACAATAACCCCCACAAAACGGATCCTGTCTGTGGAGCCACCGCCGTCACTCGGTCAGCATTTGGTCACTAATCCATCAGTATTGCTAATGCCAAAAAAAAACAGGAGTGGATCCAAAACAGAGATGACACGTGAATAGAATATTTTCATGTCTTCTGTGTTTTGTACCCACTCCTGCTTTTGGCTACCAAATCATAAGTCAATTCTGATGGGACCATACAGGCCTTACAGCTGCTACACAGACAGGATCCGTTGTTTGTCTCATTTTTCCTTCCTTCTGACAGATCAGAAGAAGGGTCAAATAAATAATGATGTCAGCCAGGCCGAAAGGCAAAATAGTGGCCCAGTAATGGACTGGGGAGGCTGGAAACAGCATAAGGAGACCACACAGTGGACCTATGACAGAGTCTGGAGGTGGCAGCAGCATGAGGAGACCACAGAGTGGCAAGGTGACATACTGTGGAGGTGGGTGGCAATAGCAGAAACCGCTGAAGATGGTGGGTGAAAGAAGGAGCACTTAGCATCAGATGTTTGGCATCAGGCGGGTGGCATCATCAGAATAGTAGCTGAGGCAGGTAGCCAGAAGAAAACGGTCAATTTTGTCAAAGTGTTGGTGTGGCACCATGGATGATCTAGTCTGATGCATCAGGCATTGGTGGGTGGAAATCCTGGCTGATGCACGCCTGATTCATCTTGATGCAGTGTCCCACTATGTGCTATATGTGTTCACTTTAAACTCTTGCTAAATGTCCTGTCAAATGTATTGTGGTATCATGGTGTGATTCCCTTTACCAGGCTGGCAGCGTCATTTACCGGTATTCGCTCCTAGGGGCTGCTGGCACCACTTATATATATATGTTGGGGGGGGGGGGGGTAAAGTTAGTGAGTCCGATGATAATGAAGAGATGAGGAAGTTAATGGAGGAGGTGGAAATTTAGTCACAAAATAAGTCACAAAAGATTTTCCCGCATACTGTATAACAGCATCGCCGAATACAAACCTCTGGGAAGGTCATGGAGCGTCCGGTCATCCGACATCTATTCGCTCCACTGAAGGATTCATTTGAAAGTATGTAGAAGCCACACGGGGCCCCCACGGGGAGACATCATGGAGATTTTACCGCATATAACTGCAGTGCTTAATGGCAAATATCTTTATCTACTGATATAGGCCACTAAAGGCTTTACCACATATAACTGGAACAGTGAACGCCGAGTATAATTTTCTTTTTCCATATATATACGCCACTAAAAGCTTTTCAACAGAGGGTAATAGGCTTTCAGTTTCAAAAAAACAACGGTGCCTGGGGTGGAGTGATCTGAAGTGAATGGGAGGTAGCGGAGGAAGTAGGTCCGCGCAGGAAGAGCGAGAAGCGGTCCTCGTGCGGTTTCTGTGCTGCAGAAAAGTCCCCGTCGTGTCCAGTAAGCAATACCGCAGATAGATGCGGGGTGGTGTGAATTATTTTGCATTTTTGTGCAGGGTTAGTGCATAGTGTATTCACCTTATTGGTGCGCCGCTCTGATGGACATCGTCACTTGAACGCGCAGTGTGTGAAACGTAAATACAAAATTTCACCACAATGTAATTTGGTCCATACTGCAAAATGGACTTTCCCACACATAACTGCAGCGCTGAACGCTGAATATATCTTGATTTTTTTACAGAAATACACCACTAAAGGCTTTACCGCATATAACTGCAACAGCGAACGCTAAATAGATTTTTATTTTTCTAGTGATATACATCAATAATAGTTTTTCAAGATATAAATGCAGCAGCGAATGTATATTTCTTTTTCTACTGCAATACATTCCATAGTGAGTCCATAGTCTCACTGCTCTTACAGTATAGAGTCAATAGTCTCACTGCTCTTACAGTATAGAGTCCATAATCTCACTGCTCTTACAGTAAAGAGTCCATAATCTCACTGCTCTTACAGTAAAGAGTCCATAGTCTCACTGCTCTTACAGTATAGAGTCCATAATCTCACTGCTCTTACAGTAAAGAGTCCATAGTCTCACTGCTCTTACAGTAAAGAGTCCATAGTCTCACTGCTCTTACAGTAAAGAGTCCATAGTCTCACTGCTCTTACAGTATAGAGTCCATAGTCTCACTGCTCTTACAGTATAGAGTCCATAGTCTCACTGCTCTTACAGTATAGAGTCCATAGTCTCACTTCTCTTACAGTATAGAGTCCATAGTCTCACTGCTCTTACAGTAAAGAGTCCATAGTCTCACTGCTCTTACAGTAAAGAGTCCATAGTCTCACTGCTCTTACAGTATAGAGTCCATAGTCTCACTGCTCTTACAGTAAAGAGTCCATAGTCTCACTGCTCTTACAGTATAGAGTCCATAGTCTCACTGCTCTTACAGTATAGAGTCCATAGTCTCACTGCTCTTACAGTATAGAGTCCATAGTCTCACTGCTCTTACAGTAAAGAGTCCATAGTCTCACTGCTCTTACAGTATATAGAGTCCATAGTCTCACTGCTCTTACAGTATAGAGTCCATAGTCTCACTGCTCTTACAGTATAGAGTCCATAGTCTCACTGCTCTTACAGTATAGAGTCCATAGTCTCACTGCTCTTACAGTATAGAGTCCATAGTCTCACTGCTCTTACAGTATAGAGTCCATAGTCTCACTGCTCTTACAGTATAGAGTCCATAGTCTCACTGCTCTTACAGTAAAGAGTCCATAGTCTCACTGCTCTTACAGTATAGAGTCCATAGTCTCACTGCTCTTACAGTATAGAGTCCATAGTCTCACTGCTTTTACAGTAGAGTCTATAGTCTCACTGCTCTTACAGTATAGAGTCCATAGTCTCACTGCTCTTACAGTAAAGAGTCCATAGTCTCACTGCTCTTACAGTATAGAGTCCATAGTCTCACTGCTCTTACAGTATAGAGTCTATAGTCTCACTGCTCTTACAGTATAGAGTCCATAGTCTCACTGCTCTTACAGTATAGAGTCCATAGTCTCACTGCTCCTACAGTATAGAGTCCATAGTCTCACTGCTCTTACAGTAAAGAGTCCATAGTCTCACTGCTCTTACAGTAAAGAGTCCATAGTCTCACTGCTCTTACAGTAAAGAATCCTCTTCTATGTTTGTGTAGAAACCTTCTTTCCTCCAGACGCAGAGGATGTCCCCCCGTCACAGTCACAGTCCTGGGGATAAATAGATGATGGGAGTGATCTCTGTACTGACCCCTGATATATTTATACATAGTTATTAGATCTCCCCTCAGTCGTCTTTTTTCTAAAGTGAATAACCCTAATTTTGATAATCTTTTTGGGACCTGTAGTCCGCCCATTCCAGTTATTACTTTAGTTGCCCTCCTCTGGACCCTCTTCAGCTCTGCTATGTCCGCCTTGTTCACAGGAGCCCAGAACTGTACACTGTCCTCCATGTGTGGTCTGACTAGTGATGTGTAAAGTGGTAGGACTATGTTCTCATCACCGGCGTCTATGCCCCTTCTGATGCAACCCATTATCTTATTGGCCTTGGCGGCAGCTGCCTGACACTAGTTTTTTTAAGCTTAGTTTGCTGTTTATTAAAATTCCTAGATCCTTTTCCATGTCAGTGTTACTGAGTGTTTTACCATTTAGTATGTACGGGTGACTTGCATTATTCCTTCCCATGTGCATAACTTTACATTTGTCAGTGTTAAACCTCACCTGCCATTTCTCTGCCCAAGCCTCCAATCTATACAGATCCCTCTGTAGCAGAAAACTGTCCTCTTCAGTGTTAATTACTGTACATAGTTTAGTGTCATCTGCAAAAATAGATATTTTACTGTGCAGGCCTTCTACAAGACCATTAATAAATATATTGAAGAGAATAGGGCCCAATACTGACCCCTGAGGTACCCCACTAGTGACAGTGACCCCTCCAGTACTGACCCCTGAGGTACCCCACTAGTGACAGTGACCCCTCCAGTACTGACCCCTGAGGTACCCCACTAGTGACAGTGACCCCTCCAATACTGACCCCTGAGGTACCCCACTAGTCACAGTGACCCCTCCAGTACTGACCCCTGAGGTACCCCACTAGTGACAGTGACCCCTCCAGTACTGACCCCTGAGGTACCCCACTATTGACAGTGACCCCTCCAGTACTGACCCCTGAGGTACCCCACTAGTCACAGTGACCCCTCCAGTACTGACCCCTGAGGTACCCCACTAGTGACAGTGACCCCTCCAGTACTGACCCCTGAGGTACCCCACTAGGGACAGTGACCCCTCCAGTACCCCACTAGTGACAGTGACCCCTCCAGTACTGACCCCTGAGGTACCCCACTATTGACAGTGACCCCTCCAGTACTGTCCCCCGAAGGTACCCCACTAGTCACAGTGACCCCTCCAGTACTGACCCCTGAGGTACCCCACTAGTGACAGTGACCCTATCTGAGGTGTACCGTTAATAACCCCCTCTGTTTTCTGTCACTCAGCCAGTTACTTACCCACTTACAGACATTTTCTCCCAGTCCGAGCATCCTCATGTTATGCTATGTAAAGACATTACCAGATATAACTGCAACAGTGAACTGAGAATATGTTTTACTTGTAGTACTGAAATACGCCGCTTTCACCAGAAATAACTGCAGAAATGAACTGCGTATATCTATTTTTCTTTTTTCACAGATATCAGCCACTATAGGCAGTGGCATACACACAATCCATGGGGCCCCGATGCGAAATCGAATCATGGGCCCCCCCCTCCTCCAGGGCCAGGGTCCGGGCCCTCAGGCCACTCAATGCTAACCCCCCCCCCCTCCTCCTCCAGGGCCAGGGTCCGGGCCCTCAGGCCACTTAATGCTAACCCCCCCCCCTCCTCCTCCTCCTCCTCCAGCGCCAGGGTCCGGGCCCTCAGGCCACTCAATGCTAACCCCCCCCCCCCAGGGCCAGGGCCCTCACTCAGGCCACTCAATGCTAACCCCCCCCCCTCCTCCTCCTCCAGGGCCAGGGTCCGGCCCTCAGGCCACTCAATGCTAACCCCCAGGGCCAGGGCCCTCACTCAGGCCACTCAATGCTAAACCCCCCCCCCCCCCGTTGGTCTGTCCGGGCGAGCAGCATGATCATACAGCACAGAGGCAGGGCACAACAGCAAGAAGAAATTCGTGCTGCAGGCGCAGCCCAGCGTTCATTTTTCTTACTGGCTGGCTTTACTGCGGGGCGGTACTGGGTACAGGCAAGGCTCCTGTTGGCTGGCTGTGACTCCCGGCTCTCAGACGTCTCTCCCTGGTCTGGTCGGGTCGGGTCCCGTCTGCTTCTGGCGCCGCCTACGTGAGTTCGCGCGCGCGTTCCCGCGAGACCTGCCGCAGGCAGTTCGCAGGTCTCGCGGGATGATCGAGGACTGGAGGACTCCAGTCTCTTACTTTGCGCGCAGCAGCTGCAGGGCCTGGGCCGGGGCCAGGGGTCCGCAGGCGGCCGGGCCCCCTGGGGAGCCGGGCCCGGTCGCAACTGCGACCCCTATATGTACGCCCCTGACTATAGGCTTTTCAACATAGCACTTACAGCCCAATAACAAATGACTGGAATGACAGAGCTGTGTAATGACTATTTGGATCCCCGATTAATCGTTCCCTGCACTTGTAAATCACTTTCCTATCACTCTCCCTAGCGCCTTCTGACTTGTCTCCCTGCACTAAGATGCTATGAAATGATTCCTCCCTATCCTTTCCCTGCACTTATAAATCGTTTTTTCAGTTTTTTTTTACACAATTGTTTTTCCACTTGCTGTCCCTAGCGCCTTCACACGTCTGTCCCTGCACTCAGAACACTGGAAAATGTCTGACTGTAAGATGGCCGCCGTATTTATAGGGCTGTGACATCACAGGGCAGGCTGGCTGCTGATTGGCTGCATGCAGGCATGTAAGTCTGGGTGATCCCGCCTTCCCAGAGTTCCTTGCCCCATGTCTTCAGTCCTCACAAGTGTAGCTGAAAATTGCGATTTGTTACCATGAACCACGAGGAAATTCACATTCATTGCGAATCAAATTTTTCCTAAAAATTCTAAACGAATTCCACTTTTTCAGCTTCGATTTGCTCATCTCTAATAGCAGTGGATCACCAGGGACATAACTCTATATATAGCACTGGATCACCAGGAACATGGCTTTGTATACCGTAGTGGATCAACAGGGACATGAATCTGTATATAGCACTGGATCACCGGGAACATAGCGCTGTATACAGCAGTGGATCAACAGGGACATGACTCTGTATATAGCACTGGATCACCGGGAACATAGCGCTGTATACAGCAGTGGATCAACAGGGACATAAATCTGTATATAGCACTGGATCACCAGGGACATGACTGTATATATATATTACTGGATCACATGGTTAGTACACACAGGGGCCTCTCAATAAATATAAGGATATCATTGAGCAGTAAATTTATTTCAGTAATTGAATTCAAAAAGTGAAACTCGTATATTCTATAGATCCATTATACACAGTGATCTCTCATATATTCTATAGATTCATTATACACAGTGATCTCTCATATATTCTATAGATTCATTATACACAGTGATCTCTCATATATTCTACAGATTCATTATACACAGAGTGATCTCTCATATATCCTATAGATCCATTATACACAGAGTGATCTCTCATATATTCTACAGATTCATTATACACAGAGTGATCTCTCATATATTCTATAGATTCATTATACACAGAGTGATCTCTCATATATTCTATAGATTCATTATACACAGAGTGATCTCTCATATATTCTATATATTCATTATACACAGTGATCTCTCATATATTCTATAGATACATTATACACAGAGTGATCTCTCATATATTCTATAGATTCATTATACACAGAGTGATCTCTCATATATTCTATAGATCCATTATACACAGTGATCTCTCATATATTCTATAGATTTATTATACACAGAGTGATCTCTCATATTATATAGATTCATTATACACAGTGTGATCTCTCATATATCCTATAGATCCATTATACACAGTGATCTCATATATTCTATAGATTCATTATACACAGTGATCTCTCATATATTCTATAGATTCATTATACACAGTGATCTCTCATATATTCTATAGATCCATTATACACAGTGATCTCTCATATATTCTATAGATTCATTATACACAGTGATCTCTCATATATTCTATAGATCCATTATACACAGTGATCTCATATATTCTATAGATTCATTATACACAGAGTGATCTCTCATATATTCTATAGATCATTATACACAGTGATCTGTCATATATTCTATAGATCCATTATACACAGTGATCTCTCATATATTCTATAGATTCATTATACACTGTGATCTCTCATATATTCTATAGATTCATTATATACAGAGTGATCTCTCATATATTCTATAGATTCATTATACACAGTGATCTCTCATATATACTATAGACTCATTATACACAGTGATCTCTTATATATTCTATAGATCATTATACACAGTGATCTCTCATATATTCAATAGATTCATTATACACAGTGATCTCTCATATATACTATAGACTCATTATACACAGAGCGATCTCTCATATATTCTATAGATTAATTATACACAGAGATCTCTCATATATTCTATAGATTCATTATACACAGTGATCTCTCATATATTCTATAGATCCATTATACAGAGTGATCTCTCATATATTCTATAGATCCATTATACACAGTGATCTCTCATATATTCAATAGATCCATTATACACAGTGATCTCTTATATATTCTATAGATTCATTATACAAAGTGATCTCTCATATATTCAATAGATCCATTATAAACAGTGATCTCTCATATATTCAATAGATTCATTATACACAGTGATCTCTCATATATTCTATAGATCTATTATACACAGTGATCTCTTATATATTCTATAGATTCATTATACAAAGTGATCTCTCATATATTCAATAGATCCATTATACACAGTGATCTCTCATATATTCTATAGATTCATTATACACAGAGTGATCTCTCATATATTCTATAGATTAATTATACACAGTGATCTCTCATATTTTCTATAGATTAATTATACACAGTGATCTCTCATATATTCTATAGAGTCTTGATGCACAGATTGTTTTTCTTGTTGATGATTATAGCTTGCAGCTCTTGAAAATCCATGTCAGGGTCTCAGAAATGTAGAATGTTATATAAGACCAATATGTGTAACACAGGAATGTTGGTCTATTGAATAGTCTGTCCTGTGTATGCGCATGAATTACTGCATCAATGTGCTATGGAGGCGATCAGCCTGTTGCGCTGCTGAGCGGTTATGGACGCCCTGGTTGCTTTGATCGTGGCCTTCAGCTCGTCTGCATTGTTGGCTGTGGTGTCTCTCCTTGATTCTTTATGGCGTTTAGGGCTTAGGTTCAGACGAGTTTTCTGGCGAATTATGCAGTGTTGCCGTGGATATTACACCAGGTATTGGCACTTTTGGCAGAGTGGGCAGAGGCAAAGTCCTACTAAAAAATGAAATCAGCATCTCCAGAAAGCTTTTAAGGAGGACAAAGCTCTAAAATCTTCTGGTACAAGGCGGCACTGACTTTCACTTTAAACAATACAGTGAACCAACACCAGCAGATGACATGGCTCCCCAAACCATCACCGACTGTGGAAACTTCACCCTGGACCTCAGACAACTTGGATTGTGGCCTCTCCATTCCCTCTCCAAACTCTGGGAACTTGATTTTAAAATGAAATGCAAAATGTACTTTCATCTGTAAACAGGACTTTGGAGCAGCGAGCACCAGTCCCGTCCTTTTTCTCTTTAGGATAGGCAAGATGCTTGGACATAACAGTTGTAGCCCACGTCCTGGATAGGTGTGTGGTGGCTCTTAAAGCACTGACTCCAGCTGCAGTCCAGTCCCCCTCCCAAATTCTTGAATGGCCTTTCAAGGCTGCAGTTATCCCTGTTGCTTGTGCAGCATTTTCTCCCACACTTTTTCCTTCCACTCACCTTTCCATTAATAAGCTTGGATATGGACTCCATGAACAGCCAGCTTCTTTAGCAATGACCTTTTCTGGCTTCCTCTCCTTGTGGATGGTGTCAATAACTGCTGACTTGACTGTTGTCCAGAAGATAGTCTTCCACATGATTGTTTAGCTTACTGAACCAGACTGAGGGACCATTGAAAGACTCAGGAAACCTTTGCAGGTATTTTCTATTGATGAGCTTATTAGAGTGTGACACCATGAGTCTACAAATTTCAACATTTTCGCAATATCAGAAATCACTGTGTATAAAGAACCTATAGAATTTTTGAGAGATCACTGTGTATAATGAATCTATAGAATACGAGAGATCACTGTGTACAATGAATCTATAGGATATATGAGAGATCACTGTGTATAAAGAATCTATAGAATACGAGAGATCACTGTGTACAATGAATCTATAGAATATATGAGAGATCACTGTGTATAATGAATCTATAGAATATATGAGAGATCACTGTGTATAATGAGTCTATAGTATATATGAGAGATCACTGTGTATAATGAGTCTATAGTATATATGAGAGATCACTGTGTATAATGGATCTATAGAATATATGAGAGATCACTGTGTATAATAGATCTATAGAATATATGAGAGATCACTGTGTATAATGAATCTATAGAATATATGAGAGATCACTGTGTATAATGAATCTATAGAATATATGAGAGATCACTGTGTATAATGAATCTATAGAATATATGAGAGATCACTGTGTATAATGAATTTATAGAATATATGAGAGATCACTGTGTATAATGAATCTATAGAATATATGAGAGATCACTCTGTGTATAATGAATCTATAGAATATATGAGAGATCACTGTGTATAATGAATCTATAGAATATATGAGAGATCACTGTGTATAATAGATCTATAGAATATATGAGAGATCACTGTGTATAATGAATCTATAGAATATATGAGAGATCACTGTGTATAATGAATCTATAGAATATATGAGAGATCACTCTGTGTATAATGGATCTATAGAATATATGAGAGATCACTCTGTGTATAATGGATCTATAGAATATATGAGAGATCACTGTGTATAATGAATCTATAGAATATATAAGAGATCACTGTGTATAATGGATCTATAGAATATATGAGAGATCACTGTGTATAATGAATCTATAGAATATATGAGAGATCACTCTGTATAATGAATCTATAGAATATATGAGAGATCACTATGTGTATAATGAATCTATAGAATATATGAGAGATTACTCTGTATAATGAATCTATAGAATATATGAGAGATCACTGTGTATAATGAGTCTATAGAATATATGAGAGATCACTGTGTATAATGAATCTATAGAATATATGAGAGATCACTGTGTATAATGGATCTATAGAATATATGAGAGATCACTGTGTATATTGAATCTATAGAATATATGAGAGATCACTCTGTGTATAATGAATCTATAGAATATATGAGATATCACTCTGTGTATAATGAATCTATAGAATATATGAGAGATCACTGTGTATAATGAATCTATAGAATATATGAGAGATCACTGTGTATAATGGATCTATAGAATATGAGAGATCACTGTGTATAATGAATCTATAGAATATATGAGAGATCACTGTGTATAATGAATCTATAGAATATATGAGAGATCACTGTGTATAATGAATCTATAGAATATATGAGAGATCACTGTGTATAATGGATCTATAGAATATATGAGAGATCACTGTGTATAATGGATCTATAGAATATGAGAGATCCCTTTGTGTATAATGAATCTATAGAATATATGAGAGAATAGCAGAAGGACCCGGCTTCGCACGGGTACATTTCATCTATTTCATTTAATGTTTGTGTGTTTCGTTAAGATATCGACAGTATCCACTAAAACAGTGACCTTTACAACGCCTTTCCCTTTAACAGTGACCTCCACAGCGGGCTCTCCTTTATTAGGGACCTCTACAGTACCCCGTCTCGTTAACAGCGATTTCCACCATAATCTGTCCCCTTAACAGTGGCCTCCATGCTCTGTTCCCTTAAAATGTGTCCTCCACAACACCCCTCCCCCTTAACAGTGACCTCTACAGCATCCCATCCCTTAACACTGACTTCCATAGCTGACCATCCCCTTAACTGTAAAGAATAACAAAAGGGGGTCAGTCAGCACATCCCAATATGCAGGTGCACGTTGCTATGGCTGAAAACAAAACTAAATATATAAAGCAACAGCGCTCTGCAATCCAAAAAAAGTACAAAAAAGTATTTGTATTGCTAATGCTATGCTAAAATTAGAGATCCTTGGCAAATACATTTTGTACAAAATTATTTGAGGCCGTCTGTCAAACGCCAAGGCGATCTCTGATTAGACAGGTTCCTAACACTAAACCACACTTGTTTATGTGCCATATCTAAAGAATACAGGTACCAACATGCATGCCAAGCCCACTCCACACATCCCCTGGTGCTATGCAGCAAGAATACAACCCATACTTCTCCTGATGCCACAAGGCTTTCAGTGAGTGGGGGAGACCTCCACAGCATCCCGCCCCTTTAACAGTGACCTCTATAGCAATCTGGCACTTAACACTGACCTCCATAGTGGACCGTTCCCTTAACTGTGAACTCCATTGCACCCGGCCTCTCGGGTGACCAGAGGTCTGGTTTTCGGCCGGACAGTCCAGCTTTCAGACTCCCTGTCCTCCGTCCTATGCAGGGCCTGGACAGACACAGGGATGTCCTTCTGAACAGCTCACTCTCAGACAGCAGCACGGTGCTGTCTGAGCGTGAGCTGCAGGGAGAAAGTCACTCTCCCTCCCACCCCTGCAGCTGACAGAAATGTATTTTTACCGTAAGCTTTTTTAATCCCCATCGGCTGCGGAGTGAGATGGGGCGTGACCTAACTGGGTTGGGGCATGGTGTAGCAGGACCTAGGGGCGGGGTTTTAAGTCCCCTTAACTGAGACCTCCACAGCAGTCCGCTACCTTAACAGTGTCATCCACAGCGCCCTGCCCCTTTTAAGGATAACTGTCACATTTAGACCCTAATTTCAATTTTCATATATGTAGTTACTAATATGATAATATTCCTGAATCAATAACTATTAGACTTACTTACCCCATATTTAATAAGATTCAGCCCGTAGCAACCAGTCTGCATAAAACTGCAATTTCACTTTTCTTTTAAGATGGCTGCCCTCACCCTGAGGCTAATCCATAGGATGCCTGCAGTGAAGTTCCCAGGTCTGGCTGAAGCCAGTAGTCCTCCTACAACACAGAGGGGTCGCCCAAGCTCTCCTCTTACATGATGCTTTCATTTATACACTGAGCAGGCGGCAGATCTCCCTTCCCCGGCTGCTCCAGCCCCCATTCTCCAGCACTGCTAAGGGATCAGAAACTTCAAATAAGTTTTTATAATATGTTAACCCCCCCCCCCCCCCGTCTGCAGCCCTGTGTCCATTGTGCCTGCGGACGGTGCGGGAGGCGGGTGGGAGGCGTGCGGCAGTGTGGAGGGCAGGCGCGCGGTCATCCGCCCGCCCCCTGTTCATTCTTAGGATGGCCCAGCGGTTAGATTAGAGTGTCAGCTCATTGCTGACACTCTGATTCAAACGGCAGACATCTGTGCAGATGTCAGTCATTTTAACCCCTGCCATACCGCGGTCCGTAGGGACCGCTGTATGGTAGTGGTTAACAGGGAGGGAGCTCCCTCCCTATCCCATCGGGGGCTGCTGTGCCTTTGCAGCCCACGATTCTTGAAAGGGAGTACAGAGGGAGGGAGCCCCCTCCTTCCCCTTCCCCCTCTGCTCAGTTGTGGCAGATCGGGAAGGTTCCCATGGCAACAGGACGCCTTCTCAGGCATCCTGCTCTCCATGGTGCTGAACAGATCTGTGCTAAAAAACACATTTATCACTGAAAAAAAAAAAAAAATCCCTACACATGTTATTTATCACCGCGTCCATAACGACCTGATCTATAAAACGGTCATGTTATATTCCCCGCACGGTGAACGCCATGAAAAATAAAAACTATGATGAAATTGAAATTTTGCCCACATTACTTCCCAAAAAAGGTAATAAAAGTAATCAAAAAAGTCGTATGTACGCCAAAATAGTACCATTCAAACAAAAAAAATAAAAAAAGTAGACATATTAGGTATCACCACGTCCGTAACGACCGGCTCTATAAAAATATCATATGACCTAACCCCTCAGGTGAACACTGTCAAAAAATAAAATAAAAACGGTTTAAAAAAAACTATTTTTTGTCACCTTACATCACAAAAAGTGTAAAAGCACGCGATCAAAAAGGCGTATGCCCTCCAAAATCAATTACCCAAAAGCTGGGACAATTGCCCAAAATCTGGCTCTCAGATTATAGAGACACTAAAACATGTTTTTTTTTTGTTTAAAAAATGATATTATTGTGTTAAACCAAAATAAATAAAAAAAGGTATACATATTAGGTATCCCTGCGTCCGTAACAACCTGCTAAAAATAGCACATGATCTAATCTGTCAGATGAACGTTGTAAATAATAAAAAATAAAAACTGTGCCAAAACAGGTATTTTGGGGCAAATTTTCCATTTTAATCCATTTTTTCCCATAACAAAGCAAAGGTAAACAGCCAAATGAAACTCAATATTTATTGCCCTGATTCTTTAGTTTACAGAAACACCCCATATGTGGTCGTAAACGACTGTATGGTCACACGGCAGGGCACAGAAAGAATGGAACGCCATATGGTTTTTGGAAGGCGGTGTTTGCTGGACTGGTTTTTTGACACCATGTCCCATTTGAGGTTTCCAAAATGGGTTAACTTTTATGGAGTTTCTACTCTAGGGGTGCATCGGGGGGCTTCAAATGGGACATGGTGTCAAAAATCCAGTCCAGCAAAATCCTCCTTCCAAAACCCATATTGTGTTCCCTTCCTTCTGAGCCCTGCCGTTTGGCCATACAGCAGTTTACGACCACATATGGGGTGTTTCTGTAAACTACAGAATCAGGGCAATAAATATTGAGTTTTGTTTGGCTGTTAACCCTTGCTTTGTTACTAGAAAAAAAATATTAAAATGGTAAATCTTCCAAAAAAGTGAAATTCTGAAATTTTATCTCCATTTTCCATTAAATCGTATGGAACGCCTAAAGGGTTAATAAAGTTTGTAAAATCAGTTTTGGATACCCTGAGGGGTGTAGTTTCTTAGATGGGGTCACTTTTTGGGAATTTCTACTGTAGGGTTGCATCAGGGGGGCTTCAAATGTGACATGGTGTCCAGCAAAATCTGCCTTTCAAAAACCACACGGTGCTCCTTTCCCTCTATGCCCCGCCGTGTGGCGGTACAGTGGTGTACGACCACATATTGGGTGTTTTTGTAAATAAATATTTCGGCAATAAATATAGAGTTTTGTTTGGCTGTTAACCCTTGCTTTGTTAGTGGAAAAATGGAATAAAAGGGAAAATTT
Source organism: Bufotes viridis (assembly GCA_033119425.1). Lineage (NCBI taxonomy): Eukaryota > Metazoa > Chordata > Amphibia > Anura > Bufonidae > Bufotes > Bufotes viridis. The sequence goes on from CM065593.1 coordinate 15,349,145, forward strand.
GGCAAAAAAATTGAAATTCTGAAATTTCATCTCCATTTGCCATAAACTCTTGTGGAAAACCTAAAGGGTTAATGATGTTTGTAAAATCAGTTTTGAATACCTTGAGGGGTGTAGTTTCTAGAATGGGGTCATTTTTGGGTGGTTTCTATTATGTAAGCCTCACAAAGTGACTTCAGACCTGAACTGGTGCCTAAAAAGTGGGTTTTTGTAAATTTCTGAAAATTTTTAAGATTTGCTTCTAAACTTCTAAGCCTTGTAACGTTCCCAAAAAATTAAATGGCATTCCCAAAATGATCGATACATGAAGTAGACATATGGGGAATGTAAATTAATAATTTTTTTGGGAGGTATTACTATGTATTATAGAAGTAGAGAAATTGAAACTTGGAAATTTGCTAATTTTTCCCAAATTTTAGTAATTTTTTTTTTTTATAAATAATTTTTTTTTTTACTTCATATAGAATATATGAGAGATCACTCTGTGTATAATGAATCTATAGAATATTAGAGATCACTGTATAATGAATCTATAGAATATATGAGAGATCACTGTGTATAATGAATCTATAAAATATATAACAGATCACTGTGAATAATGAATCTATAGAATATATGAGAGATCACTCTGTGTATAATGAATCTATAGAATATATAAGAGATCACTCTGTGTATAATGAATCTATAGAGTATATGGGAGATCACTCTGTGTATAATGAATCTATAGAATATTAGAGATCACTGTATAATGAATCTATAGAATATATGAGAGATCACTGTGTATAATGAATCTATAGAATATATGAGAGATCACTGTGTATAATGAATCTATAGAATATATGAGAGATCACTGTGTATAATGAATCTATAGAATATATGAGAGATCACTCTGTGTATAATGAATCTATAGAATATATGAGAGATCACTCTGTGTATAATGAATCTATAGAATATTAGAGATCACTGTGTATAATGAATCTATAGAATATATAAGAGATCACTGTGTATAATGGATCTATAGAATATATGAGAGATCACTCTGTGTATAATGAATCTATAGAATATATGAGAGATCACTGTGTATAATGGATCTATAGAATATATGAGAGATCACTGTGTATAATGAATCTATAGAATATATGAGAGATCACTGTGTATAATGAATCTATAGAATATATGAGAGATCACTCTGTGTATAATGAATCTATAGAATATATGAGAGATCACTCTGTGTATAATGAATCTATAGAATATAGAGAGATCACTGTGTATAATGGATCTATAGAATATATGAGAGATCACTCTGTGTATAATGAATCTATAGAATATATGAGAGATCACTCTGTGTATAATGAATCTATAGAATATATGAGAGATCACTGTGTATAATGAATCTATAGAATATATGAGAGATCACTGTGTATAATGAATCTATAGAATATAGAGAGATCACTGTGTATAATGAATCTATAGAATATATAGAGAGATCACTCTGTGTATAATGAATCTATAGAATATAGAGAGATCACTGTGTATAATGAATCTATAGAATATATGAGAGATCACTGTGTATAATGAATCTATAGAATATATGAGAGATCACTGTGTATAATGGATCTATAGAATATATGAGAGATCACTGTGTATAATGAATCTATAGAATATATGAGAGATCACTGTGTATAATGAATCTATAGAATATATGAGAGATCACTGTGTATAATGAATCTATAGAATATATGAGAGATCACTGTGTATAATGAATCTATAGAATATATGAGAGATCACTGTGTATAATGAATCTATAGAATATATGAGAGATCACTGTGTATAATGAATCTATAGAATATATGAGAGATCACTGTGTATAATGAATCTATAGAATATATGAGAGATCACTGTGTATAATGAATCTATAGAATATATGAGAGATCACTTGTGTATAATGAATCTATAGAATATATGAGAGATCACTGTGTATAATGAATCTATAGAATATATGAGAGATCACTGTGTATAATGAATCTATAGAATATATGAGAGATCACTGTGTATAATGAATCTATAGAATATATATGAGAGATCACTCTGTGTATAATGAATCTATAGAATATATGAGAGATCACTGTGTATAATGAATCTATAGAATATATGAGATCACTCTGTGTATAATAAATCTATAGAATATATGAGAGATCACTATGTGTATAATGAATCTATAGAATATATGAGAGATCACTCTGTGTATAATGAATCTATAGAATATATGAGAGATCACTCTGTGTATAATGATCTATAGAATATATGAGAGATCACTGTGTATAATGAATCTATAGAATATATGAGAGATCACTATGTGTATAATAAATCTATAGAATATATGAGAGATCACTCTGTGTATAATGAATCTATAGAATATATATGAGAGATCACTCTGTGTATAATGAATCTATAGAATATAGGAGAGATCACTCTGTGTATAATGAATAGTGTTGATCGATCACCAAAGTGCTCTGGTGCTCCTGTAGAACACTTTAGGATGCTTGGGTTCTCGATAGAGCACCTGAGCACAATAGAAGTCAATGAAGGAACCCGCGCATTAAACCAGGCGCCCCCTTCTCTTAAGAGGGGAGGGTATCGGGTCCCACAGAGGTCTATGCAGAAGATCGCTGTACAGTGAGGAATCCTCAATGTGAGTCCACAGCTTAGGAGTCCCTGCTCTGACTAGCATATATAGCTATGTCTATATATGGAGTCATTGCTATGAGACACCCAGTGTATTTAAATCTAATTTTGCCTCTATTTCTGAAAAGTTTCTGCTGGGATTTGCCTCTAATGTAGAAGGTTGTGAGTTCAAATCCCAGCAGAAACTTTTCAGAAATTAGATTTAAATACACTGACTAGAGCATCGCACTCGAGCACATGTGGTACTGGGCCGAACACCACAATGTGCTGAGCATCGCGATGCTCGAGTCGAACATGTTCAGCCAAACATGCTCGCTGAACACTAATAATTAATCTATAGAATATATGAGATCATTCTTTAAAATGAATCTATAGAATATGTGAGAGATCACTGTGTGTATAATGAATCTATAGAATATATGATAGATCACTGTGTATAATGAATCTATAGAATATATGAGAGATCACTGTGTATAATGGATCTATAGAATATATGAGAGATCACTGTGTATAATGAATCTATAGAATATATGAGAGATCACTGTGTATAATGGATCTATAGAATATATGAGAGATCACTGTGTATAATGAATCTATAGAATATATGAGAGATCACTGTGTATAATGGATCTATAGAATATATGAGAGATCACTGTGTATAATGGATCTATAGAATATATGAGAGATCACTGTATAATGAATCTATAGAATATATGAGAGATCACTGTGTATAATGAATCTATAGAATATATGAGAGATCACTGTGTATAATGAATCTATAGAATATATGAGAGATCACTGTGTATAATGAATCTATAGAATATATGAGAGATCACTGTGTATAATGGATCTATAGAATATATGAGAGATCACTATGTGTATAATGAATCTATAGAATATATGAGAGATCACTGTGTATAATGAATCTATAGAATATATGAGAGATCACTGTGTATAATGGATCTATAGAATATATGAGAGATCACTGTGTATAATGGATCTATAGAATATATGAGAGATCACTGTGTATAATGGATCTATAGAATATATGAGAGATCACTGTGTATAATGAATCTATAGAATATATGAGAGATCACTGTGTATAATGAATCTATAGAATATATGAGAGATCACTGTGTATAATGAATCTATAGAATATATGAGAGATCACTGTATGAATGAATCTATAGAATATATGAGAGATCACTGTGTATAATGAATCTATAGAATATATGAGAGATCACTGTGTATAATGGATCTATAGAATATATGAGAGATCACTGTGTATAATGAATCTATAGAATATATGAGAGATCACTGTGTATAATGAATCTATAGAATATATGAGAGATCACCTGTGTATAATGAATCTATAGAATATATGAAGATCACTGTGTATAATGAATCTATAGAATATGAGAGATCACTGTTGCGCCTATAATGTACCGATCTTTTCATAATGCCCATCAAAGATCACTCTGTGTGGGGTAAATGCTGACAGAATTTACTATCGTAGCCTGCGGTGCTACAATGAGTCGTATGAACGATGAAGGAGGAGACTGGAGGCCGGCAACTACGGCGAATCCAGTAGACACTGACTTACACTGGGCCTCTACTGCATCTGCATAGTATGTCTAAACAGCACTGTGCTTAGTTCTAATAGATTTATACTAGAGCTGCGATCTGTCGTTTATTGTAATCTACAGAATCTCCGTAGCAGGCAGGCGGCTGGCTGGGTATACGTCACTCTACTAGACGTTGCATGCGCTGCTCCGCCCACTTTATGAATGAAGCAGGCGAGCAGGCGTGCAGCCAGTGATGACGTAACTGTGCTCAGCCGCATCTGCTGCATGTGAGGATCTCTGTGTATGATGAATCTATAGATGAGAGAGATCGCAACTTTAGTTGAATCTATAGAATATAAGCATTAGCTGTTTATGAATACTATGCAGAACATAGCGAGGACCCGTGTGTATGAGAACTATTAGTTATATAGTGAGGATCACTGTGGATGACGACATGCTATAGCAATGAGGTCCACAGATCCACAATGAATCTAGTGCCATCCGACAGATCACTGTCCCTATCAATGCCATCCACAGCTCGTCATATGATGCCGATCACACTTCCCGCATAACAGTGCATCCATCAGATCCACCTATAGCAGTGAGATCTCACAGACTCCCTCCATAACAGTGCCATCCACAGATCTACAGTGCATCACAGATCCCATGAACAGTGCAGTCATATATAGATCCACCATGATATACTGTACAGACCAGCTATCTGATCAAAGCCTATGCAAAACCACCCTTTAGTAAAATATAGACTCTTATGTCTCTAGCCAAAGCCTAGGTAGGCTATATGAGCGGTGCGCTCTATATAATGAGGCTATAGAATATGTAAGAGAGATCACTCTGTATAATGAATCTATAGAATATATGAGAGATCACTGTGTATAATGAATCTATAGAATATATGAGAGATCACTGTGTATAATGAATCTATAGAATATATGAGAGATCACTGTGTATAATGAATCTATAGAATATATGAGAGATCACTGTGTATAATGAATCTATAGAATATATGAGAGATCACTGTGTATAATGAATCTATAGAATATATGAGAGATCACTGTGTATAATGAATCTATAGAATATATGAGAGATCACTGTGTATAATGAATCTATAGAATATATGAGAGATCACTGTGTATAATGAATCTATAGAATATATGAGAATCACTGTGTATAATGGATCTATAGAATATATGAGAGATCACTGTGTATAATGAATCTATAGAATATATGAGAGATCACTGTGTATAATGAATCTATAGAATATATGAGAGATCACTGTGTATAATGAATCTATAGAATATATGAGAGATCACTGTGTATAATGAATCTATAGAATATATGAGAGATCACTGTGTATAATGAATCTATAGAATATATGAGAGATCACTCGTGTATAATGAATCTATAGAATATATGAGAGATCACTGTGTATAATGAATCTATAGAATATATGAGAGATCACTGTGTATAATGAATCTATAGAATATATGAGAGATCACTGTGTATAATGAATCTATAGAATATATGAGAGATCACTGTGTATAATGAATCTATAGAATATATGAGAGATCACTCGTGTATAATGAATCTATAGAATATATGAGAGATCACTGTGTATAATGGATCTATAGAATATATGAGAGATCACTGTATATAATGGATCTATAGAATGTATGAGAGATCACTGTGTATAATGAATCTATAGAATATATAAGAGATCACTGTGTATAATGGATCTATAGAATATATGAGAGATCACTGTGTATAATGAATCTATAGAATATATGAGAGATCACTGTGTATAATGAATCTATAGAATATATGAGAGATCACTGTGTATAATGAATCTATAGAATATATAAGAGATCACTGTGTATAATGAATCTATAGAATATATGAGAGATCACTCTGTGTATAATGAATCTATAGAATATATGAGAGATCACTCTGTGTATAATGAATCTATAGAATATGAGAGATCACTGTGTATAATGGATCTATAGAATATATGAGAGATCACTCTGTGTATAATGAATCTATAGAATATATGAAAGATCGCTCTGTGTATAATGAATCTATAGAATATATAAGAGATCACTGTATAATGTATCTATAGAATATATGAGAGATCACTGTGTGTAATAAATCTATAGAATATAAGAGATCACTCTGTATAATGAATCTATAGCATATATAGGAGAACACTCTGTGTATAATGAATCTATAGAATATGAGAGATCACTCTTTTTAATAACTCCATAGAATATATGAGAGATCACTGTGTATAATGAATCTATAGAATATATGAGAGATCCCTGTGTATAATGGATCTATAGAATATATGAGAGATCCCTGTGTATAATGAATCTATAGAATATATAAGAGATCACTGTGTATAATGAATCTATTGAATATATGAGAGATCACTGTGTATAATGGATCTATAGAATATATAAGAGATCACTGTGTATAATGAATCTATAGAATATGAGAAATCACTGTGTATAATGAATCTATAGAATATATGAGAGATCACTGAGTATAATGAATCTACAGAATATATGAGAGATCCCTGTGTATAATGGATCTATAGAATATATGAGAGATCCCTGTGTATGATGGATCTATAGAATATATGAGAGATCCCTGTGTATAATGGATCTATAGAATATATGAGAGATCACTGTGTATAATGAATCTATAGAATATCTGAGAGATCACTGTGTATAATGAATCTATAGAATATATGAGAGATCACTGTGTATAATGAATCTATAGAATATATGAGAGATCACTGTGTATAATGAATCTATAGAATATATGAGAGATCACTCTGTGTATAATGAATCTATAGAATATATGAGAGATCACTGTGTGTAATGAATCTATAGAATATATGAGAGATCACTGTGTATAATGGATCTATAGAATATATGAGAGATCACTGTGTATAATGAATCTATAGAATATATGAGAGATCACTGTGTATAATGAATCTATAGAATATATGAGAGATCACTGTGTATAATGAATCTATAGAATATGAGAGATCACTGTGTATAATGAATCTATAGAATATATGAGAGATCACTGTGTATAATGAATCTATAGAATATATGAGAGATCACTGTGTATAATGAATCTATAGAATATATGAGAGATCACTTGTGTATAATGAATCTATAGAATATATGAGAGATCACTCTGTGTATAATGAATCTATAGAATATATGAGAGATCACTGTGTATAATGAATCTATAGAATATATGAGAGATCACTGTGTATAATGAATCTATAGAATATATATGAGAGATCACTCTGTGTATAATGAATCTATAGAATATATGAGAGATCACTGTGTATAATGAATCTATAGAATATATGAGAGATCACTCTGTGTATAATAAATCTATAGAATATATGAGAGATCACTATGTGTATAATGAATCTATAGAATATATGAGAGATCACTCTGTGTATAATGAATCTATAGAATATATGAGAGATCACTCTGTGTATAATGATCTATAGAATATATGAGAGATCACTGTGTATAATGAATCTATAGAATATATGAGAGATCACTATGTGTATAATAAATCTATAGAATATATGAGAGATCACTCTGTGTATAATGAATCTATAGAATATATATGAGAGATCACTCTGTGTATAATGAATCTATAGAATATAGGAGAGATCACTCTGTGTATAATGAATAGTGTTGATCGATCACCAAAGTGCTCTGGTGCTCCTGTAGAACACTTTAGGATGCTTGGGTTCTCGATAGAGCACCTGAGCACAATAGAAGTCAATGAAGGAACCCGCGCATTAAACCAGGCGCCCCCTTCTCTTAAGAGGGGAGGGTATCGGGTCCCACAGAGGTCTATGCAGAAGATCGCTGTACAGTGAGGGAATCCCCCAATGTGAGTCCACAGCTTAGGAGTCCCTGCTCTGACTGCATATATAGCTATGTCTATATATGGAGTCATTGCTTGGGGACACCCAGTGTATTTAAATCTAATTTTGCCTCTATTTCTGAAAAGTTTCTGCTGGGATTTGCCTCTAATGTAGAAGGTTGTGAGTTCAAATCCCAGCAGAAACTTTTCAGAAATTAGATTTAAATACACTGACTAGAGCATCGCACTCGAGCACATGTGGTACTGGGCCGAACACCACAATGTGCTGAGCATCGCGATGCTCGAGTCGAACATGTTCAGCCAAACATGCTCGCTGAACACTAATAATTAATCTATAGAATATATGAGATCATTCTTTAAAATGAATCTATAGAATATGTGAGAGATCACTGTGTGTATAATGAATCTATAGAATATATGATAGATCACTGTGTATAATGAATCTATAGAATATATGACAGATCACTGTGTATAATGGATCTATAGAATATATGAGAGATCACTGTGTATAATGAATCTATAGAATATATGACAGATCACTGTGTATAATGGATCTATAGAATATATGAGAGATCACTGTGTATAATGAATCTATAGAATATATGAGAGATCACTGTGTATAATGGATCTATAGAATATATGAGAGATCACTCTGTGTATAATGGATCTATAGAATATATGAGAGATCACTGTGTATAATGAATCTATAGAATATATGATAGATCACTGTGTATAATGAATCTATAGAATATATGAGAGATCACTCTGTATAATGAATCTATAGAATATATGAGAGATCACTCTGTGTATAATGGATCTATAGAATATATGAGGGATCACTCTGTGTATAATGAATCTATAGAATATATAAGAGATCACTGTGTATAATGAATCTATAGATTATATGAGAGATCACTGTGTATAATGGATCTATAGAATATGTGAGAGATCACTGTGTATAATGGATCTATAGAATATATGAGGGATCACTGTATATAATGGATCTATAGAATATATGAGAGATCACTGTGTATAATGAATCTATAGAATATATAAGAGATCACTGTGTATAATGAATCTATAGAATATATGAGAGATCACTGTGTATAATGAATCTATAGAATATATGAGAGATCACTGTGTATAATGAATCTATAGAATATATGAGAGATCACTGTGTATAATGGATCTATAGAATATGTGAGAGATCACTGTGTATAATGGATCTATAGAATATATGAGAGATCCCTGTGTATAATGGATCTATAGAATATATGAGAGATCACTGTGTATAATGAATCTATAGAATATATGAGAGATCACTGTGTATAATGAATCTATAGAATATATGAGAGATCACTGTGTATAATGAATCTATAGAATATATGAGAAATCACTGTGTATAATGGATCTATAGAATATGTGAGAGATCACTGTGTATAATGGATCTATAGAATATATGAGAGATCCCTGTGTATAATGTATCTATAGAATATATGAGAGATCACTGTGTATAATGAATCTATAGAATATATGAGAGATCACTGTGTGTAATGGATCTATAGAATATATGAGAGATCACTGTGTATAATGAATCTATAGAATATATGACAGATCACTGTGTATAATGGATCTATAGAATATATGAGAGATCACTGTGTATAATGAATCTATAGAATATATGAGAGATCACTGTGTGTAATGGATCTATAGAATATATGAGAGATCACTGTGTATAATGGATCTATAGAATATATGAGAGATCACTGTGTATAATGAATCTATAGAATATATGACAGATCACTGTGTATAATGGATCTATAGAATATATGAGAGATCACTGTGTATAATGAATCTATAGAATATATGAGAGATCACTGTGTGTAATGGATCTATAGAATATATGAGAGATCACTGTGTATAATGGATCTATAGAATATATGAGAGATCCTTGTGTATAATGAATCTATAGAATATATGAGAGATCACTCTGTGTATAATGAATCTATAGAATATATGAGAGATCACTGTGTATAATGAATCTATAGAATATATGAGAGATCACTGTGTATAATGAATCTATAGTATATATGAGAGATCACTGTGTATAATGAATCTATAGTATATATGAGAGATCACTGTGTATAATGGATCTATAGAATATATGAGAGATCACTCTGTGTATAATGAATCTATAGAATATATGAGAGATCACTGTGTATAATGAATCTATAGTATACCGTATTTTTCGCCCCATAAGACGCACTTTTTTCCCCCCAAAAGTGGGGGGAAAATGCCCCTGCGTCTTATGGGGCAAATGCTGACAATTTACATCGTAGCCTGCGGTGCTCCAGCATCGCAGGCTGCGATGTATGAGCGGGGAAGGAGGAGGGGCTGGAGGCCGGCAACTTACGGCGGGCCCAGTGCAGTCACTGTACTTACACTGGGCCCTGCTGCTCTGCATAGTATTTCTAAACAGCAATGCTTAAGTTCCTAATAGATTTAACTAAAGCTGCGATCTCTCGTTTATTATAACTTACAAGAAATCCTCCGTAGCAGGCAGTGCGGCTGGCTGGGTTACGTCACTCACTGACGTTGCATGCCTGCTCCGCCCACTTTATGAATGAAGCAGGCGGGCAGGCGTGCAGCCAGTGAGTGGCGTAACCCGGCCAGCCGCTCTGCCTGCATGGAGATTCTTGTAGTTACAATAAACGAGAGATCACAGCTTAGTAAATCTGTAGGAACTAAGCATTGCTGTTTAAATACTATGCATGGCAGCAGGACCCAGGTGATAGGGGACATTGTTATACGGGGGATCTGTGGATGACACATATTATAGCAGTGTCATCCACAGATCCCCCATAACAGTGCCATCCACAGATCCCTCTCCCCATATCAATGCCATCCACAGCTCCCCCATAGCAGTTGCCATCCACACCTCCCCCATAACAGTGCCATCCACAGATCCACCCATAACAGTGCCATCCACAGCTCCCCCCCCATAACAGTGCCATCCACAGATCCCCCATAACAGTGCCATCCACAGATCCCCCATAACAGTGCGTCATATATAGATCCACCATAATAGTGTCATGTACAGACCAGCATTCGTTCAAAACCCACCAAAACCACACCTTTTGGTAAAAAATATTTTTTTTCTTATTTCCCTAGCCAAAAACCTAGGTGCGTCTTATGGGCCGGTGCGTCTTATAGGGCGAAAAATACGGTATATGAGAGATCACTCTGTATAATGAATCTATAGAATATATGAGAGATCACTCTGTATAATGAATCTATAGAATATATGAGAGATCACTGTGTATAATGAATCTATAGAATATATGAGAGATCACTCTGTATAATGGATCTATAGAATATATGAGAGATCACTCTGTGTATAATGAATCTATAGAATATATGAGAGATCACTCTGTATAATGATCTATAGAATATATGAGAGATCACTGTGTATAATGAATCTATAGTATATATGAGAGATCACTGTGTATAATGGATCTATAGAATATATGAGAGATCACTGTGTATAATGGATCTATAGAATATATGAGAGATCACTGTGTGTATAATGGATCTATAGAATATATGAGAGATCACTGTGTATAATGAATATATAGAATATATGAGAGATCACTGTGTATAATGGATCTATAGAATATATGACAGATCACTGTGTATAATGATCTATAGAATATATGAGAGATCACTCTGTGTATAATGGATCTATAGTATATATGAGAGATCACTGTGTATAATGGATCTATAGAATATATGAGAGATCACTGTGTATAATGGATCTATAGAATATATGAGAGATCACTCTGTGTATAATGAATCTATAGAATATATGAGAGATCACTCTGTGTATAATGAATCTATAGAATATATGAGAGATCACTCTGTGTATAATGAATCTATAGAATATATGAGAGATCACTGTGTATAATGGATCTATAGGATATATGAGAGATCACTCTGTGTATAATGGATCTATATGTCAGGACTCGAACCCGTGGCCAGTCATGTCCCAGGCGGTAGCTCTACCCACTAGGCTACCGTCTCTCCTTGGACTAGTCTCTGCTAACTTCTAACTACCTCTCTTGTCCTAGCCTTGTCCTCCTGATTATCCAATCTCTTGCACCTGCTACTTCCCTATAAAACCCAGCCCTTGAACCCAGCCCTTTGCTGGTTATTGTGCCTCCAAGCCTGTAGCAAGCTTTCTCTCTGCTCCTCCACCACTACTGCTGATTTACCATCGTTGCCAACCCGGACCGTTTGACCTCGCTGATTAGCCGCCTGCATTGACTCTCTGCTTACCTCCGACCACGCCTCCGTCTACTCCTGCTGTTACCTCGCTGCCATCTCTGCTGCCGACCCGGACTGATCGACCACGCTACCTGCCTCCTGCTTCTGTGGGCCTTGCCACTGGACTCCATACTCCCAGCTTGGGTGTCCTCTGACTAAGGTGAGCCTCGTTAGACACTACCGTCCATAACAGAATAACCAGCCTAAAAAAACATGGAGTCATAATGGCCACCCTGCGCAAGCAGGTGTCTGAGCTACAAGACTTTGGCACCACCTACCAGGAGAAATTTTCGCAACTCCAAGGCCTGGTACAGAGTCAACAGGGGAGATCATTGAGCTCCAACGGCAACTCCTGGACGTGCGTGGTGCGGCCGCGGACACCCGCATGCCACTACCCTCGAAATTCAATGGAGATCGTCGCCAGTACCGGGGCTTTCTCAATCAGTGCCGTATCTACTTCCGGATGCATCCGGCCCCCTTTCCACTGATGAAAAGAAAGTATTGTTCATTGTTAACCTCCTGACGGATGAGGCCCTGGCATGGCGTCTCCATACGTGGAAATCGATAGCCGTCTGCTGCGCGATCTGGATGTTTTCATCACAGCTATGAGCCAGGTCTTTGATGACCCCAATCGCTGTGCCACAGCTGAGGCAAGACTACACAGTCTTCGACAGGGAAGGCGGCTCTGTCGCCGAGTGCGCCGCCGAGTTCCGCCGCTGGGTCTCAGACACCAACTGGAATCCAGCTGCTCAAAGGAGCCAATTTCGGCGAGGTCTATCGGAGCGATCAAAGATGAACTTGCCAGACTTGAAGCCCCTGATGATTTGGACGACTTCATTCAGGTGTGTGTCCGTATTGATCAGAGGCTCACCGAGAGAAGGAAAGAAAGGCTCTGGTCCCAAGGTGACAGACCCACTTACTCTTTCTCCTCTACTACCCAGCAGGTCGCCCAACCTCCCATCGAGTCGATGCAGGTTGGCGCAGTGCGCAAGTCTCTGTCCGTAGCAGAAAAGAGCGACGACTGGCCGAAGGCCTCTGCCTCTACTGTGGGGAACCAGGGCACATTGCCATCAAATGCCCCAACAAATCTCGCAGAACCATTGCCGTCACGGAACTGCGAGAGCAGCGACAGAGCCGCAACCTCACCGGTGACCGCAGAGACAACTGAGTTAGCAGCCACCGGGTCCCACTTCACCGTTCCAATTGTCATTACCATCGGGGATCGGCAACTTCTCTGTTCCGCAATGCTCGACTCTGGGGCTGGCGACAATTTTATGGATCTAACTTTTGCTAACGAGAACAACATTCCGCTTGTAACCAAGACAGACCCCATCGATCTGGAAACAGTGGATGGGTCCCCTCTCTCCTCGGGACCAGTTACACATCAGACCGCAGATTTACAGCTCCACATTAAAACCGACCACCACGAGACGATCCACTTCTCTTTGATTGCCTCCCCCAAGTTTCCCGTGATTTTGGGCATCCCGTGGTTAGCCACTCACAACCCTTCGGTGGACTGGGAAACCCGCTGTCTGCGGTTCACATCCGAGTTCTGCTCCTCGAACTGTCTGCATGAACCTGCTTCCCCAACGCCCAAAGAATCTATCATCTTGGAACCAACTGTCAAGGAGCTGTTGCCTCCACAATATAGCGAGTTTCAGGATGTCTGTGAAAAAAAAAACGCAGACAAGCTGCCCCCGCATCGACCATACGACTGCCCAATTGAACTACTACCTGGGGCTGAAATACCCTTCGGCAGCATCTACTCCCTCTCGGAGCCTGAACTCAAGGCTCTGAAGGACTATTTGGACGAGGACCTAAAGAAGGGCTTCATTCGACCCTCCACCTCCCCCGCGGGAGCACCCTTCTTCTTCGTGGAGAAAAAAGACTCCTCTCTACGCCCTTGCATTGACTACCGCAAGCTGAATGATGTTACGGTAAAAAACCGTTACCCTCTCCCCCTGATTTCGGAACTTCTCGAGAGACTCCGGGCGGCAAAAGTCTTTACGAAGCTCGATCTTCGAGGGGCCTATAATCTGGTTCGCATTCGTCCCGGGGATGAATGGAAGACCGCCTTTCGCACACGATATGGACATTTTGAATACTTAGTTATGCCCTTCGGACTTTGCAATGCCCCAGCCACTTTCCAACATTTCATTAATGACGTCCTTAGGGACATGCTGGATCTGTTCGTAGTGGTGTACCTGGACGATATTTTAATTTTCTCGGAAAATCTCGAACAACATCGCGAACATGTCCGCAAGGTGTTACAAAGACTCCGTGAGCAGTCCCTTTACATCAAGCTCGAGAAATGCGAGTTCGAACAGACCACCACCCAGTTTCTCGGTTACATCATCTCCCGGAAGGGCTGAGTATGGATCCTCGGAAGATTCAGGCTGTAATAGATTGGCCTCCCCTAAGAACGAAAGGAAATACAGAGGTTTGTCGGCCGCCAACTTTTACCGAAAATTCATTCGAACTTCTCAAAAATCGTTAATCCAATTACCCAGTTAACCAAAAAGACTGTGCCCTTTTCCTGGACACCCGAAGCACAGGAAGCCTTTACTGAAGCTTAAATCCCTCTTCACGTCTGCTCCAATTCTGATCCATCCTAATCCCGAACTGCCATTCACAGTTGAAGTGGGCGCTTCCGACACCGCAGTAGGCGCTGTCCTATCACAGCGTACGGGAGAAAAGATGCTTTTACACCCTTGCGCCTTCTTCTCTCGCCAAATGTCTCCCTGAGAGAGGAACTATGACATCGGGAATAAGGAGTTGCTGGCAATCAAAGATGCCTTCTCGGAGTGGAGACATCTATTGGAGGGGCCATCAATCCCATAACTGTGTTTACTGACCACCGAAACCTCGAATTCATCCGTTCTGCCAAGAGGCTTTCTGCCAGACAAGCCAGATGGAGCTTTTTTCTCTCGATTCAATTTCATTATCACATATCGCCCGGGGTCGAAGAATGGCAAAGCAGATGCCCTTTCCAGGATGTTCTCTGAACCATCACAGGACAACAAGGGCCAAGCCAGCATTCTACCCGAGAAACGGTCTTAGGAGCTACCTACCCAAAGGAACTCCTGGGGTCAATCAAGAAGGCTTATGAAAAGGACCCCTTCCTCACACACCCAGGAGAAGACGTCAACCTCACCCTCAAGGGTGGCTTCTGGGTATACCTGGATCGACAACTGTACGTACCAGAAATGGCACGGCTCGATGTACTAAAATATAACCACGATACCAAGTTGGCTGGCCATCCAGGTACAAGAAAGACCCAGGAACTCCTGTCCCGCTCCTTCTGGTGGCCGACGTATAAGGAAGATACTAAAGGTTTGTCTCCTCATGCACGGTCTGTGCCCGCAACAAGACTCCCCGCTCTTCACCCGTGGGGCTGCTGCGACCACTCCCCATCCCCTCCCGCCCTTGGGGTTCAATTTCTATGGACTTTGTGGTTGACCTACCCCCTTCAAAAGGGATGAACACCATTCTGGTCGTCGTGGACCGCCTTACAAAGATGGCCCATTTCATCCCCTGCAAGGGCCTACCCACTGCCAAACAGACGGCTGACCTGGTTTTCCGTGAAATCTTTAGGTTACACGGGGTTCCGGATGATGTGGTCTCTGACCGAGGAGTGCAATTCACCTCTAAATTCTGGAAAGACTTCTGCCTGGCCCTTGGGATCACGGTAAACCTGTCCTCCGCTTTCCATCCCCAGTCTAATGGGCAGACAGAGAGAACGAACCAGACCCTCGAGCAGTACCTACGTTGTTTCATCACTCATTTGCAGGATGACTGGTTGGACCACCTTCCTACGGCCGAGTTTTCCTACAATAATGCGGAACACAGTTCCACCCATTACAGTCCTTTCTATGCCAACACTGGCCTGCATCCAGCTTTCATCCCACGCCTGCCCATCACCTCCACGCTTCCAGCTGTGGCCGAACGCCTGGCAAGTTTACAAGAGGCACAAGAGAACATTTCCAATAATCTCCTTGAGGCTCAGAGGCGCTTTAAGCGGGCGACAGACAAGCGTCGTAGACCCGCTCCGGACTTTCAGATAGGAGATCAAGTGTGGCTCTCCACAAAAAACCTAAGACTGAAGGTACCCGCTCAGAAACTGGGCCAAAAATACATAGGGCCTTTCCGGATCTCTGGCCGGATTAATGAAGTCACCTTTCGGCTGGACCTCCCACATTCCATCAGGGTGCACCCAGTCTTCCATTGCTCCCTTCTCAAGCCGTTTGTAGAGAACACCTTCCTGGCCGCCATCCTCCCCCACCACCAGTAAGGGTACAAGGCGAAGAGGAGTACATTGTCTCTAAGATCCTCGACTCCAGACTCCACCGGGGCAAAATACAATACTTGATTTCCTGGAAAGGCTATCCTCCAGAAGACAACTCCTGGGAACCGGAGGAGAACATTCATGCCCCAGACTTGTCAGGGAGTTCCATCTGAGTCACCCAGATAAGCCTTCCCCTGCGGTGCCCGGAGGTCACCTTGGAAGGGGAGTACTGTCAGGACTCGAACCCGTGGCCAGTCATGTCCCAGGCGGTAGCTCTACCCACTAGGCTACCGTCTCTCCTTGGACTAGTCTCTGCTAACTTCTAACTACCTCTCTTGTCCTAGCCTTGTCCTCCTGATTATCCAATCTCTTGCACCTGCTACTTCCCTATAAAACCCAGCCCTTGAACCCAGCCCTTTGCTGGTTATTGTGCCTCCAAGCCTGTAGCAAGCTTTCTCTCTGCTCCTCCACCACTACTGCTGATTTACCATCGTTGCCAACCCGGACCGTTTGACCTCGCTGATTAGCCGCCTGCATTGACTCTCTGCTTACCTCCGACCACGCCTCCGTCTACTCCTGCTGTTACCTCGCTGCCATCTCTGCTGCCGACCCGGACTGATCGACCACGCTACCTGCCTCCTGCTTCTGTGGGCCTTGCCACTGGACTCCATACTCCCAGCTTGGGTGTCCTCTGACTAAGGTGAGCCTCGTTAGACACTACCGTCCATAACACTATAGAATATATGAGAGATCACTGTGTATAATGAATCTATAGAATATATGAGAGATCACTCTGTGTATAATGAATCTATAGAATATATGAGAGATCACTCTGTATAATGATCTATAGAATATATGAGAGATCACTGTGTATAATGAATCTATAGTATATATGAGAGATCACTGTGTATAATGGATCTATAGAATATATGAGAGATCACTGTGTATAATGGATCTATAGAATATATGAGAGATCACTGTGTGTATAATGGATCTATAGAATATATGAGAGATCACTGTGTATAATGAATCTATAGAATATATGAGAGATCACTCTGTATAATAGATCTATAGAATATATGAGAGATCACTGTGTATAATGGATCTATAGAATATATGAGATCACTGTGTATAATGAATCTATAGAATATATGAGAGATCACTGTGTATAATGAATCTATAGAATATATGAGAGATCACTCTGTGTATAATGAATCTATAGAATATATGAGAGATCACTCTGTGTATAATGAATCTATAGAATATATGAGAGATCACTCTGTATAATGAATCTATAGAATATATGAGAGATCACTCTGTATAATGAATCTATAGAATATATGAGAGATCACTGTGTATAATGAATCTATAGAATATATGAGAGATCACTGTGTATAATGAATCTATAGAATATATGAGAGATCACTGTGTATAATGAATCTATAGGATATATGAGAGATCACTGTGTATAATGGATCTATAGGATATAGGAGAAGTGGGTGAGAAGCATTTAGTACACATGTCCACAGTGACATTCACCCGGCACAGCAGAGGTCCCCGGTGAAGTCACCTGCACTAACATGTCACAGATGTAGCAGAGCTGTCTGGTGCAAAATTGGAAAATATGATGATAATTAACGCAGTGAAAGTTTGTGCAAAATGTGTGGTGAGAAGCTGATGTCAGCGGAGGAGCTGTGCTCCCGTCCCCTAATCCCTTCCTCTGTTCCCATCCCCTGCTCCCGCCTTGTGCTTCCGTCCCCTGCTCCCGTCTCTGTGCTCCCGTCCCCTGCTCCCATCCTCTGTTCCCATCCCCTGCTCCCGCCCTGTGCTCCCGTCACCCTGCGCCTGTCCCCTGATCCCGCCCCGTGCTCCCGTCCCCTGCTTCCACCCTGTGCTCCCGTCACCCTGCGCCTGTCCCCTGATCCCGCCCGTGCTCCCGTCCTCTGTTCCCATCTCCTGCTCTTGCCCTCTGCTCCCGTCACCCTGCGCCTGTCCCCTGATCCCGCCCCGTGCTCCCGTCCCCTGCTCCCGTCCCCTGCTTCCGCCCTGTGCTCCCGTCCCCTGCTCCTGTCCCCTGATCCTGCCCCGTGCTCCCGTCCCCTGCTCCCATCACCATGCTCCTGTCTCCTGCTTCCGCCCTGTGCTCCCGTCCCCTGCTCCCGTCCCCTGCTCCAGTCCTGTCCCCTGCTCCCTTCCTCTGCTCCCCTCACCCTGCTCCCTTCCTCTGTTCCCGTCACCCTGCTCCCGTCCCCTACTCTCGGCCCCTGCTCCCGTCCCCCTGCTCCCGTTCCCCTGCTCCCTTCCTCTGCTCCCGCCCTGTGCTCCCGTCCCCTACTGCAGTCCTGTCCCCTGCTCCCTTCCTCTGCTCCCATCACCCTGCTCCCTTCCTCTGCTCCCGTCACCCTGCTCACGTCACCCTGCTCCCGTCACCCTGCTCCCGTCACCCTGCTCCCGTCACCCTGCTCCCATTGCAGCGTACTCAAGTTAGGGTTAATAGTGTTCTTGGGTGTGGTAGTGCAATGGTGACCACTAACCTGAGACAGGCTGACTCTCTGGCAGGTAGTTGTAGATAGAGTTCGTGACGCCAGTGCCAAGTAACGGTGGCACGCCGTTTGCTGATAGTAGGAATAACTGAGGGACCACGTTATGATAAAACAGAACTTGAACTTTACTGAAGTACTTGTTGGTTATCATACACGGACATAGATGGAAGCGCAGTTCCTTTGAAGACGGTTGGTTTCAGTAAGTTACAGGTTACAGTACATACGGCAGTCTCTGACATAGCAAGGTGATCACAGAGGGTTAACACACAGGACTCTTACAGTACAGGCGGCTTGCACTCTCTACCTGTCTGATCCTGGAACATGGACACTTTCCTCCAAGGCCCCAATGCCCTCAATCTGGCGTATATCCTTGGGTCAACAATTACTGAGTACCTCCTCTGGTATTTGTAGTACCTCTTGCTTTCTCTGTACTTGGCTCTGCCTCTCTCAGCTTCCTCCTACTGTAAATACGGACTCAGGAGGGGAACCTTCTCCTTGGATCTGGAACCCGGTTACAGGGACTGAAATGCCCTCTCCTAGTAGGCAGGCTCCAGGCCTGCTCTGCCTTCACAGGCTCATGGCCTGGGCTTGACTTTACAGGCTCAAGGCCTGGGCTTAGACTCCTACAGGCTCAAGGCCTGGGCTTCAACTCCTTGTGCCTTCCCTGACTGGGCCTTATATAACCTAGGGCTCCCTAGCTCCCTCTAGTGACTAGAGCTGGAATGAGATCCCTAGCAGGCCTGCACATGCAATACTCACAGTAACAGGGAAGTACATAGCATTACCTTACATCTGAAGATTATTTATACCAACCTCCCCATAAATAAAGGGGAAACTACAGCACACCAGTGACCCTTCTGTAGTGACGGGCATTACAGCTCCCGTACACTACACCATCACCCTGCTCCCGTCCCCTGCTCCCGTCACCCTGCTCCCGTCACCCTGCTCCCGTCACCCTGCTCCCGTCACCCTGCTCCCATCCTGTGCTCCCGTCACCCTGCTCCCATCCTGTGCTCCCGTCACCCTGCTCCCGTCCCGTGCTCCCGCCCTGTGCTCCCGTCACCCTGCTCCCGTCACCCTGCTCCCGTCACCCTGCTCCCGTCACCCTGCTCCCATCCTGTGCTCCTGTCACCCTGCTCCCGTCCCCCCGTCCCGTGCTCCCGTCAACCTGCTCCCGTCCCCTGCTCCCATCCTGTGCTCCCGTCACCCTGCTCCTGTCACCCTGCTCCCTTCCCCTGCTGCTTCTCTCTGTTACCAGCCATTCCAGATTGTGGAGAAGCTGACTCTAGGACAAGAAAGTACGATTTATTCCCAGTTGTCAGCCACGTCAGGCTGAGTGCAGGATGATTGGGAGTCCTGCTCAGTTTTGGGGATGTGCAGCAGGCGGGCGCGGAAACTTTTATCATATGTCAGTAGAGGCCGTTGGTTGTATCTTTTTTTTTTTGTGTAAGGCTGTTGTCAGGAAGCCGGGAGGCAATGAAGGGGTTAATATAGAGTCAACAAACAAGCCTGGCAGTGATGACTGCCTTCATGGGGCTGGGGGCCCCTCACTGGTAATTATCAGCGGCTGTCAGGAGGGTCTCTATGACAGGGACCTCATTACGCAGGAATTCCACATCCCCCGGAACAATAAGCGGGAGCCTCATTATTCGTGCAGACCCCCTGAGCCGGAGGTGGGCCGGGCCCCTCGCTTTCATAGTGCCTGCGCCTCCACAATACAAACACTCTCACATAATGCAGATTACAGGCACATCCATATCAAAGTGTGTGTCATATCTGCCACCGCGCCAACATGGGAGAGCGCCTCTCAAGGACGCCAGCATTCATCTTCAATGGATCCGCACCAGGCACTTTCATCACAGGCAGCGGAGAAGGAGCAGCGCAACAAAAATAGAAAAAAATCCGGAAAACACGGGAAATTCACAGCAATATTCCAGAGAATACAGACGCTGCTTCCAAAATGGAGGTCGTGTCGAGCTGGGCGACGCAAAAAGTCCGGCGGTCAGACTTCTGTAGAAGATCCTCGCATAAGGAAAAGTTCTACAACTTCCTAATGGGCTTTGCATTTCACTTTGTTTTAAATATCTCTGATTACTGTCAGTGAATAAAGTGAAAACAGCAACGTATCAAATTTACAAATCGTGCCATGCCAGCTTTAGTTTTAAAAAATGTCGCAAGACCCTTTTTGCAACTTTTTAAAACCCTGTGGGACAATATTTTGTCACACGAGTGTTTTTGCATCCTCGCCACTTGTAAAAAAAAGGACACACCCCACCGCGTCACGAGCATGTTCCTTGATAAAGGACCCTGATAGATTTGAATATATATAGTGATGTCATCGATGGGGCGGGGCTGTGCTCATCCGTGATGTCACCATGGTAGAGCGTATCTAAATGTGAATTGGCTGCTGCGGTATTTTTGGGGGTAGTGACCGACTGATCCTTTAATGAATCCCCGCTGTGTGATCCGGGGGTCCAGCTCCACGTGACTCATGTTTAGCGCCTCGTTCACACCTTTCTGGAGGTGTTAGGTCTCCGGCGCTCGTGTACCGCCACACGCCTCCTAATTGCTCTCCAGTTGAGCCTCAGCTCCAGGGTCAATTAGAAAAGCTCAAGTCAATGAATTGGAAGAAGTGAAGTAATTGCTAATCCATTGTTGGTGCAGCCTAATTGCTCGGAGGCGCAGGAGCGCGGAGCCGGGGACCCGCAGGTGGAGCGCGTCTCATCATCTCATTATGGAGTTGTCAGGAATTCAGGGACGAGTGTAAACAACTCTATGTAGGCGGATGTTATTAATGGCAACGAAGTGCAAGTAACATCTGGAAAGCATCGCTATCCCCCGGATTACAAATAGTGTGCTGTTTATAGTTGTCACAGCCCCGCCCCCTGATACTGACATCACTGAAATAAGTACATGTGATCAGACATGAGACCCACACACCTTATACTACAGGAAGATCTATTTATTACTTCTGACAACCTGACTGTATATAATGTCTGAGAGGTAGTCACAGCCCCGCCCCCTGCTGATGACATCACTGATATAATGACATGTGATCAGACATGAGACCCACACACCTTATACTACCGGAACATCTATTACTGCTGACAACCTGCCTGTGTATCATATCTGAGAAGTAGTCACAGCTCCGCCCCCATTTTATGATGCAGCATGCCGGGCCGCAGGGGCAACATGTGAGGGGGCCGATGGGGTTAGTAGTTCCTTTGTAGTCAAAATAACGGAAATAAATTGGTCTAAGTAGCAGGACCCCAAATGCTGTTACGCATTTCTACCCGGGGGAGCAAAACCTGCCCATGTGATCAGTTGCTAACAGCAATCCCCAGCAAAATATGCATACAATGGAGGATGCCCACAACGGACCACATGTAAGACAAATGGGCATAAAAACTGAAAACCACTGAAAATAGTGCACTACAATGGTAAATGCAATTGACAATATATGGATAAACCTTCACGCTGATATTAAAATTAGAGAGTTCGCCAATATATTCTTATATCAAGAACATACGGGAGCCCGCGCGCCCCGTCAAGGTCTCTCAGGGTGGCGTGGGACCCAACGCTAAACTACCTTTGCCATATGGGCAATTACAGATAGGGGAATAAAGTCTGACACACAGCCAGCAGCTGCCAGTTACCTCCAGCGGCACATGAGCCCATTATAGGTGGGACTCACAGCCTCCTCCCATTGTATGTATGATTTCATGCTGAAGGTAACTGGGAGCTGCTGGCTGTGTGTCGGACTTTATGCACCGATCATAAACGGTCCATAAGGCATAGGTAGGTAAGTGTCCCCACACTTAGGGACCTTGACGAGGTGCGCGGGCTCCGGTATGTTCTTGATATAAGAATATATTGGCGAACGGTCTCATTTTAATATCAGCATGAGGGTTTAGCCATATATTGTCAATTGCATTTACCATTGTAGTGCACCACTTTCAGTGATTTTCTATAGTAGTTCATTTACTCACGGTTAGCAAAGCCTCCCTGGGCCGGCCGTGCAGTGGATAGGAAGACAGCACTAAATCCTCCAGGGCACTGTCTATTGCAGGGAACACCAGCCAGATGGAAGTTAAGGTGCCCTTAATAGTATAGGTGTTTAAGGTGCTTTGGTGGCTTGGCCCCTGTGTTCGTGACGCCAGCACCGTAAGGTGCAAATGTTGAGAGTAGTAGAAAGAATGAGGAGTCAGTTGTAGTAGAAAACAGTTGAACATTTACCGAATCAATAGTCTCAGGGCAGTTGTTACAGTTCATCAATACAGCAAAAGCAATAATCCATATGTTGGTTTAACTGGATTTCCTTTTAACAGGTCTGGCAATTGTCAGTGGAGGAGTTCTCTCAAGACTTTAGTTTTAACAAGCAGAATGACACTTCTTGCTTAAATAGTTTTGCACCAAGTCCATTCTCTAGCACCCAGGTACTCAATATAATGGTTTCCTTACTTTATGTTGAGCAATCCAATACGGACATTCCCCCTCATGGCAGGCAAACTCTCTGCTACATTATTTAATATAGGATGCTCTCCTGAAGTATTCAGGTTCACTATGTCCCAGAAGGCATTTAGTGAAAAGGGATAATTCTGCACACTAATCATCCAGTTGTGTCCAGGTATCTTTGGCTAGACTCAGCTCTAATCTTCACTAGACTTGCTTTATATTCAGACATAGATAGAGATGAGCGAACTTTAAAAAATAGTTCGGCGTTCGGGTTGTGGTAATCGCCGCATCCCGTTATGGATTCCACTACCGCGGACTATCCCGGCATATGGAATCCATAAGGGGGACCTGAACTGTTGAACAGCCGAAGGACCAGGGGTGACGTCACCGTCATGTGATCATTGCAGGGGGCGTGGCTCAGCACGGGATCAAATCCAGTTCGGGTTCGTGGAAGCCGCCCCTAATGGATTCCATATGCCGGGATAGTCCGCGGTAGTGGAATCCATAACGGAATGCGGCGATTACCACAACCCGAACGCCGAACTTTTTTTTAAAGTTCGCTCATCTCTAGACATAGACTTACTTGTCTGTGCTGTGGTAAATACTTTGTCCTCTCTAGGTCTGATCAGGGCCAAGAGGAAAGAAAGGCAGCGACATCTTGGACTGAGAATGCCTTTCTCCTCCTTACACTTCCTTTTCCTCTCTTTTCTTTTCCTACTTCCTCTCCAACTACTCTGAATCAGCAAACCCCAGCTATATATAGTATGTGGCGCCAGCACCACCTAGGGGCCAAAAGAGGTAATGACAATGCCAGCCTGATATAAGGAAATACAGTACATTAAATATGACATTTAGGCGCAAACTTTTAAAGTGCCCACATATAGCACATAGTGGACACTGCATCGACATCATTGATATAATGACATTGTGATCAGACATAAGATCCACACATTGTACAGTATAAGTACCTTCCATGTGGTCATACGTGTGCTCCTGTACATACATGTGCGTACCGCTATCTCTCCGGAGACCACAGATCTGCAGGACGATGGACTTCATTAGCCACTGACAGGATTACTCATTAAAGCTGCGACACCTGATAAATTTATCTGTAAATAATTAAAAACCCTGCAGGAATAAACAGAAACATAATCATCCCCCGCGCCGCTGATCTCCGGACAAGAGAGGTAACGCTGTGCACTCCGTAATTAAGACGAGCCGACTCCCCTATTATTCCACAGATCACAGTATTCCATGTGTAAATGTGAGGTAGCAGAGCCGGCAATGTGACATGCACATTTATAGTAATGTAGTAGAGGTCACCTGCAGTCCTATGTAACACCACAGATAACACAGTGATATCTCTCTGAGTACAGATAATGCAGTAGATGTCACCTGCAGTCCTATGTAACACCACAGATAACACAGTGATATCTCTCTGAGTACAGATAATGTAGTAGATGTCACCTGCAGTCCTATGTAACACCACAGATAACACAGTGATAACTCTCTGAGTACAGATAATGTAGTATATGTCACCTGCAGTCCTATGTAACACCACAGATAACACAGTGATAACTCTCTGAGTACAGATAATGTAGTATATGTTACCTGCAGTCCTATGTAACACCACAGATAACACAGTGATATCTCTCTGAGTACAGATAATGCAGTAGATGTCACCTGCAGTCCTATGTAACACCACAGATAACACAGTGATAACTCTCTGAGTACAGATAATGTAGTAAATGTCACCTGCAGTCCTATGTAACACCACAGATAACACAGTGATATCTCTCTGAGTACAGATAATGTAGTAGATGTCACCTGCAGTCCTATGTAACACCACAGATAACAGTGATATCTCTCTGAGTACAGATAATGTAGTAGATGTCACCTGCAGTCCTATGTAACACCACGGATAATGATAACTCTCCTAGTACAGATAATGTAGTAGATGTCACCTGCAGTCCTATGTAACACCACAGATAACACAGTGATATCTCTCTGAGTACAGATAATGTAGTAGATGTTACCTGCAGTCCTATGTAACACCACAGATAACACAGTGATAGCTCTCTGAGTACAGATAATGGAGTAGATGTCACCTGCAGTCCTATGTAACACCACAGATGACACAGTGATAACTCTCTGAGTACAGATAATGAAGTAGATGTCACCTGCAGTCCTATGTAACACCACAGATAACACAGTGATAGCTCTCTGAGTACAGATAATGTAGTAGATGTCACCTGCAGTCCTATGTAACACCACAGATAACACAGTGATAACTCTCTGAGTACAGATAATGTAGTAGATGTCACCTGCAGTCCTATGTAACACCACAGATAACACAGTGATAACTATCTGAGTACAGATAATGTAGCAGATGTCACCTGCAGTCCTATGTAACACCACAGATGACACAGTGATAACTCTCTGAGTACAGATAATGTAGTAGATGTCACCTGCAGTCCTATGTAACACCACAGATAACACAGTGATATCTCTCTGAGTACAGATAATGTAGTAGATGTCACCTGCAGTCCTATGTAACACCACAGATAACACAGTGATAACTCTCTGAGTACAGATAATGTAGTAGATGTCACCTGCAGTCCTATGTAACACCACAGATAACACAGTAATATCTGTGTGCAGATAATGTAGTAGATGTCACCTGAAGTCCTATCTTGTATATAGTGATATGGACCATGCTGGTATAACCTGGGTATCTCCTGTATATGATTATATATGTACAGCCGGTATAATATAAGCTTTGTGTGTTTGGAGCTGCTGGGTGCTTCACATGTGCAGTCTTTTGGTGGAGATGTCAGCTCTCACATGATATTTATTGCTTGTGTCTGCTTCCCCAGAGGTCTCTTCTTCTTCCTGCTGTCACCAGAAGGCCATGGCTGCTGTCACTCCGCAGACTGATTTCTTGGCTACTGGAAAGTGACTTTTATAGACTCCAGTGGTCATTGTGCAAGTCAGCAGCTTCATGGAGGAAGGTCACATTCTGCTGCCATCTAAGAACATACAGAAAAGTCAGGATATATAATGAAACTGTTCACATGAAGCGGGGGTGGGGGGCCATGGCGTCCTGCATATTACAGCAACACCCCCCCCCCCCTTAGTATTAAAGCTCATCTTACAGCGCAGTCTTATGTGCACTTTTAATATCAAGCACCTACTGTAGGATTTCATACTTTACCAAAGTGGCACAGAGTATTTCAGGTTTTGTATGGAGGTGAAGGATTCAGAGTTACATAGTGGATGGAGCAGAGTCTGCAGGAGCAGCACAGAGTATTTCAGGAGATGAAGGTGCGAATCTTGTGTGAGGTGAAGGATTTAGGCCCCTTTTACACGGGCGTCATGTTTGACGCCCGAATAAGAGGCGGGTGCGTCGCGGGAATATGTGCGATTTTCCCGCGCGGGTGCAAACGTTTGTAATGCGTTTTGCACGCGCGTGAGAAAAATGTTTGGTACCCAGACCCGAAGCCGGACTTTATCACTGAAGTCCGGTTTCGGGTCTTCTGGAGAAATTAATTATTTGCCCTTATAACATGGTTATAAGGGGAAATAATAGCATTCTTAATAAAGAATGCATAGTAAAATGTGGATGAAGGGGTTAAAAATAATAAAAGTTAACTTACCTTAGCCACTTGATGGCGTAGTTGCAATCTCTCCTCTCTTTCCCAGCATCAGCTAACTAAAGGACCTGTGATGGACCATGTGATTGGACCATGTGATGTGATGTCATCACAGGTCCTTTAGTTCTTAGCTGAAGCATGAAGAGAGGAGAGATCGCAACTACGTAATCAAGTGGCTAAGGTAAGGTAACTTTTATTTTTTTTAACCCCTTCATCTTCATTTTACTAAGCATTCTTTATTAAGAATGCTATTATTTCCCCTTATAACCATGTTATAAGGGCAAATAATGAAGATCTGGTCCCGTTGCTAAGCAACCATTCGGGAAAATTGCACTGCATCCGCACTTGCTTGCAGATGCTTGCAATTTTCCCGCAGCCCCATTCACTTCTATGGGGCCTGCGTTGCGTGAAAAACGCACAATATAGAGCATGCTGCGATTTTCAGACAACGCAGAAGTGATGCGTGAAAATCACCGCTCATGTGCACAGCCCCATAGAAATGAATGGGTCCGGATTCAGTGCGGGTGCAATGCGTCCTCCTCACGTATTACACCCGCGCGGAAAACTCGCCCGTGTGAAAGGGGCCTTAGAGTTACATAGTGGCAGGAGCAGCACAGAGTATTTCAGGAGATTAAGGTGCGGATCATGTGGGAGGTGAAGGCTTAAGAGTTACATAGTGGAAGGAGCAGAGTCTGCAGGAGCAGCACAGAGGATTTCAGGAGATGAAGGTGCGGATCTTGTGGTAGGTGAAGGATTGAGAGTTACATAGTGGAAGGAGCAGAGTCTGCAGGAGCAGCACAGAGGATTTATCACAGGATTTTCTCCCACCATCCACCAGTGACCCGGCTGGGAAGTCCTGGGCTCTCCCCTCCATCTTGTCCTGCTATGGCGATGCTTTCCGTGTGTGTGGTTTTATATGGCGGCTCCCCCTGAACTCTGCGCACCGCACACAATCTCCGTATATCAGATTCAAGCAAATAAGCTCGATTTCCACGACTGTAACAGTTCCACAACCTTCTCTGAAACCCATTAAAAGTTAGTGCCCCCTCCCCCCCTTCCCTTGAAGTTTTATTGATCTAATTTCCTAGATGAGGCAAAATGTCCAATAAAGAGGAATCAGTCAATAATGAAAAATAGACAACGCGCCTCCATTAAACGCGCCGGCCCTGAATACATTACATTTCACTCCTGTTTTTTTCTTGCAGAGGCCGAGTCATTTCCATTGCCCGGTGATTGCCGAGCATCTCCTGATCGCGGATCATCCCTGGGGAGTGACCCCCCCACAGCACCGGGACGGGAGAGATGATAAAACCTGAACTCTGTCTGACTCTGTGGGGGGCTAGAGGTACAGAAGTCATGTGATATCCGATCCTTCTAAAAATCATTCTGGACATTCCAAATAAATCACAAAATCTTCTAGAAATTCCTTAGGATCTCTGCATAGTAATTGATAGCTGCTGATTATTACAGTATAATGTACCGCCACATTGTATCCGCAGTCCTTGTATCCATGTAAACCATGTCAACATGGGGAGGAGTGTGGACAGGACAGGGGTGATTTTAGAGTGAATTCACATGGGATCAGTGAAAGGGTTAATACCAAGATCCCGAATGGTCTAAGGTAGTTTAGGAAATATTACCAGCTTTCCTGGTGGTCAACTGCATTGAAGAGGTAAATGCCAAAAATACTAGTGGTTTAGGACAGTGAAGGGGTAACCTGCTGCTATATGCCAGTGAAGGGTTCAAAGGGGTTGTCCAGCCTTTACTAAGTAATGGCCTCAGGACAGGCCATGGCTAGCTGATCAGCCGAGGTCCAACACCCCGCACCCCTACCAGTCAGCTGTGACTGAACTCCAATACAGTCCCAATTTAGGCAATGGGAGCAGCTCCCTCCAATACAAGGCTGATGGGGCTGTATAGTTCCAGTGATGGCACTGTACCAGAACAACTGATGGGATGGGGTGCGGGGTGTGAACCCAGGCCAATCAGCTAGTGGTGGCCTATCCTGAGAACAGGCCCTCGTTTACTGAATGCTAGATAGCCCATTTAGTGTAAGCATCCCTGGTGGTCTAGGGCAGTGAAAAGGTAATGTATGGTCCGTGTTGGTCTTGGGCAGTGAAGGGGTTAATGTAGGCTCTCCTGGTGGTTGAAGGAGAGTGAACCGGTTAATGTAAGCATCCCTAGTTGTCTATATCCATAAATGGGTTCTGGTAAGCATCCTAGGTTGTCTAGGACAATGAGGGTTAATGTAAGCATCGCTGGTGGTCTACACCTGTGAAGGGGGTAATGAAAGTGTCCATGGCGGTCTAGGACAGTGAAGGTGCATCCCTGGTAGTCCAGGGCAGTGATTTTCAATATCCCTGGTGGTCTAGGACAGTAAAGGGGTTTTATAAACATCCTTGGTGCTTTAGGACAGTGAAGAAATTAATACAAGCATCTCTGGGGGTCTAGGTCAGTAAAAGGGGTTAAAGCAAACATTCCTCTTCCTTAAAGAGGTTGTCTGGTTTCCGGAGAAAACTGGACTGCAATAAAGAACTGATGCGTACTTATCTGGCATATCCACCACTACCTGCTGGGCCCCATTTTTCCTGCTGCAGCAGTAATATTACGTCGACAATACTTGGCCGCTGCAACAAATCACTGGCCTTTGGTGCACTGCTGAGGCCAGTGATAGGGTGCAGTGGTCAGGTGTTGTCAGTGTGATGTCACAGCAGGTAAAGGAAGAACCGGAGCGTCAGTGCTGGATCTGCCAGGTAAGTACTTATCAGTTCCAGCCTGATTCGAAGGACAACCCGTCTAATGATACAACTACGATATTACCGCTAAAAATGGATCAATGGGTCAGAGAGTTTTTGGCGCTGTACGTGAACGGAGAAGCATCCGATTCTCTTGGATATGTACAAGATAAAGCCGTTTATGGATGGCGAATGGCTGCAGATGCCGCCATGAGGGGATGGCCACGATATCGGAATCTAAGTCAAAGCTCCATGTCCGACTCGTGGTAACGATTTCTTCCATAATTTTTCCAGAGTAAAGTCAGCGCTGAACACTCACAATCTATTGGAACGACCGGATTATTGGCTCTGCTTTGTCTGACTGATCTGGAGACATGGATGACGATAAACGGAGGGGGGTGGGGGGGGGACCTAATCCTGGGTGCACGGCTCCGGCTGATGGTAGGTGAGGAAGGACAGTGCTCCCTGCGGGGATTCGGGCGCTGAGCCAAGAACATGCTCTCATACGTAATGTGCTTGATATTTCTTTTTCAATAAAATTTAATTCCATCTTGCAGCCGCGTGAGCGCAGAGCCAGCGGGGCCCCGCTGACCCGATAATTGATTAGAATCTAGGAAGGTGTTGATGAAGTGATGGACTTAATCAAGCGTCCATCTCCACCGAATTTATCACCTCCCACCC
Organism: Bufotes viridis; assembly: GCA_033119425.1. Classification (NCBI taxonomy): domain Eukaryota; kingdom Metazoa; phylum Chordata; class Amphibia; order Anura; family Bufonidae; genus Bufotes; species Bufotes viridis. Next base: position 15,380,006 of record CM065593.1, read on the forward strand.
CGCCGCACTCCTGGAGGAGGGGGGTAACAGGGCGCCTCACATACAGTCCCCTCACCATGTGCTGGGGAACGCCGTCAACTACTCACTGGTATCAGCCATGTCAGGGGAGAGGATGACTGTAGGACAGGAGAATACCGTCTATTGCCCGCTGTTATCAGCCATTTCAGGGGAGAGGATGACTGTAGGACAGGAGAATACAATCTATTGCTCCCTGTTATCAGCCATTTCAGGGGGAGGATGACTGTAGGACAGGAGAATACAGTCTATTGCCCCCTGTTATCAGCCATTTCAGGGGAGAGGATGGCTGTAGGACAGGAGAATACAGTCTATTGCCCCCTGTTATCAGCCATTTCAGTGGAGAGGATGACTGTAGGACAGGAGAATACAGTCTATTGCCCCCTGTTATCAGCCATTTCAGGGGGGAGGATGACTGTAGGACAGGAGAATACAATCTATTGCCCTCTGTTATCAGCCATTTCAGGGGGAGGATGACTGTAGGACAGGAGAATACAGTCTATTGCCCCCTGTTATCAGCCATTTCAGGGGAGAGGATGACTGTAGGACAGGAGAATACAATCTATTGCCCCCTGTTATCAGCCATTTCAGGGGAGAAGATGACTGTAGGACAGGAGAATACAGTCTATTGCCCCCTGTTATCAGCCATTTCAGTGGAGAGGATGACTGTAGGACAGGAGAATACAGTCTATTGCCCCCTGTTATCAGCCATTTCAGGGGGGAGGATGACTGTAGGACAGGAGAATACAATCTATTGCCCCCTGTTATCAGCCATTTCAGGGGAGAGGATGACTGTAGGACAGGAGAATACAATCTATTGCCCCCTGTTATCAGTCATTTCAGGGGAGAGGATGACTGTAGGACAGGAGAATACAATCTATTCCCCCTGTTATCAGCCATTTCAGGGGAGAGGATGACTGTAGGACAGGAGAATACAGTCTATTGCCCCCTGTTATCGGTAATTTCAGGGGAGAGGATGACTGTAGGACAGGAGAATACAGTCTATTGCCCCCTGTTATCAGCCATTTCAGGGGAGAGGATGACTGTAGGACAGGAGAATACAGTCTATTGCCCCCTGTTATCGGTAATTTCAGGGGAGAGGATGACTGTAGGACAGGAGAATACAGTCTATTGCCCCCTGTTATCGGTAATTTCAGGGGAGAGGATGACTGTAGGACAGGAGAATACAGTCTATTGCCCCCTGTTATCAGTAATTTCAGGGGAGAGGATGACTGTAGGACAGGAGAATACAGTCTATTGCTCCCTGTTATCAGCCATTTCAGGGGAGAGGATGACTGTAGGACAGGAGAATACAGTCTATTAACCCCTGTTATCAGCCATTTCAGGGGAGAGGATGACTGTAAGACAGGAGAATACAGTCTATTGCCCCCTGTTATCAGCCATTTCAGGAGAGAGGATGACTGTAGGACAGGAGAATACAGCCTATTGCCCCCTGTTATCAGCCATTTCAGGGGAGAGGATGACTGTAGGACAGGAGAATACAATCTATTGCCCCCTGTTATCAGCCATTTCAGGGGAGAAGATGACTGTAGGACAGGAGAATACAGTCTATTGCCCCCTGTTATCAGCCATTTCAGAGGAGAGGATGACTGTAGGACAAGAGAATACAGTCTATTGCTCCCTGTTATCGGCCATTTCAGGGGAGAGGATGACTGTAGGACAGGAGAATACAGTCTATTGCCCCCTGTTATCTGCCATTTCAGAGGAGAGGATGACTGTAGGACAGGAGAATACAGTCTATTGCCCCCTGTTATCAGCCATTTCAGGGGAGAGGATGACTGTAGGACAGGAGAATACAATCTATTACCCCCTGTTATCAGCCATTTCAGGGGGGAGGATGACTGTAGGACAGGAGAATACAGTCTATTGCCCCTTGTTATCAGCCATTTCAGGGGAGAGGATGACTGTAGGACAGGAGAATACAGTCTATTGCCCCCTGTTATCAGTCATTTCAGGGGAGAGGATGACTGTACGACAGGAGAATACAGTCTATCGCTCCCTGTTATCAGCCATTTCAGGGGAGAGGATGACTGTAGGACAGGAGAATACAGTGCATTGCACCCTGCTATCATACATTTCAGGGGAGAGGATGACTGTAGGACAGGGGAATACAGTCCATTGCACCCTGCTATCATACATTTCAGGGGAGAGGATGACTGTAGGACAGGACAATACAGTCCATTGCCCCCTGTTATCAGCCATTTCAGGGGAGAGGATGACTGTAGGACAGGAGAATACAGTCTATTGCTCCCTGTTATCAGCCATTTCAGGGGGAGCGGATGACTGTAGGACAGGAGAATACAGTCTATTGCTCCCTGTTATCAGCCATTTCAGGGGAGAGAATGACTGTAGGACAGGAGAATACAGTCTATTGCTCCCTGTTATCAGCCATTTCAGGGGAGAGGATGACTGTAGGACAGGAGAATACAGTCTATTGCCCCCTGTTATCAGCCATTTCAGGGGAGAGGATGACTGTAGGACAGGAGAATACAATCTATTGCTCCTTGTTATCAGCCATTTCAGGGGGAGGATGACTGTAGGACAGGAGAATACAGTCTATTGCCCCTGTTATCAGCCATTTCAGGGGAGAGGATGACTGTAGGACAGGAGAATACAATCTATTGCCCCCTGTTATCAGCCATTTCAGGGGAGAGGTTGACTGTAGGACAGGAGAATACAGTCTATTGCCCCCTGTTATCAGCCATTTCAGGGCAGAGGATGACTGTAGGACAGGAAAATACAATCTATTGCCCCCTGTTATCAGCCATTGCTATTGCTCCCGCTCTAGTAGATTTGGGGGTTCTTTTATGCAAGCGGGAGCCGCTCTCCACAAATAACTCCTTGAATTGGAGCCGGGGTCTCCCTGCGGATGCGGCCGCTGATTGAGGCGACTTTTCAGACCAATAAGTTTAACATGGAATTGGTTGTGATCAGCGATTCGCCGGCAGTAATGAAACACCATCACTTCTCCCTTCGGTCCCTGTTCCGCCAGGTCACCGGCTGCTGGAACCAGGGGAGTTTGGGAGCTGTGATTTATGACGGACCGCAGGATGCTGACTGCCAGAGAACAAGACCCTCATCATATCCGGATAATTCCTCCACTATAACAACCGCTCTCTGGAAATATCAGAGATGTCATAAATAAAGCGTACGATGCACAATAACATCTATCCATCCATCTATTTATATATCTAATATCTATCTATTATCTATCTATATATCTACAAACCAACAGAAAGGTGGCATGAAGTAGGATGGGCTCAACCCAAATGCAGTTGTGCTTCTATATACAGGGGAGCAGATCCTGCACTTGTGGCCCGTTGCTAATGGCGATCCCCAGCAAAAATGCATACGGTGGAGGATGCCTGCAGCGGACCACAAGTACCACAATGGACATCCTACACAAGATGGCAATAGTGTGGATGTGATAAATAATATAACAATATAGCAATAACAAACGACAAGACAGGTGCACACTGCGGTCTTACTAAGCCGCCAAACTGATGTTAAGGCTACATGCACACGACAGTTGTTTTTTGCTGTCCACAAATCGCGGATCCGTCTTCTTCCTTTTTTTTTCACATCCGTTCCGTGTGTCCGCAAATTTTGTAGGTTGTGTTTCTGTGTGTATTTCGTTTTTTTTTTGCGGATCCGCAAAAAAAACGGAAGGCTTGAACCAGTCTCTTAAAGTACCTGTACAAGTGCCCTGGTTTCCAAGCAACCATCCGCAAAAAAAAAAAAAGGTGCGGATGACGAACGGATGGCTTTTGCGGACCCATTGACTTCTATGGGTCCGCAAACCGTTTTTTGGCGACAAGAATAGGACATGCCATATTTTTTTTGCGGACGTGAAATGCGGACAGCGGACGCGGATAGGCAACGGAAGAGGCATCCGCATTTTTAAAGGATCCATAGAAATGAATGGGAAACCATCGGATCCGCAAAAAAAACGGAACGGAGGCCGTAAAAAACCACTGCCGTGTGCATGTAGGCTAAAATTGAGAGATTAGTCAACTTGTCCTGCAGTGGAGAACATGTCTTAAGCCCGAGCACCACGCCAAGGTCTCTCAAGTAGCTCGGGACCTAACACTCACCTACCTGTGTCGTATGGGCAATACCAGGGGCCAGTGGGTAAAATTACAGGAATGTATAGGCCGACTCGCAGCAGACTCCTCAGTTACCTCCAGCATGTGACCATGCCTGCAATGGAAGGAGGGAGAAGGCTGTGCGCCCCACCCAAGACTGGCTGATATGGCCCAGGCCTCACAGGTGCACCTAAATGTAGCCTGGGGATGGAAAACAGAATACATCTAATAGGAGTTTATACACCTCCAAAAAGTTATATATACACAAACCGACTGAAAGGTGGCATGAAGCAGGATGTGCTCAACCCAAAAATGCAGTTGTGCTTCTATATACAGGGGAGCAGATCCTGCACTTGTGGCCCGTTGCTAATGGCGATCCCCAGCAAAAATGCATATGGTGGAGGATGCCGGCAGCGGACCACAAGTACCATAATGGACATCCTACACAAGATGGCAATAGTGTGGATGTGATAAATAATATAACAATATAGCAATAACAAGAAAGGTCAGTTTAGGACATGGTGACTAACCTCTCAATTTTAACATCAGTTTGAGCGCTTAGTTAGACCGGAGAGTGCACCTGTCTTGTCATTTGTTATTGCTATCTATTTATCTACCTATCTACCTATCTATCTATCTATCTATCTATCTATCTATCTATCTATCTATCTATCCAAAAAAGCAAGGCAGCACTCCAAAAAATTCCAAAATTAGATGTGTATTTACTAACCCAGCGCTCCAGCAACGTTTCAATTGCTCAATGCAATCTTTATCCAGCCATGTCTCACAAGTGTTCAGTGTTACAAATATATAGGATACATGATTACATTCCAATTAATACAAATCACACATAAAGATTCATAAAACATGTATAAATAAGTGTTAAACTTTCCAAAAGGTGCATAGTGCAAAAAGTGCAGTGCAATAAATATCCTGATATAGGAATAATAACGGTGTACAAGTCATACAGTGCGCTCCATCCATAATTCCATAATTGTATAATTCCAGGTGTACAATGTAAATCAACCATGTGCACTACATTAAAATTAAGGGCATTCTCACCGTTATGGTAACCTCACATGGATCGGACCGGCGTCTTCATACCCTTAGTGCGCAACCGTTCAGGTCTCGCTATAGGTTGTGAATGCTCTCGCAGTTGCGCACTGAGAGTATGAAGACGCCGGTCCAATCCATGTGAGGTTACCATAACGGTGAGAATGCCCTTAATTTTAATGTAGTGCACATGGTTGCTTGAGAAAGGTGCCATTGGGTGCACCGAAACGTTGCTTTTTACTCGGTAAATAAACAAGAATTTTTTTCACTACTCAAGGAAGTGCTGTGGAATTTTTCCTTTGTATCTATCTATCTATCTATCTATCTATCTATCTATCTATCTATCTATCTATCTCTCTCTCTCTCTCTCTCATATCTATCTATCTATCTATCTATCTATCTATCTATCTATCTATCTATCTATCTATCTATCTAATCTATCTATCTCTCTCTCTCATATCTATCTATCTATCTATCTATCTATCTATCTATCTATCTATCTCATATCTATCTATCTATCTATCTATCTATCTCATATCTATCTATCTATCTATCTATCTATCTATCTATCTATCTCTCTCTCTCATATCTATCTATCTATCTATCTATCTATCTCCTATCTATCTATCTATCTATCTATCTATCATATCTATCTATCTCTTTCTCTCTCTCCTGGGGCAGATTACAGGATATCCCTTTATATTATGTGTTTATCTTCACTAACATATTTGCTAGAAACTTCTTGGTTATTCACATAGTGACCGTTGCCGTGCAGGCTGCAATATACGGGCCCCGGCTGTTTGTGCACTATATCACGGATGTTCACCCATTCACTGGAATGGGTCCGCAATCCGAAAGGTGCGGTGCGGAACGGAGGCGCGGAACCCCACGGAATGACTACAGGGCGCTTCCATGGCGTTTCTCTCTGTGCGCCTCTGCCCTGCAAGAATATAGAACATGTCTGCATCCGTCAGGCCACATGGATGGTGCCCGTGCATTAGGGGCCACAAATTGCAGTCCCCAATGCATGGAGCGGCCGCGAGCATGAGCCCAAAGTCTACACCCTGTCCTAGGCAATCCTTAAAGGGGATGTCTCATTTAAATCCTTAAAGAAGAAATTCCGCACCCCCCCTTCCCGTGGTACTGTTTTATTGGAGTCCCCAAGGCAAAATAATGGTCACTATTACCCTGGGTTCACACCTGAGCGTTTCTGAGATGCGTGTAAAATTGTCGCGCGTATTACAGCGCGTTTTTGCAAATAGGAAACGCGCATCATACGCGCGTTCGTGACTCTGGAGACCAATTGAAAAAGGCATATCTACACTTTAACCCTGGGTTCACACCTGAGCGTTTTACAGCGCGTTCAAACGCGCTGTAAAACGCTCAACAGATTAAAACCAATGCATCCCTATGGGAGTGGTTCACACTTGAGCGTTTTACAGCGCGTTTGAACGCGCTGTAAAACGCCCAACGCATAAACAAGTACTTGAGCTTCTTTTGGGGCGTTTGACGCGCGTTTTGTGATTGACACCACAGTAGTCAATCACAAGAAGCGCGCGTTTACTGCAGCGTTCCTATTTGCAAAAACGCGCTGAAATACGCGCGACAAAAACGCGCGTAAAACGCGCGTTTTTAGAACGCTCAGGTCTGAACCCAGGGTAACGCGTGTTAAACGCGCGTTTTACGCGCATTCCCATTGAAGTCTATGGGTGCAAACGCGCGACAAAACGCCCCAAAGAAGCTCAAGAACTTCTTTGAGCGTAGGACGTTTTACAGCGCGTTCAAACGCGCTGTAAAACGCTCAGGTGAGAACCATGCCCATAGGGAAACATGAGTTTTCTCCTGTTGAGTGTTTTACAGCGCGTTCAAACGCGCTGTAAAACGCGCAAGTGTGAACTAAGGGTTAGTCTCCATGACTTTTGTAGTGAAATAACATATACAATGTTACTATTTGTGGCCATGCAGTACAGTGATACAATGTTGCCTGTCACAACGATCTCACTTGGTGAATGGATATTATTTATCCTATACAGCACGATGACATCACCTGTGGAGACCTGTGATGTCATCAGAGCTCAGATACCAGGCTATCCAGTGGCTTCCATGCCTTCCCGCTGTTTAACCTGTCTTTTTGCCCGGTCACTCCTTGACTTATTGTCCGGGTCTCCGGAAACAGCAAAGAAAGGTTTCCAGCAGCCGCAAGCAATTAACTGCGAACGACTGCGACAATATGTGAGCGGGACGGGGGAGGGGAGGGAGGTGCAGGTAATAGGAAAGGTCAGCGCCGAACAAAATGCTTGAATCTCCCACAGAAAAAGGAAAGGGATGAAAACATTAATTGTATCCCGTCTGGCCCTTCACAGTACATTGCCCTCTCCCTAGCGCCACTTATCACCTCCCCCAGCGCCCGGCCGCCGCAGCGTAAGACAATGACGAGGGTCCGGGCCAGGGTCAAGTGTAATCAGTTTTATAGAGCTCCGATCAATAGTGGTTGGAAATAAATGCTTCTCGTCGGGTGATAGAGGAATAGTGGAAGCTTCATGAGAACCCCCCCCCCCCCCACCCCCACACACTTGTTGTGCAATGAGTTATCAAAGAAAAGCGCCATTGTGGAGGCGGATGGGGGTTATTGTTCCCTATAATGGAAATTTCTGCGCATTGTGTTTTCGTGTACTGAGACTATGCAGTCAAAGTGGACAAATCCTCCCCTCCCCCATGTAAGGGCTCCTTGCCTGCCCACCATATTGGACTTGTGCCGCCTACGCTGGCTGTTACAGTATGGTTTCTACATGGTACCAGTTGCTACAATGTAGAATCCCTAATGGCCAGATGTTCTGTACATCAGATAGGGATCTCTAGAGACCGGGCTCCACTCTTCGTGTCCCTGAACAGCAGTGATGCCCCCTTAGATGCCGCATCTGCTTGTGGGACCCAATAGTTGGTGCTCCGTCTGTTCTCATTTTGCTCAGTTTCGGTGTATTACCACAATTCTGGCGTGCATTTGACACCCCGTCATCTGTCCCCTCAGTCCTCCTACCATAGGGGAAATAAGACCAGCATTAGTGCTACCAGGTCCCTCATCCTTCTCACAGCCTATGCCAAAAGCATCTCACAGAAGGATGATGGTTCTTCATCACTGGAGCTGGAGCTCTGGAGAGCAGGACTACACCTGAAATCCAGGACTGTCCCACCAGATCTGTGACGTATTCAATATTACTTGGGTCGAGATGGCAAGGAAAGAGAAAGATAGATGGAGACAATGCTAGAACACCAAAGACCTAGACCCAAAATTGTCATGGGCCCCTAAAGACTCACTGTTACATGAGAAGACATCAGTACAATAGGCACTTGGTAGGTGGGTGCCTTGTAGAACATTAAGTTTAGGGGCCCAAGACATGCCTCTGATTAACCATCACTGAGATTTTCATGTTATGTCATAGATGTACCACAACCAAGACATCACCTAGAATTTAGATCATGGATCTGGATGATAGTCATGGTGGAACTGTTATGTCTGATAAAAGGGAGCAACAGACTGTATTCTTCTGTCCTACAGTCATCTTCTCCCCTGAAATGGCTGATAACAGGGAGCAATAGACTGTATTCTCCTGTTCTACAGTCATCCTCTCCCCTGAAATGGATGATAACAGGGGGCAATAGATTGTATTCTCCTGTCTTACAGTCATCCTCTCCCCTGAAATGGCTGATAACAGGGGGCAATAGACTGTATTCTCCTGTCCTACAGTCATCCTCTCCCCTGAAATGGCTGATAACAGGGAGCAATAGACTGTATTCTCCTGTCCTACAGTCATCCTCTCCCCTGAAATGGCTGATAACAGGGGGCAATAGACTGTATTCTCCTGTCCTACAATCATCCTCCCCCCTGAAATGGCTGACAACAGGGACAAAAGATTGTATTCTCCTGTCCTACAGTCATCCTCCCCCCTGAAATGGCTGATAACAGGGAGCAATAGACTGTATTCTCCTGTCCTACAGTCATCCTCTCCCCCTGAAATGGCTGATAACAGGGGCAATAGACTGTATTCTCCTGTCCTACAGTCATCCTCTCCCCTGAAATGGCTGATAACAGGGGGCAATAGACTGTATTCTCCTGTCCTACAGTCATCCTCTCTCCTGAAATGGCTGATAATAGGAGCAATAGACTGTATTCTCCTGTCCTACAGTCATCCTCTCCCCTGAAATGGCTGATAACAGGAGGCAATAGACTGTATTCTCCTGTCCTACAGTCATCCTCTCCCCTGAAATGGCTGATAACAGGGGCAATAGACTGTATTCTCCTGTCCTACAGTCATCCTCTCCCCTGAAATGGCTTATAACAGGGGGCAATAGATTGTATTCTCCTGTCTTACAGTCATCCTCTCCCCTGAAATGGCTTATAACAGGGGACAATAGATTGTATTCTCCTGTCCTACAGTCATCCTCTCCCCTGAAATGGCTGATAACAGGGGGCAATAGACTGTATTCTCCTGTCCTACAGTCATCCTCTCCCCTGAAATGGCTGATAACAGGGGCAATAGACTGTATTCTCCTGTCCTACAGTCATCCTCTCCCATGAAATGGCTAATAACAGGGAGCTATAGACTGTATTCTCCTGTCCTACAGTCATCCTCTCCCCTTATATTGGCTAATAACAGGGAGCTATAGACTGTACTCTCCTGTCCTACAGTCATCCTCTTCCCTGAAATGGCTGATAACAGGGAGCAATAGACTGTATTCTCCTGTCCTACAGTCATCCTCTCCCCTGAAATGGCTGATAACAGGGGCTATAGACTGTATTCTCCTGTCCTACAGTCATCCTCTCCCCTGAAATGGCTGATAACAGGGGGCAATAGATTGTATTCTCTTGTCCTACAGTCATCCTCTCCCCTGAAATGGCTGATAACAGGGGGCAATAGACTGTATTCTCCTGTCCTACAGTCATCCTCTCCCCTGAAATGGCTGATAACAGGGGGCAATAGACTGTATTCTCCTGTCCTACAGTCATCCTCTCCCATGAAATGGCTGATAACAGGGGGCAATAGACTATATTCTCCTGTCCTACAGTCATCCTCTCCCTGAAATGGCTGATAACAGGGGGCAATAGACTGTATTCTCCTGTCCTACAGTCATCCTCTCCCCTGAAATGGCTAATAACAGGGGCAATAGATTGTATTCTCCTGTCCTACAGTCATCCTCTCCCCTGAAATGGCTGATAACAGGGGCAATAGATTGTATTCTCCTGTCCTACAGTCATCCTCTCCCCTGAAATGGCTGATAACAGGAGGCAATAGCCTGTATTCTCCTGTCCTACAATCATCCTCTCTCCTGAAATGGCTGATAACAGGGAGCAATAGACTGTATTCTCCTGTCCTACAGTCATCCTCTCCCCTGAAATGGCTGATAACAGGGAGCAATAGACTGTATTCTCCTGTCCTACAGTCATCCTCTCCCCTGAAATGGCTGATAACAGGGGGCAATAGACTGTATTCTCCTGTCCTACAGTCATCCTCTCCCCTGAAATGGCTGATAACAGGGAGCAATAGATTGTATTCTCCTGTCCTACAGTCATCCTCTCTCCTGAAATGGCTGATAACAGGGGGCAATAGATTGTATTCTCCTGTCCTACAGTCATCCTCTCCCCTGAAATGGCTGATAACAGGGGGCAATAGACTGTATTCTCCTGTCCTACAGTCATCCTCTCCCCTGAAATGGCTGATAACAGGGGGCAATAGACTGTATTCTCCTGTCCTACAGTCATCCTCTCCCCTGAAATGGCTGATAACAGGGACCAATAGACTGTATTCTCCTGTCCTACAGTCATCCACTCCTCTGAAATGGCTGATAACAGGGGGCAATAGACTGTATTCTCCTGTCCTACAGTCATCCTCTCCACTGAAATGGCTGATAACAGGGAGTAATAGACTGTATTCTCCTGTCCTACAGTCATCCTCTCCCCTGAAATGGCTGATAACAGGGAGTAATAGACTGTATTCTCCTGTCCTACAGTCATCCTCTACCCTGAAATGTCTGATAACAGGGGGCAATAGACTCTATTCTCCTGTCCTACAGTCATCCTCTCCCCTGAAATGGCTGATTACAGGGGGCAATAGATTGTATTCTCCTGTCCTACAGTCATCCTCTCCCCAGAAATGGCAGATTACAGGGGGCAATAGATTGTATTCTCCTGTCCTACAGTCATCCTCTCCCCTGAAATGGCTGATAAAAGGGGGCAATAAACTGTATTCTCCTGTCCTACAGTCATCCTCTCCCCTGAAATGGCTGATAACAGGGAGCAATAGACTGTATTCTCCTGTCCTACAGTCATCCTCTCCTCTGAAATGGCTGATAACAGGGGGCAATAGACTCTATTCTTCTGTTCTACAGTCATCCTCTCCCCTGAAATGGCTGATAACAGGGGGCAATATATTGTATTATCATGTCCTACAGTCATCCTCTCCCCTGAAATAGCTGATAACAGGGGAGCAATAGATTGTATTCTCCTGTCCTACAGTCATCCTCTCCCCCTGAAATGGCTGATAACAGGGGGCAATAGACTGTATTCTCCTGTCCTACAGTCATCCTCTCCCCCTGAAATGGCTGATAACAGGGAGCAATAGATTGTATTCTCCTGTCCTACAGTCATCCTCTCCCCCTGAAATGGCTGATAACAGGGGGCAATAGACTGTATTCTCCTGTCCTACAGTCATCCTCTCCCCCTGAAATGGCTGATAACAGGAAGCAATAGACTGTATTCTCCTGTCCTACAGTCATCCTCTCCCCTGAAATGGCTGATAACAGGGAGCAATAGACTGTATTCTCCTGTCCTACAGTCATCCTCTACCCTGAAATGGCTGATAACTGGGAGCAATAGACTGTATTCTCCTGTCCTACAGTCATCCTCACCTCTGAAATGGCTGATAACAGGGGGCAATAGACTGTATTCTCCTGTCCTACATTCATCATCTCCCCTGAAATGGCTGATAACAGGGGGCAATAGACTGTATTCTCCTGTCCTACAGTCATCCTCTTCCCTGAAATGGCTGATAACACGGGGCAATAGACTGTATTCTCCTGTCCTACAGTCATCCTCTCCCCTGAAATGGCTGATAACAGGGGGCAATAGACTGTATTCTCCTGCCCTACAGTCATCCTCTCCCTGAAATGGCTGATAACAGGGGGCAATAGACTATTCTTCTGTCCTACAGTCATCCTCCCCCCTGAAATGGCTGATAACAGGGAGTAATAGACTGTATTCTCCTGTCCTACAGTCATCCTCTCCCCTGAAATGGCTGATAACAGTGATAACAGGGAGCAATAGACTGTATTCTCCTGTCCTACAGTCATCCTCTCCCCTGAAATGTCTGATAACAAGGAGTAATAGACTGTATTCTCCTGTCCTACAGTTATCCTCTCCACTGAAATGGCTGATAACAGGGGACAATAGACTGTATTCTCCTGCCCTACAGTCATCCTCTATCCTGAAATGGCTGATAACAGGGGGCAATAGATTGTATTCTCCTGTCCTACAGTCATCCTCTCCCCTGAAATGGCTGATAACAGGGGGCAATAGACTGTATTCTCCTGTCCTACAGTCATCCTCTCCCCTGAAATGGCTGATAACAGGGGGCAATAGACTGTATTCTCCTGTCCTACAGTCATCCTCTCCCCTGAAATGGCTGATAACAGGGGGCAATAGACTGTATTCTCCTGTCCTACAGTCATCCTCTCCCCTGAAATGGCTGATAACAGGGAGCAATAGACTGTATTCTCCTGTCCTACAGTCATCCTCTCCCCTGAAATGGCTGATAACAGGGAGCAATAGACTGTATTCTCCTGTCCTACAGTCATCCTCTCCCCTGAAATGGCTGATAACAGGGAGCAATAGACTGTATTCTCCTGTCCTACAGTCATCCTCTCTCCTGAAATGGCTGATAACAGGGAGCAATAGACTGTATTCTCCTGTCCTACAGTCATCCTCTCTCCTGAAATGGCTGATAACAGGGGGCAATAGACTGTATTCTCCTGTCCTACAGTCATCCTCTCTCCTGAAATGGCTGATAACAGGGGGCAATAGACTGTATTCTCCAGTCCTACAGTCATCCTCTCCCCTGAAATGGCTGATAACAGGGAGCAATAGACTGTATTCTCCTGTCCTACAGTCATCCTCTCCCCTGAAATGGCTGATAACAGGGGCAATAGATTGTATTCTCCTGTCCTACAGTCATCCTCTCCCCTGAAATGTCTGATAACAGGGGGCAATAGACTGTATTCTCCTGTCCTACAGTCATCCTCTCCCCTGAAATGGCTGATAACAGGGGCAATAGACTGTATTCTCCTGTCCTACAGTCATCCTCTCCCCTGAAATGGCTGATAACAGGGGCAATAGACTGTATTCTCCTGTCCTACAGTCATCCTCTCCCCTGAAATGGCTGATAACAGGGGGCAATAGACTGTATTCTCCTGTCCTACAGTCATCCTCTCCCCTGAAATGGCTGATAACAGGGGCAATAGACTGTATTCTCCTGTCCTACAGTCATCCTCTCCCCTGAAATGGCTGATAACAGGGGCAATAGACTGTATTCTCCTGTCCTACAGTCATCCTCTCCCCTGAAATGGCTGATAACAGGGGCAATAGACTGTATTCTCCTGTCCTACAGTCATCCTCTCCCCTGAAATGGCTGATAACAGGGAGCAATAGACTGTATTCTCCTGTCCTACAGTCATCCTCTCCCCTGAAATGGCTGATAACAGGGGGCAATAGACTGTATTCTCCTGTCCTACAGTCATCCTCTCCCCTGAAATGGCTGATAACAGGGAGCAATAGACTGTATTCTCCTGTCCTACAGTCATCCTCTCCCCTGAAATGGCTGATAACAGGGGCAATAGACTGTATTCTCCTGTCCTACAGTCATCCTCTCCCTGAAATGGCTGATAACAGGGAGCAATAGACTGTATTCTCCTGTCCTACAGTCATCCTCTCCCCTGAAATGGCTGATAACAGGGGCAATAGACTGTATTCTCCTGTCCTACAGTCATCCTCTCCCCTGAAATGGCTGATAACAGGGAGCAATAGACTGTATTCTCCTGTCCTACAGTCATCCTCTCCCCTGAAATGGCTGATAACAGGGGCAATAGACTGTATTCTCCTGTCCTACAGTCATCCTCTCCCCTGAAATGGCTGATAACAGGGGCAATAGACTGTATTCTCCTGTCCTACAGTCATCCTCTCCCCTGAAATGGCTGATAACAGGGAGCAATAGACTGTATTCTCCTGTCCTACAGTCATCCTCTCCCCTGAAATGGCTGATAACAGGGGGCAATAGACTGTATTCTCCTGTCCTACAGTCATCCTCTCCCTGAAATGGCTGATAACAGGGGCAATAGACTGTATTCTCCTGTCCTACAGTCATCCTCTCCCCTGAAATGGCTGATAACAGGGAGCAATAGACTGTATTCTCCTGTCCTACAGTCATCCTCTCCCCTGAAATGGCTGATAACAGGGAGCAATAGACTGTATTCTCCTGTCCTACAGTCATCCTCTCCCCTGAAATGGCTGATAACAGGGAGCAATAGACTGTATTCTCCTGTCCTACAGTCATCCTCTCCCTGAAATGGCTGATAACAGGGGGCAATAGACTGTATTCTCCTGTCCTACAGTCATCCTCTCCCTGAAATGGCTGATAACAGGGGCAATAGACTGTATTCTCCTGTCCTACAGTCATCCTCTCCCCTGAAATGGCTGATAACAGGGAGCAATAGACTGTATTCTCCTGTCCTACAGTCATCCTCTCCCCTGAAATGGCTGATAACAGGGGGCAATAGACTGTATTCTCCTGTCCTACAGTCATCCTCTCCCCTGAAATGGCTGATAACAGGGGCAATAGACTGTATTCTCCTGTCCTACAGTCATCCTCTCCCTGAAATGGCTGATAACAGGGAGCAATAGACTGTATTCTCCTGTCCTACAGTCATCCTCTCCCTGAAATGGCTGATAACAGGGGGCAATAGACTGTATTCTCCTGTCCTACAGTCATCCTCTCCCTGAAATGGCTGATAACAGGGAGCAATAGACTGTATTCTCCTGTCCTACAGTCATCCTCTCTCCTGAAATGGCTGATAACAGGGGGCAATAGACTGTATTCTCCTGTCCTACAGTCATCCTCTCCCCTGAAATGGCTGATAACAGGGGCAATAGACTGTATTCTCCTGTCCTACAGTCATCCTCTCCCTGAAATGGCTGATAACAGGGGGCAATAGACTGTATTCTCCTGTCCTACAGTCATCCTCTCCCCTGAAATGGCTGATAACAGGGAGCAATAGACTGTATTCTCCTGTCCTACAGTCATCCTCTCTCCTGAAATGGCTGATAACAGGGGCAATAGATTGTATTCTCCTGTCCTACAGTCATCCTCTCCCCTGAAATGGCTGATAACAGGGGGCAATAGACTGTATTCTCCTGTCCTACAGTCATCCTCTCCCCTGAAATGGCTGATAACAGGGGCAATAGACTGTATTCTCCTGTCCTACAGTCATCCTCTCCCCTGAAATGGCTGATAACAGGGAGCAATAGACTGTATTCTCCTGTCCTACAGTCATCCTCTCCCCTGAAATGGCTGATAACAGGGGCAATAGACTGTATTCTCCTGTCCTACAGTCATCCTCTCCCCTGAAATGGCTGATAACAGGGAGCAATAGACTGTATTCTCCTGTCCTACAGTCATCCTCTCCCCTGAAATGGCTGATAACAGGGGGCAATAGACTGTATTCTCCTGTCCTACAGTCATCCTCTCCCCTGAAATGGCTGATAACAGGGAGCAATAGACTGTATTCTCCTGTCCTACAGTCATCCTCTCCCCTGAAATGGCTGATAACAGGGAGCAATAGACTGTATTCTCCTGTCCTACAGTCATCCTCTCCCCTGAAATGGCTGATAACAGGGGGCAATAGACTGTATTCTCCTGTCCTACAGTCATCCTCTCCCCTGAAATGGCTGATAACAGGGGGCAATAGACTGTATTCTCCTGTCCTACAGTCATCCTCTCCCCTGAAATGGCTGATAACAGGGGCAATAGACTGTATTCTCCTGTCCTACAGTCATCCTCTCCCCTGAAATGGCTGATAACAGGGGGCAATAGGCTGTATTCTCCTGTCCTACAGTCATCCTCTCCCCTGAAATGGCTGATAACAGGGGCAATAGGCTGTATTCTCCTGTCCTACAGTCATCCTCTCCCCTGAAATGGCTGATAACAGGGAGCAATAGACTGTATTCTCCTGTCCTACAGTCATCCTCTCCCCTGAAATGGCTGATAACAGGGAGCAATAGACTGTATTCTCCTGTCCTACAGTCATCCTCTCCCCTGAAATGGCTGATAACAGGGAGCAATAGACTGTATTCTCCTGTCCTACAGTCATCCTCTCCCCTGAAATGGCTGATAACAGGGAGC
Organism: Bufotes viridis; assembly: GCA_033119425.1. Taxonomy (NCBI): domain Eukaryota; kingdom Metazoa; phylum Chordata; class Amphibia; order Anura; family Bufonidae; genus Bufotes; species Bufotes viridis. Next base: position 15,396,624 of record CM065593.1, read on the forward strand.
AATAGACTGTATTCTCCTGTCCTACAGTCATCCTCTCCCTGAAATGGCTGATAACAGGGGCAATAGACTGTATTCTCCTGTCCTGCAGTCATCCTCTCCCCTGAAATGGCTGATAACAGGGGCAATAGACTGTATTCTCCTGTCCTACAGTCATCCTCTCCCCTGAAATGGCTGATAACAGGGGGCAATAGACTGTATTCTCCTGTCCTACAGTCATCCTCTCCCCTGAAATGGCTGATAACAGGGGGCAATAGACTGTATTCTCCTGTCCTACAGTCATCCTCTCCCCTGAAATGGCTGATAACAGGGGCAATAGACTGTATTCTCCTGTCCTACAGTCATCCTCTCCCCTGAAATGGCTGATAACAGGGGGCAATAGACTGTATTCTCCTGTCCTACAGTCATCCTCTCCCCTGAAATGGCTGATAACAGGGAGCAATAGACTGTATTCTCCTGTCCTACAGTCATCCTCTCCCCTGAAATGGCTGATAACAGGGGCAATAGACTGTATTCTCCTGTCCTACAGTCATCCTCTCCCCTGAAATGGCTGATAACAGGGGGCAATAGACTGTATTCTCCTGTCCTACAGTCATCCTCTCCCCTGAAATGGCTGATAACAGGGAGCAATAGACTGTATTCTCCTGTCCTACAGTCATCCTCTCTCCCTGAAATGGCTGATAACAGGGGCAATAGACTGTATTCTCCTGTCCTACAGTCATCCTCTCCCTGAAATGGCTGATAACAGGGGCAATAGACTGTATTCTCCTGTCCTACAGTCATCCTCTCCCCTGAAATGGCTGATAACAGGGGGCAATAGACTGTATTCTCCTGTCCTACAGTCATCCTCTCCCTGAAATGGCTGATAACAGGGAGCAATAGACTGTATTCTCCTGTCCTACAGTCATCCTCTCCCCTGAAATGGCTGATAACAGGGAGCAATAGGCTGTATTCTCCTGTCCTACAGTCATCCTCTCCCTGAAATGGCTGATAACAGGGAGCAATAGACTGTATTCTCCTGTCCTACAGTCATCCTCTCCCTGAAATGGCTGATAACAGGGAGCAATAGACTGTATTCTCCTGTCCTACAGTCATCCTCTCCCCTGAAATGGCTTTGATAACAGGGAGCAATAGACTGTATTCTCCTGTCCTACAGTCATCCTCTCCCCTGAAATGGCTGATAACAGGGGCAATAGACTGTATTCTCCTGTCCTACAGTCATCCTCTCCCCTGAAATGGCTGATAACAGGAGGCAATAGACTGTATTCTCCTGTCCTACAGTCATCCTCTCCCTGAAATGGCTGATAACAGGGGGCAATAGACTGTATTCTCCTGTCCTACAGTCATCCTCTCCCTGAAATGGCTGATAACAGGGAGCAATAGACTGTATTCTCCTGTCCTACAGTCATCCTCTCCCCTGAAATGGCTGATAACAGGGGGCAATAGACTGTATTCTCCTGTCCTACAGTCATCCTCTCCCCTGAAATGGCTGATAACAGGGGCAATAGACTGTATTCTCCTGTCCTACAGTCATCCTCTCCCCTGAAATGGCTGATAACAGGGAGCAATAGACTGTATTCTCCTGTCCTACAGTCATCCTCTCCCCTGAAATGGCTGATAACAGGGGGCAATAGACTGTATTCTCCTGTCCTACAGTCATCCTCTCCCCTGAAATGGCTGATAACAGGGGGCAATAGACTGTATTCTCCTGTCCTACAGTCATCCTCTCCCTGAAATGGCTGATAACAGGAGGGCAATAGACTGTATTCTCCTGTCCTACAGTCATCCTCTCCCCTGAAATGGCTGATAACAGGGGCAATAGGCTGTATTCTCCTGTCCTACAGTCATCCTCTCCCCTGAAATGGCTGATAACAGGGGCAATAGACTGTATTCTCCTGTCCTACAGTCATCCTCTCCCCTGAAATGGCTGATAACAGGGGGCAATAGACTGTATTCTCCTGTCCTACAGTCATCCTCTCTCCCTGAAATGGCTGATAACAGGGGGCAATAGACTGTATTCTCCTGTCCTACAGTCATCCTCTCCCCTGAAATGGCTGATAACAGGGGGCAATAGACTGTATTCTCCTGTCCTACAGTCATCCTCTCCCCTGAAATGGCTGATAACAGGGGGTAATAGACTGTATTCTCCTGTCCTACAGTCATCCTCTCCCTGAAATGGCTGATAACAGGGAGCAATAGACTGTATTCTCCTGTCCTACAGTCATCCTCTCCCCTGAAATGGCTGATAACAGGGGCAATAGACTGTATTCTCCTGTCCTGCAGTCATCCTCTCCCCTGAAATGGCTGATAACAGGGAGCAATAGACTGTATTCTCCTGTCCTGCAGTCATCCTCTCTCCTGAAATGGCTGATAACAGGGGCAATGGGCTGTATTCTCCTGTCCTACAGTCATCCTCTCTCCCTGAAATGGCTGATAACAGGGGGCAATAGACTGTATTCTCCTGTCCTACAGTCATCCTCTCCCCTGAAATGGCTGATAACAGGGAGCAATAGACTGTATTCTCCTGTCCTACAGTCATCCTCTCCCTGAAATGGCTGATAACAGGGGGCAATAGACTGTATTCTCCTGTCCTACAGTCATCCTCTCCCCTGAAATGGCTGATAACAGGGAGCAATGGAGCTGTATTCTCCTGTCCTACAGTCATCCTCTCCCCTGAAATGGCTGATAACAGGGGGCAATAGACTGTATTCTCTGTCCTACAGTCATCCTCTCCCCTGAAATGGCTGATAACAGGGGCAATGAGACTGTATTCTCCTGTCCTACAGTCATCCTCTCCCCTGAAATGGCTGATAACAGGGGCAATAGACTGTATTCTCCTGTCCTACAGTCATCCTCTCCCCTGAAATGGCTGATAACAGGGGCAATAGACTGTATTCTCCTGTCCTACAGTCATCCTCTCCCCTGAAATGGCTGATAACAGGGAGCAATAGACTATATTCTCCTGTCCTACAGTCATCCTCTCCCCTGAATATGGCTGATAACAGGGGCAATAGACTGTATTCTCCTGTCCTACAGTCATCCTCTCCCCTGAAATGGCTGATAACAGGGGCAATAGACTGTATTCTCCTGTCCTACAGTCATCCTCTCCCCTGAAATGGCTGATAACAGGGGGCAATAGACTTGTATTCTCCTGTCCTACAGTCATCCTCTCCCTGAAATGGCTGATAACGAGGGCAATAGACTGTATTCTCCTGTCCTACAGTCATCCTCTCCTGAAATGGCTGATAACAGGGGCAATAGACTGTATTCTCCTGTCCTACAGTCATCCTCTCCCCTGAAATGGCTGATAACAGGGGCAATAGGCTGTATTCTCCTGTCCTACAGTCATCCTCTCCCCTGAAATGGCTGATAACAGGGGCAATAGACTGTATTCTCCTGTCCTACAGTCATCCTCTCCCCCTGAAATGGCTGATAACAGGGGGCAATAGGCTGTATTCTCCTGTCCTACAGTCATCCTCTCCCCTGAAATGGCTGATAACAGGGAGCAATAGACTGTATTCTCCTGTCCTACAGTCATCCTCTCCCTGAAATGGCTGATAACAGGGAGCAATAGACTGTATTCTCCTGTCCTACAGTCATCCTCTCCCCTGAAATGGCTGATAACAGGGAGCAATAGACTGTATTCTCCTGTCCTACAGTCATCCTCTCCCCTGAAATGGCTGATAACAGGGGGCAATAGACTGTATTCTCCTGTCCTACAGTCATCCTCTCCCTGAAATGGCTGATAACAGGGAGCAATAGACTGTATTCTCCTGTCCTACAGTCATCCTCTCCCCTGAAATGGCTGATAACAGGGGCAATAGACTGTATTCTCCTGTCCTACAGTCATCCTCTCCCCTGAAATGGCTGATAACAGGGGGCAATAGACTGTATTCTCCTGTCCTACAGTCATCCTCTCCCCTGAAATGGCTGATAACAGGGAGCAATAGACTGTATTCTCCTGTCCTACAGTCATCCTCTCCCCTGAAATGGCTGATAACAGGGGCAATAGACTGTATTCTCCTGTCCTACAGTCATCCTCTCCCCTGAAATGGCTGATAACAGGGGCAATAGACTGTATTCTCCTGTCCTACAGTCATCCTCTCCCTGAAATGGCTGATAACAGGGAGCAATAGACTGTATTCTCCTGTCCTACAGTCATCCTCTCCCTGAAGTGGCTGATAACAGGGAGCAATAGACTGTATTCTCCTGTCCTACAGTCATCCTCTCCTCTGAAATGGCTGATAACAGGGGGCAATAGACTGTATTCTCCTGTCCTACAGTCATCCTCTCCCCTGAAATGGCTGATAACAGGGGGCAATAGACTGTATTCTCCTGTCCTACAGTCATCACCTCTCCTGAAATGGCTGATAACAGGGGCAATAGGACTGTATTCTCCTGTCCTACAGTCATCCTCTCCCTGAAATGGCTGATAACAGGGGGCAATAGACTGTATTCTCCTGTCCTACAGTCATCCTCTCCCCTGAAATGGCTGATAACAGGGGGCAATAGACTGTATTCTCCTGTCCTACAGTCATCCTCTCCCTGAAATGGCTGATAACAGAGGGGCAATAGACTGTATTCTCCTGTCCTACAGTCATCCTCTCCCCTGAAATGGCTATGATAACAGGGGCAATAGACTGTATTCTCCTGTCCTACAGTCATCCTCTCCCCTGAAATGGCTGATAACAGGAGAGCAATAGACTGTATTCTCCTGTCCTACAGTCATCCTCTCCCTGAAATGGCTGATAACAGGGAGTAATAGACTGTATTCTCCTGTCCTACAGTCATCCTCTACCCTGAAATGGCTGATAACAGGGGGCAATAGACTGTATTCTCCTGTCCTACAGTCATCCTCTCCCCTGAAATGGCTGATAACAGGGGCAATAGGCTGTATTCTCCTGTCCTACAGTCATCCTCTCCCTGAAATGGCTGATAACAGGGAGCAATAGACTGTATTCTCCTGTCCTACAGTCATCCTCTCCCCTGAAATGGCTGATAACAGGGGCAATAGACTGTATTCTCCTGTCCTACAGTCATCACTCTCCCCTGAAATGGCTGATAACAGGGAGCAATAGGACTGTATTCTCCTGTCCTACAGTCATCCTCTCCTCTGAAATGGCTGATAACAGGGGCAATAGGACTATATTCTCCTGTCCTACAGTCATCCTCTCCCCTGAAATGGCTGATAACAGGGAGCAATAGACTGTATTCTCCTGTCCTACAGTCATCCTCTCCCCTGAAATGGCTGATAACAGGGAGCAATAGACTGTATTCTCCTGTCCTACAGTCATCCTCTCCCCTGAAATGGCTGATAACAGGAGCAATAGACTGTATTCTCCTGTCCTACAGTCATCCTCTCCCTGAAATGGCTGATAACAGGGGGCAATAGACTGTATTCTCCTGTCCTACAGTCATCCTCTCCTGAAATGGCTGATAACAGGGGCAATAGACTGTATTCTCCTGTCCTACAGTCATCCTCTCCCCTGAAATGGCTGATAACAGGAGGCAATAGACTGTATTCTCCTGTCCTACAGTCATCCTCTCCCCTGAAATGGCTGATAACAGGGAGCAATAGACTGTATTCTCCTGTCCTACAGTCATCCTCTCCCCTGAAAATGGCTGATAACAGGGGGCAATAGACTGTATTCTCCTGTCCTACAGTCATCCTCTCCCCTGAAATGGCTGATAACAGGAGGCAATAGACTGTATTCTCCTGTCCTACAGTCATCCTCTCCCACTGAAATGGCCTGATAACAGGGGCAATAGACTGTATTCTCCTGTCCTACAGTCATCCTCTCCCCTGAAATGGCTGCATAACAGGAGGCAATAGACTGTATTCTCCTGTCCTGCAGTCATCCTCTCCCCTGAAATGGCTGATAACAGGGGGCAATAGACTGTATTCTCCTGTCCTACAGTCATCCTCTCCCCCTGAAATGGCTGATAACAGGGGCAATAGAGCTGTATTCTCCTGTCCTACAGTCATCCTCTCCCTGAAATGGCTGATAACAGGAGCAATAGACTGTATTCTCCTGTCCTACAGTCATCCTCTCCCCTGAAATGGCTGATAACAGGGAGCAATAGACTGTATTCTCCTGTCCTACAGTCATCCTCTCCCTGAAATGGCTGATAACAGGGAGCAATGAGCTGTATTCTCCTGTCCTACAGTCATCCTCTCCCCTGAAATGGCTGATAACAGGGAGCAATAGGCTGCATTCTCCTGTCCTACAGTCATCCTCTCCCTGAAATGGCTGATAACAGGGAGCAATAGACTGTATTCTCCTGTCCTACAGTCATCCCTCTCCCCTGAAATGGCTGATAACAGGGGCAATAGACTGTATTCTCCTGTCCTACAGTCATCCTCCTCCCTGAAATGGCTGATAACAGGGAGCAATAGACTGTATTCTCCTGTCCTACAGTCATCCTCTCCCCTGAAATGGCTGATATCAGGGGCAATAGACTGTATTCTCCTGTCCTACAGTCATCCTCTCCCCTGAAATGGCTGATAACAGTAGCAGGAGCAATAGACTGTATTCTCCTGTCCTACAGTCATCCTCTCCCTGAAATGGCTTGATAACAGGGAGCAATAGACTGTATTCTCCTGTCCCTACAGTCATCCTCTACCCTGAAATGGCTGATAACAGGAAGCAATAGGCTGTATTCTCCTGTCTACAGTCATCCTCTCCCCTGAAATGGCTGATAACAGGGAGCAATAGACTGTATTCTCCTGTCCTACAGTCATCTCTCTCCTGAAATGGCTGATAACAGGGGGCAATAGACTGTATTCTCCTGTCCTACAGTCATCCTCTCCCCTGAAATGGCTGATAACAGGAGGCAATAGACTGTATTCTCCTGTCCTACAGTCATCCTCTCCCTGAAATGGCTGATAACAGGGGGCAATAGACTGTATTCTCCTGTCCTACAGTCATCCTCTCCCTGAAATGGCTGATAACAGGGGCAATAGACTGTATTCTCCTGTCCTACAGTCATCCTCTCCCTGAAATGGCTGATAACAGGGGCAATAGACTGTATTCTCCTGTCCTACAGTCATCCTCTCCTGAAATGGCTGATAACAGGGAGCAATAGACTGTATTCTCCTGTCCTACAGTCATCCTCTCCCCTGAAATGGCTGATAACAGGGAGCAATAGACTGTATTCTCCTGTCCTACAGTCATCCTCTCCTCTGAAATGGCTGATAACAGGGAGCAATAGACTGTATTCTCCTGTCCTACAGTCATCCTCTCCCCTGAAATGGCTGATAACAGGGGGCAATGGACTGTATTCTCCTGTCCTACAGTCATCCTCTCCCCTGAAATGGCTGATAACAGGGGCAATAGACTGTATTCTCCTGTCCTACAGTCATCCTCTCCCCTGAAATGGCTGATAACAGGGGGCAATAGACTGTATTCTCCTGTCCTACAGTCATCCTCTCCCCTGAAATGGCTGATAACAGGGGGCAATAGACTGTATTCTCCTGTCCTACAGTCATCCTCTCTCCTGAAATGGCTGATAACAGGGGCAATAGACTGTATTCTCCTGTCCTACAGTCATCCTCCTCCCTGAAATGGCTGATAACAGGAGGCAATAGACTGTATTCTCCTGTCCTACAGTCATCCTCTCCCCTGAAATGGCTGATAACAGGGAGCAATAGACTGTATTCTCCTGTCCTACAGTCATCCTCTCCCCTGAAATGGCTGATAACAGGGGGCAATGGGCTGTATTCTCCTGTCCTACAGTCATCCTCTCCCTGAAATGGCTGATAACAGGAGCAATAGATTGTATTCTCCTGTCCTACAGTCATCCTCTCCCCTGAAATGGCTGATAACAGGGAGCAATAGACTGTATTCTCCTGTCCTACAGTCATCCTCTCCACTGAAATGGCTGATAACAGGGGCAATAGACTGTATTCTCCTGTCCTACAGTCATCCTCTCCCTGAAATGGCTGATAACAGGGGCAATAGACTGTATTCTCCTGTCCTACAGTCATCCCTCCCCTGAAATGGCTGATAACAGGGGCAATAGACTGTATTCTCCTGTCCTACAGTCATCCTCTCTCCCTGAAATGGCTGATAACAGGGGCAATAGACTGTATTCTCCTGTCCTACAGTCATCCTCTCCCCTGAAATGGCTGATAACAGGGGAGCAATAGACTAGTATTCTCCTGTCCTACAGTCATCCTCTCCCTGAAATGGCTGATAACAGGGGCAATAGACTGTATTCTCCTGTCCTACAGTCATCCTCTCCCTGGAAATGGCTGATAACAGGGAGCAATAGACTGTATTCTCCTGTCCTACAGTCATCCTCTCCCTGAAATGGCTGATAACAGGGGGCAATAGACTGTATTCTCCTGTCCTACAGTCATCCTCTCCCTGAAATGGCTGATAACAGGGAGCAATAGACTGTATTCTCCTGTCCTACAGTCATCCTCTCCCCTGAAATGGCTGATAACAGGAGGCAATAGACTGTATTCTCCTGTCCTACAGTCATCCTCTCCCCTGAAATGGCTGATAACAGGGAGCAATAGACTGTATTCTCCTGTCCTACAGTCATCCTCTCCCCTGAAATGGCTGATAACAGGGGGCAATAGACTGTATTCTCCTGTCCTACAGTCATCCTCTCCCTGAAATGGCTGATAACAGGGAGCAATAGACTGTATTCTCCTGTCCTACAGTCATCCTCTCCCCTGAAATGGCTGATAACAGGGAGCAATAGACTGTATTCTCCTGTCCTACAGTCATCCTCTCCCTGAAATGGCTGATAACAGGGGGCAATAGACTGTATTCTCCTGTCCTACAGTCATCCTCTCCCCTGAAATGGCTGATAACAGGGGGCAATAGACTGTATTCTCCTGTCCTACAGTCATCCTCTCCCCTGAAATGGCTGATAACAGGGAGCAATGGGCTGTATTCTCCTGTCCTACAGTCATCCTCTCCCCTGAAATGGCTGATAACAGGGGGCAATAGACTGTATTCTCCTGTCCTACAGTCATCTCTCCTCTGAAATGGCTGATAACAGGGGGCAATAGACTGTATTCTCCTGTCCTACAGTCATCCTCTCCCTGAAATGGCTGATAACAGGGGACAATAGACTGTATTCTCCTGTCCTACAGTCATCCTCTCCTGAAATGGCTGATAACAGGGAGCAATAGACTGTATTCTCCTGTCCTACAGTCATCCTCTCCCCTGAAATGGCTGATAACAGGGGGCAATAGACTGTATTCTCCTGTCCTACAGTCATCCTCTCCCCTGAAATGGCTGATAACAGGGAGCAATAGACTGTATTCTCCTGTCCTACAGTCATCCTCTCCCCTGAAATGGCTGATAACAGGAGCAATAGACTGTATTCTCCTGTCCTACAGTCATCCTCTCCCCTGAAATGGCTGATAACAGGGGCAATAGAGCTGTATTCTCCTGTCCTACAGTCATCCTCTCCCTGAAATGGCTGATAACAGGGGGCAATAGACTGTATTCTCCTGTCCTACAGTCATCCTCTCCCCTGAAATGGCTGATAACAGGGGCAATGGGCTGTATTCTCCTGTCCTACAGTCATCCTCTCCCCTGAAATGGCTGATAACAGGGGCAATAGACTGTATTCTCCTGTCCTACAGTCATCCTCTCCCCTGAAATGGCTGATAACAGGGAGCAATAGACTGTATTCTCCTGTCCTACAGTCATCCTCTCTCCTGAAATGGCTGATAACAGAGGGCAATAGACTGTATTCTCCTGTCCTCAGTCATCCTCTCCCCTGAAATGGCTGATAACAGGAAGCAATAGACTGTATTCTCCTGTCCTACAGTCATCCTCTCCCCTGAAATGGCTGATAACAGGGGCAATAGACTGTATTCTCCTGTCCTACAGTCATCCTCTCCCCTGAAATGGCTGATAACAGGGAGCAATAGACTGTATTCTCCTGTCCTACAGTCATCCTCTCTCCTGAAATGGCTGATAACAGGGTGCAATAGACTGTATTCTCCTGTCCTACAGTCATCCTCTCTCCTGAAATGGCTGATAACAGGGGGCAATAGACTGTATTCTCCTGTCCTACAGTCATCCTCTCTCCTGAAATGGCTGATAACAGGGAGCAATAGACTGTATTCTCCTGTCCTACAGTCATCCTCTCCCTGAAATGGCTGATAACAGGGGGCAATGGAGCTGTATTCTCCTGTCCTACAGTCATCCTCTCCCCTGAAATGGCTGATAACAGGGGCAATAGACTGTATTCTCCTGTCCTACAGTCATCCTCTCCCTGAAATGGCTGATAACAGGGAGCAATAGACTGTATTCTCCTGTCCTACAGTCATCCTCTCTCCTGAAATGGCTGATAACAGGGAGCAATAGACTGTATTCTCCTGTCCTACAGTCATCCTCTCCCCTGAAATGGCTGATAACAGGGAGCAATAGACTGTATTCTCCTGTCCTACAGTCATCCTCTCCCTGAAATGGCTGATAACAGGGGGCAATAGACTGTATTCTCCTGTCCTACAGTCATCCTCTCCCCTGAAATGGCTGATAACAGGGGCAATAGACTGTATTCTCCTGTCCTACAGTCATCCTCTCCCCTGAAATGGCTGATAACAGGGGCAATAGACTGTATTCTCCTGTCCTACAGTCATCCTCTCTCCTGAAATGGCTGATAACAGGGGGCAATAGACTGTATTCTCCTGTCCTACAGTCATCCTCTCCCTGAAATGGCTGATAACAGGGGGCAATAGACTGTATTCTCCTGTCCTACAGTCATCCTCTCCCCCTGAAATGGCTGATAACAGGGGGCAATAGACTGTATTCTCCTGTCCTACAGTCATCCTCTCCCCTGAAATGGCTGATAACAGGGGCAATAGACTGTATTCTCCTGTCCTACAGTCATCCTCTCCCTGAAATGGCTGATAACAGGGGGCAATAGGCTGTATTCTCCTGTCCTACAGTCATCCTCTCCCTGAAATGGCTGATAACAGGAACTGGAGCAATAGACTGTATTCTCCTGTCCTACAGTCATCCTCTCCCTGAAATGGCTGATAACAGGGGGCAATAGACTGTATTCTCCTGTCCTACAGTCATCCTCTCCCTGAAATGGCTGATAACAGGGAGCAATAGACTGTATTCTCCTGTCCTACAGTCATCCTCTCCCCTGAAATGGCTGATAACAGGGGCAATAGACTGTATTCTCCTGTCCTACAGTCATCCTCTCCCCTGAAATGGCTGATAACAGGGGGCAATAGACTGTATTCTCCTGTCCTACAGTCATCCTCTCCCCTGAAATGGCTGATAACAGGAGCAATAGACTGTATTCTCCTGTCCTACAGTCATCCTCTCCCCTGAAATGGCTGATAACAGGGGGCAATAGACTATATTCTCCTGTCCTACAGTTATCCTCTCCTCTGAAATGGCTGATAACAGAGAGCAATAGACTGTATTCTCCTGTCCTACAGTCATCCTCTCCCTGAAATGGCTGATAACAGGGGCAATAGACTGTATTCTCCTGTCCTACAGTCATCCTCTCCCCTGAAATGGCTGATAACAGGGGCAATAGACTGTATTCTCCTGTCCTACAGTCATCCTCTCCCCTGAAATGGCTGATAACAGGGAGCAATAGAGCTGTATTCTCCTGTCCTACAGTCATCCTCTCTCCTGAAATGGCTGATAACAGGGGCAATAGACTGTATTCTCCTGTCCTACAGTCATCCTCTCCCTGAAATGGCTGATAACAGGGAGCAATAGACTGTATTCTCCTGTCCTACAGTCATCCTCTCTCCTGAAATGGCTGATAACAGGGGGCAATAGACTGTATTCTCCTGTCCTACAGTCATCCTCTCCCCTGAAATGGCTGATAACAGGGAGCAATAGACTGTATTCTCCTGTCCTACAGTCATCCTCTCTCCTGAAATGGCTGATAACAGGGGGCAATAGACTGTATTCTCCTGTCCTACAGTCATCCTCTCCCTGAAATGGCTGATAACAGGGAGCAATAGACTGTATTCTCCTGTCCTACAGTCATCCTCTCCCTGAAATGGCTGATAACAGGGAGCAATAGACTGTATTCTCCTGTCCTACAGTCATCCTCTCTCCTGAAATGGCTGATAACAGGGAGCAATAGACTGTATTCTCCTGTCCTACAGTCATCCTCTCTCCTGAAATGGCTGATAACAGGGAGCAATAGACTGTATTCTCCTGTCCTACAGTCATCCTCTCCCTGAAATGGCTGATAACAGGGGGCAATAGACTGTATTCTCCTGTCCTACAGTCATCCTCTCCCTGAAATGGCTGATAACAGGGAGCAATAGACTGTATTCTCCTGTCCTACAGTCATCCTCTCCACTGAAATGGCTGATAACAGGGAGCAATAGACTGTATTCTCCTGTCCTACAGTCATCCTCTACCCTGAAATGGCTGATAACAGGGAGCAATAGACTGTATTCTCCTGTCCTACAGTCATCCTCTCCCCTGAAATGGCTGATAACAGGGGCAATAGACTGTATTCTCCTGTCCTACAGTCATCCTCTTCCCTGAAATGGCTGATAACAGGGGGCAATAGACTGTATTCTCCTGTCCTACAGTCATCCTCTCCCCTGAAATGGCTGATAACAGGGGCAATAGACTGTATTCTCCTGCCCTACAGTCATCCTCTCCCTGAAATGGCTGATAACAGGGGGCAATAGACTATTCTCCTGTCCTACAGTCATCCTCCCCCCTGAAATGGCTGATAACAGGGAGCAATAGACTGTATTCTCCTGTCCTACAGTCATCCTCTCCCCTGAAATGGCTGATAACAGTGATAACAGGGAGCAATAGACTGTATTCTCCTGTCCTACAGTCATCCTCTCCCCTGAAATGGCTGATAACAGGAAGCAATAGACTGTATTCTCCTGTCCTACAGTCATCCTCTATCCTGAAATGGCTGATAACAGGAAGCAATAGACTGTATTCTCCTGTCCTACAGTCATCCTCTCTCCTGAAATGGCTGATAACAGGGGGCAATAGACTGTATTCTCCTGCCCTACAGTCATCCTCTCCCTGAAATGGCTGATAACAGGGGGCAATAGACTATTCTCCTGTCCTACAGTCATCCTCCCCCCTGAAATGGCTGATAACAGGGAGTAATAGACTGTATTCTCCTGTCCTCCAGTCATCCTCTCCCCTGAAATGGCTGATAACAGTGATAACAAGGAGCAATAGACTGTATTCTCCTGTCCTACAGTCATCCTCTCCCCTGAAATGGCTGATAACAGGGAGCAATAGACTGTATTCTCCTGTCCTACAGTTATCCTCTCCCCTGAAATGGCTGATAAAAGGGAGCAATAGACTGTATTCTCCTGTCCTACAGTCATCCTCTCCCCTGAAATGGCTGATAACAGGGGGCAATAGATTGTATTCTCCTGTCCTACAGTCATCCTCTCCCCTGAAATGGCTGATAACAGGGGCAATAGACTGTATTCTCCTGTCCTACAGTCATCCTCTCCCCTGAAATGGCTGATAACAGGGGGCAATAGACTGTATTCTCCTGTCCTACAGTCATCCTCTTCCCTGAAATGGCTGATAACAGGGGGCAATAGACTGTATTCTCCTGTCCTACTGTCATCCTCTCCCCTGAAATGGCTGATAACAGGGGGCAATAGACTGTATTCTCCTGTCCTACAGTCATCCTCTCCCCTGAAATGGCTGATAACAGTGATAACAGGGAGCAATAGACTGTATTCTCCTGTCCTACAGTCATCCTCTCCCCTGAAATGGCTGATAACAGGGAGCAATAGACTGTATTCTCCTGTCCTACAGTTATCCTCTCCCCTGAAATGGCTGATAAGAGGGAGCAATAGACTGTATTCTCCTGTCCTACAGTCATCCTCTATCCTGAAATGGCTGATAACAGGGAGCAATAGATTGTATTCTCCTGTCCTACAGTCATCCTCCCCCCTGAAATGGCTGATAACAGGGAGCAATAGATTGTATTCTCCTGTCCTACAGTCATCCTCTCCCCTGAAATGGCTGATAACAGGGGGCAATAGACTGTATTCTCCTGTCCTACAGTCATCCTCTCCCCTGAAATGGCTGATAAAAGGGAGCAATAGACTGTATTCTCCTGTCCTACAGTCATCCTCTCCCCTGAAATGGCTGATAACAGGGAGCAATAGATTGTATTCTTCTGTCCTACAGTTATCCTCTCCCCTGAAATGGCTGATAAGAGGGGGCAATAGACTGTATTCTCCTGTCCTACAGTCATCCTCTCCCCTGAAATGGCTGATAACAGGGGGCAATAGACTGTATTCTCCTGTCCTACAGTCATCCTCTCCCCTGAAATGGCTGATAACAGGGGCAATAGACTGTATTCTCCTGTCCTACAGTCATCCTATCCCCTGAAATGGCTGATAACAGGGGGCAATAGACTGTATTCTCCTGCCCTACAGTTATCCTCTCCTCTGAAATGGTTGATAACACAGAGCAATATACTGTATTCTCCTGTCGTACAGTCATCCTCTCCCTGAAATGGCTGATAACAGTGATAACAGGGGGCAATAGACTATTCTCCTGTCCTACAGTCATCCTCTCCCCTGAAATGGCTGATAACAGGGAGTAATAGACTGTATTCTCCTGTCCTACAGTCATCATCTCCCCTGAAATGGCTGATAACAGGGAGCAATAGACTGTATTCTCCTGTCCTACAGTCATCCTCTCTCCTGAAATGGCTGATAACAGGGGGCAATAGACTGTATTCTCCTGTCCTACAGTCATCCTCTCTCCTGAAATGGCTGATAACAGGGAGCAATAGACTGTATTCTCCTGTCCTACAGTCATCCTCTATCCTGAAATGGCTGATAACAGGGAGCAATAGACTGTATTCTCCTGTCCTACAGTCATCCTCTATCCTGAAATGGCTGATAACAGGGGGTAATAGACTGTATTCTCCTGTCCTACAGTCATCCTCTCTCCTGAAATGGCTGATAACAGGAAGCAATAGACTGTATTCTCCTGTCCTACAGTCATCCTCTCTCCTGAAATGGCTGATAACAGGAAGCAATAGACTGTATTCTCCTGTCCTACAGTTATCCTCTCCCCTGAAATGGCTGATAACAGGGAGCAATAGACTGTATTCTCCTGTCCTACAGTCATCCTCTCCCCTGAAATGGCTGATAACAGGGAGCAATAGACTGTATTCTCCTGTCCTACAGTCATCCTCTCTCCTGAAATGGCTGATAACAGGGAGCAATAGACTGTATTCTCCTGTCCTACAGTCATCCTCTATCCTGAAATGGCTGATAACAGGGGGTAATAGACTGTATTCTCCTGTCCTACAGTCATCCTCTCTCCTGAAATGGCTGATAACAGGGGGCAATAGACTGTATTCTCTTGTCCTACAGTCATCCTCTCCCCTGAATTTGCTGATAACAGGAAGCAATAGACTGTATTCTCCTGTCCTACAGTCATCCTCTCCCCTGAAATGGCTGATAACAGGGAGCAATAGACTGTATTCTCCTGTCCTACAGTCATCCTCTCCCCTGAAATGGCTGATAACAGGAAGCAATAGACTGTATTCTCCTGTCCTACAGTCATCCTCTCCCCTGAAATGGCTGATAAAAGGGAGCAATAGATTGTATTCTCCTGTCCTACAGTCATCCTCTCCTCAGAAATGGCTGATAACAGGGAGCAATAGACTGTATTCTCCTGTCCTACAGTCATCCTCTCCCCTGAAATGGCTGATAACAGGGGGCAATATACTGTATTCTCCTGTCCTACAGTCATCCTCTCCCCTGAAATGGCTGATAACAGGGAGCAATAGACTGTATTCTGCTGTCCTACAGTCATCCTCTCCCCTGAAATGGCTGATAACAGGGAGCAATAGACTGTATTCTCCTGTCCTACAGTCATCCTCTCCCCTGAAATGGCTGATAACAGGGAGCAATAGACTGTATTCTCCTGTCCTACAGTCATCCTCTCCCCTGAAATGGTTGATAACAGGGAGCAATAGACTGTATTCTCCTGTCCTACAGTCATCCTCTCCCCTGAAATGGGTGATAACAGGGGGCAATAGACTGTATTCTCCTGTCCTACAGTCATCCTCTCCCCTGAAATGGCTGATAACAGGAAACAATAGACTGTATTCTCCTGTCCTACAGTCATCCTCCCCCTGAAATGGCTGATAACAGGGAGCAATAGACTGTATTCTCCTGTCCTACAGTCATCCTCTATCCTGAAATGGCTGATAACAGGGGGCAATAGACTGTATTCTCCTCTCCTACAGTCATCCTCCCCCCTGAAATGTCTGATAACATGGGGCAATAGATTGTATTCTCCTGTCCTACAGTCATCCTCTCCCCTGAAATGGCTGATAACATGTAGCAATAGACTGTATTCTCCTGTCCTACAGTCATCCTCTCCCCCCTGAAATGGCTGATAACAGGGGGCAATAGACTGTATTCTCCTGTCCTACAGTCATCCTCTCCCCTGATATGGCTGATAACAGGGAGCAATAGACTGTATTCTCCTGTCCTACAGTCATCCTCTCCCCTGAAATGGCTGATAACAGGGGGCAATAGACTGTATTCTCCTGTCCTACAGTCATCCTCTCCCCTGAAATGGCTGATAACAGGGAGCAATAGACTGTATTCTCCTGTCCTACAGTAATCCTCTCCCCTGAAATGTCTGATAACAGGAGGCAATAGACTGTATTCTCCTGTCCTACAGTCATCCTCTCCCCTGAAATGGCTGATAACAGGGGGCAATAGACTGTATTCTCCTTTCCTACAGTCATCCGCTTCATGTCTGGTAATGCTCTGCAGTATAAATATAACTTGGGGATTAAAGCCTCTGTGGCTGCGGTTTCCTCTGCGGTTGCTGCTCTGTGTGACCTGCGCTGAGCTCAGCACCTCTCTGCAGTGACTTCTCGTTTCTCCTTTGGAAAGTCTCCGTTCGCAGCCGCCTTAGTATTGGCTCATGACCGGCAGCCAGCGTCTGCTCTAACCGTGCAGCTCCAGTTCACGCCTTCCCCATTACCAGTGTTCTCAGATCTTGCCCATATGAGATGAGAGGGGACATGGCGGGCCCCGGGGCCCTTCTCTCAGCTGTGACTGGATACAGGATGCAGTGCTTACGGAGGATCCCTAATGTCTCCTCACATCTTAGCAGAGAGGAAACCGCGGAGAGCTGACGCAGCACTAAATCCTGCTCCACTGCACAGCGCGGGAAACCTCGGGGAGTCCTGTGTACAATGTTCAAGATGACCCTGCAGACATGGGGTATGCCCCTCCTGCTGATGTATCTAGTCCTATCCTGTGTGATACTGTCTGCTGAGCTGTGTATCTAATCCTATCCTGTGTGATACTGTTTGCTGAGCTGTGTATCTAATCCTATCCTGTGTGATACTGTCTGCTGAGCTGTGTATCTAATCCTATCCTGTGTGATACTGTCTGCTGAGCTATGTATCCAATCCTATCCTGTGTGATACTGTCTGCTGAGCTGTGTATCTAATCCTCTTCTGTGTGATACTGTCTGCTGAGCTGTGTATCTAATCCTAGCCTGTGTGATACTGTCTGCTGAGCTGTGTATCTAATCTTATCCTGTGTGATACCGCCTGCTGAGCTGTGTATCTAATCCTATCATGTCTGATACTGTCTGCTGAGCTGCGTATCTAATCTTATCATGTGCGATACTGTCTGCTGAGCTGTGTATCTAATCCTATCATGTCTGATACTGTCTGCTGAGCTGCGTATCTAATCTTATCATGTGCGATACTGTCTGCTGAGCTGTGTATCTAATACTATCCTGTGTGATACTGTCTGCTGAGCTGTGTATCTAATCCTATTATGTATGATACTGTCTGCTGAGCTGTGTATCTAATCCTCTCCTGTGTGATACTGTCTTCTGAGCTGTGTATCTAATCCTAGCCCGTGTGATACTGTCTGCTGAGCTGTGTATCTAATCCTATCCTGTGTGATACTGTCTGCTGAGCTGTGTATCTAATCCTATCCTGTGTGATACTGTCTGCTGAGCTGGGTTTCTAATCCTATCCTGTGTGATACTGTATGCTGAGCTGTGTATCTAATCCTATCCTATGTGATACCGCCTGCTGAGCTGTGTATCTAATCCTATCATGTCTGATACTGTCTGCTGAGCTGCGTATCTAATCTTATCATGTGCGATACTGTCTGCTGAGCTGTGTATCTAATCCTATCATGTGTAATACTGTCTGTTGAGCTGTGTATCTAATCCTATCCTGTGTGATACTGTCTGCTGAGCTGTGTATCTAATCCTATCATGTCTGATACTGTCTGCTGAGCTGGGTTTCTAATCCTATCATATGTGATACTGTATGCTGAGCTGTGTATCTAATCCTATCCTGTGTGATACCGCCTGCTGAGCTGTGTATCTAATCCTATCATGTCTGATACTGTCTGCTGAGCTGCATATCTAATCTTATCATGTGCGATACAGTCTGCTGAGCTGTGTATCTAATCTTATCCTGTGTAATACTGTCTGCTGAGCTGTGCATCTAATCCTATCCTGTGTGATACTGTCTGTTGAGCTGTGTATCTAATCCTATCATGTGTGATACTGTCTGTTGAGCTGTGTGTGTAATCCTATTATGTGTGATACTGTCTGCTGAGATATGTATCTAATCCTATTATGTTTGATACTGTCTGCTGAGCTGCGTATCTAATCTTACTAACATCAGACCCCGCCCCTCCTTCATCAGACCCCACCCCTCCATCATCAGAAAAACGTGGCTGCCTTAATCCAAAGACAGCACCCCCCTGTCCTCGGGTTGTGTTTGGTATTGCAGATTTGCCCCATTGGCTTCAATGGAGTGGAGCTGCAGTACCAAAAAACGGAAAAAAAAACATGGATCGGTGTTTTGTTGGACATGTTTTTCTTATCCTGGACAAACCATTCAGCTCTAGAGATTACAGACACGGTATTCACGAATGGTGGTGTAGAGCTTTGAAAGGGTTAATGTCAGTATAACTGGTGGTCTACAAAAATTAAGTGGTTAATATTTGTAGCCCCCGAAGGCAGAAGTGCACCCGCATATGCTAGAAAAAGGGCTGTATAAACTTAAAGGGGTTGTCCCGCAAAAAATGTTCTACAGCTTTCACACCAGCACCCGGATCTGAATACTTTTGTAATTGCATGCAATTAAAAATTTAGCCTAACCACTGAGTTATTCAATAAAATCTATCTGTATAGCGCCACCTTCTGTTTGTTTTTTTCTTATTTCTTTGTCCTGCTCACTGAGATGGTCGCACATGCTCAGTTTCATCCTTCAACTGCCTCCTGAGTTGTGATAGGAAGAGCACTGGCACACCCCCTTAGCTGCAGCAGTAAGGACACTCCCCTTGAGCTTCCAGCTTGATATAAATCTAGCAGAGCAATGAACGTGGAGATCTCTGGATCCTTGTGAGGTTCAGGGCTGGTTCTAGCTTTGGGTGTAATACAAGTATACCTTGTGGTCTAGGATAGTGAGGGGGTAATACCAGTATACCTTGTGGTCTAGGATAGTGAGGGAGTAATACAAGTATACCTTGTGGTCTAGGATAGTGAGGGAGTAATACAAGTATACCTTGTGGTCTAGAATAGTGAGGGGGTAATACCAGTATACCTTGTGGTCTAGGACAGTGAGGGGGTAATACAAGTATACCTTGTGGTCTAGAATAGTGAGGGGGTAATACAAGTATACCTTGTGGTCTAGGACAGTGAGGGGGTAATACAAGTATACCTTGTGGTCTAGGATAGTGAGGGGGTAATACAAGTATACCTTGTGGTCTAGGATAGTGAGGGGGTAATACAAGTATACCTTGTGGTCTAGGATAGTGAGAGGGTAATACCAGTATACCTTGTGGTCTAGGATAGTGAGGGAGTAATACAAGTATACCTTGTGATCTGGGATAGTGAGGGGGTAATACAAGTTTACCTTGTGGTCTAGGATAGTGAGGGAGTAATACAAGTATACCTTGTGGTCTAGGATAGTGAGGGGGTAATACAAGTTTACCTTGTGGTCTAGGATAGTGAGGGGGTAATACAAGTATACCTTGTGGTCTAGGATAGTGAGAGGGTAATACCAGTATACCTTGTGGTCTAGGATAGTGAGGGAGTAATACAAGTATACCTTGTGATCTGGGATAGTGAGGGGGTAATACAAGTTTACCTTGTGGTCTAGGATAGTGAGGGAGTAATACAAGTATACCTTGTGGTCTAGAATAGTGAGGGGGTAATACCAGTATACCTTGTGGTCTAGGATAGTGAGGGGGTAATACAAGTATACCTTGTGGTCTAGGATAGTGAGAGGGTAATACCAGTATACCTTGTGGTCTAGGATAGTAAGGGAGTAATACAAGTATACCTTGAGGTCTAGGATAGTAAGGGGGTAATAGAAGTATACCTTGTGGTCTAGAATAGTGAGGGGGTAATACAAGTATACCTTGTGGTCTAGGATATTGAGGGGGTTAAATCCAGTGTAGCTTAGTTAACAGGGTGAATGTTTTTCTCTGGTGGTGGGCAGTAATAGGGTTAATCCTGGATACCTTGTGTCCCGTGGTCACTCACCTCTCTGGGCCCCAGCTTTGTCCTGGCTGTAGGGGAGAGAGAGGAGCGGTGACTGCACAGCCGCACACTGCTCTTTATGATTGGGCAGATCCATTCAGGAGCGATTTGCCCAATCATTAAAAGGGGTTTCCAGTTTTAATATTGATGGCCAGTAATATAGGACTGGTGGTGGTAAGGGGAGGAGGGTGACACCCCAAACCCCTGGTGATCATCTATTTGAGAGTAGCTACAGCACTGAAACGACACAGGTTGTCCAATGTGTAGTGGACAGAGCTGATTGCTGTGGCACTGCTCTCTTTAAAGTGAATTAAAAAGAGTAATTCAATAGTAGAAGTGACTATAAGAAACTTTGTAATATATCTTATTATAGAAAAGTGCCTCTTTCTCCATAGAGCAGACAACCGTTATCCCCACTTCCCCGCCTCCTGCACTGACCAATCCATTTACCCTTAAGGCACTGGTAATGTCTATCTTGAGAACTGAGATGTATTATTATCAGTTTACTGAGGGACCAGGTTACAGCAGCCCAAGAAGTTCATGTTTCTGTGCCTTCACAGAGTGATCCTTGAATTAACAATCGGAGGTCGTGTGTTTCTTTCTCTTGCCCTACAGCCCTATATCAGGCTTATGGTAAATCTCCCAGTGGGGGGCTCTGGAGAGCAACCGCCTTTCCGTGAAATGTCCATATTCCTGCAAATCCCTTAGAAATGTGGCATGTCCATAGGTGGCATCGATCTCATTAGGACCGTCTCTTATAGGGTGGGACCGTGAGTCGCAGGATGAGACTTCCATTCTTTAGTGTGTAAGACAGGGGGAAAGTGAGTGATTGCAATCTGACAACTCACAGGCCAAAAACTGTTTCACAGAAGTTGTCAGTTAGCGTTAGCCCTAATAAACTATTTATACCCTGAGGATCCATGTCACCCCAAAAAATCTACAGCCCCTCTTACCTTCCTGGTCCTTCCTTCACCTGACGACCACATTGTAGAAACACAATGTACATGGAATTAGGGGTGGGGGATGTGTCAGATACTTAAAGGGCTTTTCTGGGACTTTAATATTGATGTTTGGTTGATGGGGTGTGACTTCATGCACCCCTGCTAATCACCAGAATGAAGGACCCCGATGCTTGCTGGGATCCCTTTAATTCGCTCTGGGCACAACACCACGCATGTATGGTGGCAGAGCCTGGTTCTGCAGATGTCTGACTACATGAAGAGGCTGCAGTACCAGGCACAGCCACCACTCAATGTGGGGCGCTGTGCCTGGTTAAACAAAGAAGGTAATGCCAGTGAGCGCTCTGACTCCTTTATTCAGCCCTCTCCCTATTGCAGCTCAGGGGGCATATCCTTTCTGCTGCAGCTCTCTCATGTACGACCACCTCAGTAGGTGGACATGCCTGTTACTCTACAGATTCAACACCAGGAGGCACCATTATAAGGAATAAAAAAGAATATCTCACAAGTAACAGAAAGCGTATTACAGAAGTAACAAGTCTTTCATGCTGAATGATATAAAATAACATTTATTGGCGGCACAACCCCCGCAGGATGTGTAAGGCCTATTTTACACGGGCAAGTTTTTTTTATGTGGACGCATTGCACCCGCACTGAATCCGGACCCATTCATTTCTATGGGGCTGTGCACATGAGCGGTGATTTTCACGCATCACTTCTGCGTTGCGTGAAAATTGCAGCATGCTCTATATTGTGCGTTTTTCACGCAACGCAGGCCCCATAGAAGTGAATGGGGCTGCGGGAAAATCGCAAGCATCCACAAGCAATCAAGTGCGGATGCGGTGTGATTTTCCCGCATGGTTGCTAGGAGATGGGGACCCAATCTTTATTCTTTTCCCTTATAACATGGTTATAACGGTAAATAATAGCATTTTTTAATACAGAATGCTTAGTAAAAGGACAATTGAGGGTTAAAAATAAAAAAAAATAACTCACCTCCTCCAATTGATCGCGTAGGTGCCGATCTCCTGTTCTCTCTTCAGCTGTGGGTAAAGGACCTGTGGGATGTCACTGAGCTCATCACATGGTCCATCACCATGGTGATGGATCATGTGATGGACCATGTGATGAGCTTGGTGACATCCCACAGGTCCTTTACCCACAGCTGAAGAGAGAACAGGAGACCGGCACCTACGCGATCAATTGGAGGAGGTGAGTTATTTTTTTTTATTTTTAACCCTCAATTGTCCTTTTACTAAGCATTCTGTATTAAAGAACGCTATTATTTTCACTTATAACCATGTTATAAGGGAAAAAATTAAAATCAACATAACACCAAACCCAAACCCGAACTTTAGTGATAAAGTCCGGGTTCGGGTCTGGGTACCAGACATGCCGATTTTTCTCACATGCGTGCAAAACGCAATAAAACAGTTTTCGCTCGCGCGGAAAAATTGCGCATTTTGCCGCAACGCACCCGCATCTTATCCGGGCGTCAAACTTGACGCCCGTGTGAAAGAGGCCTAAGGGTCTCATAGTTAAGATTCGTGGTGGTAGGAATGTATGACCATGCAGCCCCTCAGAGGTGGACGTACAATGTATCATAAAAGATACTACCTCGGCTTTATGGGGGTCTCAAGTACTTTATTCATACAGTGACATTGAAGACCCCATTGAGGGTCCACCATGGCCGCAGTTCCAGGAGCTCCTCCAAACCTCTCTTCATTCTCATGAGGGGTTGGGTATTGATCAGGAGAAGACGCGTGGGTGCGAGGCCTCCACCACAGACAATACACGGAGATCTCACCTCGCAGACATCTGGAGTGCGTGAGTGATGAGGACATTGATTTTTTGCTCGTTGGTCCGTATTGAATTAGCGGTGGACACGTGGCTCTTTGTGTTGACGCACGTTTTTTAAACTGTTTTGTAGGTTTTGTGCTGAGGCCGTTACAGGTATCATTGTCTGCGCTCAATTACGCGTCCGGTGAATGGAGCACGAAACAAAAATAAGGATTTAAAGGATTTCCACAAAGTGCTTCATACCAGCGGCCGAGGGAGGGGGCAGATAGACAATGTACAATAAGGGGCTCTTCAAATGTACGGAAAGGAGGTGACCAACCGGAATGACCACGATCAAATACCACGTACAGTATAATGAAAACAGCAAATAATACAATGTAACAATATATAATGTGACAACAAACATTCACAAGGGAAATAAGTATCTAACGCGATGTGATGTAACATATAAAGAATAATGTCTGGTCTAGAAACATCATTTTGTGTTCCTTTTAATGTTCTGCCAGGTTCAGAATACAACTTCACTCCAGCTTCTGGGAAACTACAACTCCCAGCATGTAAACATGCTCAGCTGTTCTTCTAATTCCCATAGAAGTGAATGGAGCATTCTGGGAGTTGTAGTTTCAGAACAGCTGGAGTGCCGGAGGTTGCTGATCCCTGATCTAAGATATAATATCTAGGGATGAGCGAATCGAAACATCCGAAGTCGATTCGCATCAAACTTCTTTTGAATACTGTGCAGAGCGAGCGCTCCGCACAGTATATACCATAATGTATTGGCTCACATGAGCTGAAGTTAATACTTCTCGCGAGACTTCGGGTAATAACTTCAAGCAATAATTTCTACTGTTAAAAACCTTTTCCTGAACTCAGGTTCGGTTCCAAGTGGTTAGGGAAATTTGTCTTGTGGGTGAAATGTCAGGATGAATCTAAAATGCGCTCTAACCTTTACTAAATGCGACCTTCTCTAAACTTCTGAATGCACATGTCTAACTCTTCAATGTTTCAGCACTTTTTGCACAACTTGCTGTTCTCTAATAAGGAGCTTAACGGCAAAATTCACAACAGGTGTTTGATCCATGAATCACCCAATAAATTTCCTGGTTCAATTAGAATTGGTATTAAGCAGTCCTCCTCATCATGCTGTTCACATTTTGACATCACGAGACCAAGACGACACCTAACAATTGATGAACAGTACCTCGCCATTGTCAGGCTTCAAGCAGGATGTTCTCAGACGGGAGTGGCCACTGAGTTTAGAGTGTCACAGAGTGTCATCAGCAGGTTGTATCAGAGGTACAGAGACTGGAAGAGTTACAGAAAGGCAGAGAAGTGGACGTCCTTTGGCCACATCCCACACTGATGACCGCTTCATTGTGAACAATGTCCTGCAGAACCGGATGATGAATGCCACACAACTCCAGGTACATTTAAGGGAAGTGAGAGGCACCCAAGTGTCACCTCAGACCATTCAAAACCATTTACATCAGCGCATGGTCTGCGTGCTAGACAACCTGCAAGGGTCCCTGACCGCACCACCAGGCACAGCCGTCATCGTCTTGCACGGGCCAGGGGGCATCTACGCTGGACGAGGGACCAGTGGGCCTCAGCGCTGTTCACTGATGTAAGACAATTCACGCTGAGCAGAGATGTTGGAGACGTCCAGGAGAGCGCTCTGCGATCAGCCACTGTTGTCACTAGACGAACCTGTGGTGGTGGCGGTGTTACAGTGCGGGCCGGTGTGTCTCGTCAGTACAGAACTGCCCTACACTGTGTGAATGGTCCACTGACGGCCCAGACTACATGAAGAACATCATTAATCCAGTCATTTTGCCTCTGCATGAACAGCACCGGCCTAATGTCATCTTCATGGAGGACAATGCACCAGCTCATCGAGGTCACATCATTAGGGAACGGCTGCTGGAGACTGGGGGACCTCACATGGAGCGGCTGCTGGAGACCGGGGGACCTCACATGGAGCGGCTGCTGGAGACTGGGGGACCTCACATGGAGCGGCTGCTGGAGACCGGGGGACCTCACATGGAGCGGCTGCTGGAGACTGGGGGACCTCACATGGAGCGGCTGCTGGAGACTGGGGGACCTCACATGGAGCGGCTGCTGGAGACTGGGGGACCTCACATGGAGTGGCTGCTTGAGGCTGGGGGACCTCACATGGAGCGGCTGCTGGAGACCGGGGGACCTCACATGGAGCGGCTGCTGGAGACCGGGGACCTCACATGGAGCGGCTGCTGGAGACTGGGGGACCTCACATGGAGCGGCTGCTGAAGACTGGGGGACCTCACATGGAGCGGCTGCTGGAGGCTGGGGGACCTCACATGGAGCGGCTGCTGGAGACCGGGGGACCTCACATGGAGCGGCTGCTGGAGACCAGGGGACCTCACATGGAGCGGCTGCTGAAGACTGGGGGACCTCACATGGAGCGGCTGCTGGAGACCGGGGGACCTCACATGGAGCGGCTGCTGGAGACTGGGGGACCTCACATGGAGCGGCCTGCACTTTCTCCAGACCTGAATCCCATTGAAAACCTATGGGATCAGTTGAGTCGCTTTGTAGAGGCTCGTAACTCTGTACCCCAGAACCACAATGACCTGAGGGCCGCCCTACAAGAACAGTGGGACACCATGCCTCAGCAGACAATAAGGCGACTTGTGAACAGCAGGAGACGTCGTTGTGATGCTGGAATTCATGCTCAAGGCCACAGGACAAGTCATTAAGACACTGACATTTTGTGGCCGTATACCCAGCACTGGGGTCAGCTTTTGTTTCAATAAATTGTTTGAGATGAGGGAATCCATATTGCTGCTCTACTGAAATGCCCGACTGATATATCATATCACTGGAGCTGGAACTTTTTACGTTTTCCAGAAATTTCACCTGAAAGACAAATATCCCAAAATTTCTGTTAGTATATCACTATAATGTAATATAAGATATATTGTAATGTAATAGAGAATATATAATAAATGATATGATGTACTAATACTGTATAATATAATACTCTGATATAATGTAGGGTATAGTAATGTAATATAATGTGAGATATGCTGTAATGTATATTAATAATAAAATAGATAATAATAATATATAATTGTGTGATGCACTAATGTAATATAATCCATAACGACATATAGACTATAGTATTCTAATGTAAAGTAATATGTAATATAATGTAACCTATGTCATACAAAAAGTGTAATATCTAATAAATTATATGATGTACTAATGTAAATCCATAAGGAAATATAATAGTCTAATGTGACATAATATTTTTATTGAGTAAAATAATAAATGATGGAATAGAAAAAATAAATCTGATATACAATGTGTATTTTCCAGTTTCTCCCCGTTGATAATTATTATTGCACTGTAATAAGTTATAAGCGATATTCAGGAGATATCCGCCATATTGCTGGACCCCCCACCGATTACCAGAAGGGTGGCGGGACTTTACCTTCTGAAATGGGGACACAGGACACCCCGTTCTGGTGATCAGCGGGGGTTCAATTGTTGGGACCTATCTAGCACTTATGTCCTATCAAAAGGACTGGAGAGAATCGTACATAACTCTTTAGGATTGACTCCTTGTCTGCTGAGCAGTAGACTGCCTCTCCGCTCTGTACAGTAGACTGCCTCTCCGCTCTGTACAGTAGACTGCCTCTCCGCTCTGTACAGTAGACTGCCTCTCCGCTCTGTACAGTAGACTGCCTCTCCGCTCTGTACAGTAGACTGCCTCTCCACTCTGTACAGTAGACTGCCTCTCCGCTCTGTGCAGTAGATTGCCTCTCAATGCTGTACAGTAGACTGCCTCTCCGCGCTGTGCAGTAGACTGCCTCTCCACTCTGTACAGTAGACTGCCTCTCCACGCTGCACAGTAGACTGCCTCTCCATGCTGTACAGTAGACTGCCTCTCCGCTCTGTACAGTAGACTGCCTCTCCGCGCTGTGCAGTAGACTGCCTCTCCGCGCTGTGCAGTAGACTGCCTCTCCGCTCTGTACAGTAGACTGCCTCTCCGCTCTGTACAGTAGACTGCCTCTCCGCTCTGTACAGTAGACTGCCTCTCCATGCTGTACAGTAGACTGCCTCTCCATGTTGTACAGTAGACTGCCTCTCCATGCTGTGCAGTAGACTGCCTCTCCGTGCTGTGCAGTAGACTACCTCTCCGTGCTGTGCAGTAAACTGCCTCTCTGCGCTGTGCAGTAGACTGCCTCTCCGTGCTGCGCAGTAAACTGCTTCTCCGCACTGTACAGTAGACTGCCTCTCCGCGCTGCGCAGTAGACTGCCTCTCCGTGCTGTGCAGTAGACTGCCTCTCCGTGCTGTGCAGTAGACTGCCTCTCCGCACTGTACAGTAGACTGCCTCACCGCGCTGCGCAGTAGACTGCCTCTCCGCGCTGTATAGTAGACTGCCTCTCCGCGCTGTGCAGTAGACTGCCTCTCCGCGCTGTATAGTAGACTGCCTCTCCGCGCTGCGCAGTAGACTGCCTCTCCGTGCTGTGCAGTAGACTGCCTCTCCATGCTGTGCAGTAGACTGCCTCTCCACACCGCAAAGACTTGATTTAGGTACTTCACACTGCGCAGTAGACTGCCTTTTCACATTGCGCAATAGACTGCCTCTCCACACAGCTCAGTAGACTGCCTCTCCTTGCTGCGCAGTAGACTGCCTCTCCGCGCAGCTCAGTAGACTGCCTGTCCGCGCTGCTCAGTAGACTGCCTCTCCGCACTGCACAGTAGGCTGCCTCTCCATAAAATTTCAGGTTATGTGCCCGTAAGGAGGCATGGCACAGCAAGCAGAGATAGGTGTAAAGCAGGTCCCTAATTTGCTGTGGTTGATTAGAGGCAATCACAGAGCTGTCTCCTCACGGCCTCCTCAGATAAGACCTCCGCTCCCGTCACTGAGGAGCAGCCAGCAACACAATTATGTTAATTTCAGACAAATTGGCTCATTATTATCTAATTTTATGCTCTGAAAATGCCATATTTTTAATTTTTTTCAAAAATTTATAGTCCAATTTGTGCGCTGGAGCGGGGACGAGCCGCGGCAGGAAACCGCAGTGAATTAATCACTCACAAATCATCACAACGCTGGACGTAAAAAAAAGTGCGCCGTCACTTCTGATGTGGATACTGCCGCCCCCTTGTTAGAGGGATCATTGGGTCTGTATTCATTGTGTGAACCTGTGGTTCCATTCCTCAACACTTTCAAGATCTCTGCTTCTTGTCAGTGAACGAGAGACCATTCATTTCTAACTGAGGCTAATTAATACGCTTTATCAATATAAAACTGGAAAACTTCTTTAAATTCTTCTCAAACCATACCGCCATATACACTTAACAGTAACAGGGCTCACATAATAGTACAGTATAGTGACACATAATAGTGCCATATAGTGCTACATAATAGTGCCATATATTGCCAAATAGAATTGTATTGTCACCTCATAGTGCCATATAGTGCAAAATAATGGTACCACATTGTGATGTCATATAGTGCTACATAATAGTGCCCTATAACACCACACAATAGTGCCATAGAGTTATGCATAATAGTGTCATAATGGCATATTTTCCCTACATAATAGTACTGCTCAGTGCTCACTTATTGTTTCCATATAATGATTACCTAAAAAGTGCAGTTCATTGTTTGCATGATACTGCCATATTGTGCCCACATGATAGTACCATAGAGAGCTCCCACAGGGATAAAATGAAAGTGAGCACATATAGTAGTGCAGTACAGTGGTCGCAATATATAACAGAACCATCCTGCAGTACTACCAGTACTATTAATGCTGCTATCCAGTGCCTAAATAAAACCAGATCTGCCCCTGTTACACACTAGTCACAAAAAGTTTGGGATATTTGGCTTTTGGGTGAAATTTATGGAAATTGTAAAAAGTTCCGGCTCCAGTGCTATTATATCATGAAAGTCGGGCATTTCAGTAGAAGCAGTAATGGCGATTTCCTCATCTCAAACAATTTATTGAAACAAAAGCCGACCCCAGTGCTGGGTATACGGCCACAAAATGTCAGTGTCTTAATGACTTGTCCTGTGGCCTTGAGCATCAATTCCAGCTTCACAACGACGTCTCCTGCTGTTCACAAGTCGCCTTATTGTCTGCTGAGGCATGGTGTCCCACTCTTCTTGTAGGGCGGCCCTCAGGTCATTGAGGTTCTGGGGTACAGAGTTACGAGCCTCTAGACAGCGACTCAGCTGATCCCATAGGTTTTCAATGGGATTCAGGTCTGGAGAAAGTGCAGCCGCTCCATGTGAGGTCCCCAGGTCTCCAGCAGCCGCTCCATGTGAGGTCCCCCGGTCTCCAGCAGCCGCTCCATGTGGGGTCCCCCAGTCTCCAGCAGCCGCTCCATGTGAGGTCCCCTGGTCTCCAGCAGCCGCTCCATGTGAGGTCCCCCGGTCTCCAGCAGCCACTCCATGTGAGGTCCCCCGGTCTCCAGCAGCCGCTCCAGGTGAGGTCCCCCAGTCTCCAGCAGCCGCTCCGTGTGAGGTCCCCCAGTCTCCAGCAGCCGCTCCATGTGAGGTCCCCCGGTCTCCAGCAGCCGCTCCATGTGAGGTCCCCCGGTCTCCAGCAGCTGCTCCATGTGAGGTCCCCCGGTCTCCAGCAGCCGCTCCATGTGAGGTCCCCCGGTCTCCAGCAGCCGCTCCATGTGAGGTCCCCCGGTCTCCAGCAGCCGCTCCATGTGAGGTCCCCCAGTCTCCAGCAGCCGCTCCATGTGAGGTCCCCCGGTCTCCAGCAGCCGCTCCATGTGAGGTCCCCCGGTCTCCAGCAGCCGCTCCATGTGAGGTCCCCCAGTCTCCAGCAGCCGCTCCATGTGAGGTCCCCCAGTCTCCAGCAGCCGTTCCCTAATGATGGGACCTTGATGAGCTGGTGCATTGTCCTCCATGAACATGACATCAGGCCGGTGCTGTTCCTGCAGAGGCAAAATGACTGGATTAATGATATTCTTCATGTAGTCTGGGCCATTCACACAGTGTAGGGCAGTTCTGTACTGACGAGACACACCGGCCCGCACTGTAACACCGCCACCACCACAGGTTCGTCTGGTGACAACAGTGGCTGATCGCAGAGCGCTCTCCTTGACGTCTCCAACATCTCTGCTCAGAGTGAATTGACTTTCATCAGTGAACAGCGCTGAGGCCCACTGGTCCCTCGTCCAGCGTAGATGCTCCCTGGCCCATGGAAGACGATGATGCCTGTGCCTGGTGGTGCGGTCAGGGACCCTTGCAGGTTGTCTAGCACGCAGACCACGCTGATGTATACGGTTTCCAATGGTCTGACGTGACACCTGGGTGCCTCTCACCTCCCTTAAATGTACCTGGAGTTGTGTGGCATTCATCATCCGGTTCCGCAGGACATTGTTCACAATGAAGCGGTCATCAGTGTGGGATGTGGCCAAAGACGTCCACTTCTCTGCCTTTCTGCGACTCTTCCAGTTTCTGTACCTCTGATACAACCTGCTGATGACACTCTGTGACACTCTAAGCTCATGGGCCACTTCCGTCTGAGAACATCCTGCTCGAAGCCTGACAATGGCGAGGTACTGTTCATCAATTGTTAGGTATCGTCTTGGTCTCGTGATGTCAAAATGTGAACAGCATGATGAGGAGGACTGTTTAATACCAATTCTAATTGAACCAGGAAATTTATTGGGCAATTCATGGATCAAACACCTGTTGTGAATTTTGCTGTTAAGTTAGAGAACAGCAAGTTGTGCAAAAAGTGGACATGTGCATTCAGAAGTATAGAGAAGGTCGCATTAAGTTCTCCTGTAAAGGTTAGAGCGCATTTTAAGGTCATGCCGAAATTTTACCAACAAGCCAAATATCCCTTATTTTATGTGAGTAGTGTATCTGTGCCCAGGCAGAAAGATTAGAACCGCCATGGGGGGTGAGAATAGAAATGGAGGCTTCCGGGGCAATTACCTTTGTTGCCCCTGCTACAGGTCCTGGATTACAAGACAATTCTATACTACATGCCATGAACACCACACTAGATTATCGGGCAGACATGGCGGTTCTATAAAACCTGCTGCGCCCAGCCATCTCTTCTATCTGGACTATCAGATGGCAGGTTAAAGGAAGGTTACGCCATATGCCGTAATTCCTTCCACTTTGTTTTAAATTCGCCCCCACGAGACGCCATGAGTTGTCAGTCACCACCTTCTCCTGAGGCCACGTCTTTCATAGTCAGGATGGGATCAAATACATGGAACTCTAGGGGAAATAAAGTGCACTCCACCTGCAGGGACATGATTCAGGTGACCCCCCATTCTCCTGCCCCTGATGGGGGAGGGGCGCCCCTGTACTGAGTGAGGTAGTGGCAGCAGCTTACCCCACGCCACTCACTAACCTAAACCCGCCAACCGTGAGGAATGGATTCTGCCTCCGTCCACGTTACACCTGAGGTTTCCTCCTTCCTGTGTTTAACAGAGAACAACGCTTTCTTTACCTTACTGTTTTTGTGGGGGTTTTTTAACATTATAAATTTTTTTGTTAAGGAATTCTTAAATCAGGGGAATATTAATATTACCTAAACGAAAATTAGACAGGAGCAAGGCGGATGTGGAGGTCCTCCTTATAATTATTTAGCTCAAATGTAATACCGCCTGGTTATGTAATACCGCCTATAGTCAATTATATGGTGTTAGGGGGTAATATGCCATTCTACATCCAGCTCTCTTCAACTTTGTAACTTGATTATAGTTTCATTGTTTAGTAACGTAATTGTTACTGTCATTCAATAGTGATCCAGATTTTTGGGCAAAAGTTTTTATGCCCATTGATAATGGTGGTCTTAGAGATCTTAATGGAAATAATGCTGGAGGTCTAGAATAGTGATGGTGTTATTAGTATTAATCCTTGTGGTCATAAATACTGATGGTGTTAATGACAAAAGCCCAGGTGGTCTAGAGTACTAATGGTGTTATTGATAATAACTCTGATGGTCTAGAGTAGTAATGGTGTTATTGATAATAACTCTGATGGTCTAGAGCAGGCATCCTCAAACTGCGGCCCTCCAGATGTTGTAAAACTACAACTCCCACGATGCCCTGCTGTAGGCTGATACCTGTAGGCTGTTCGGGCATGCTGGGAGTTGTAGTTTTGCAACAGCTGGAGGGCCGCAGTTTGAGGATGCCTGGTCTAGAGTAGTAATGGTGTTATTGATAATAACTCTGATGGTCTAGAGTAGTAATGGTGTTAATGTGAATAATCCCGGTGATCTAGGATAGTGATGGTGTTAATTGTAATAGCCCTATTGGTCTAGAGAACTGATGGGGTTATTAGAAATGACCCTGGTGGTATAGAGTAGTGATGATGCTAATAGTAATAACCCTGGTGGTCTAGAGTTGTGATGTTGCTAGTGGTATTTTCCATGGTGGTCTATGGTGGTTTAGGCGGTAATATATTAATATCACTGCTGATTATGGGTTAAGTTAAAGCGAAAGTGAAACAAATGTTACATTTTTACAGTGGTAAATGTGAGAAAAATATTTGTCGTCAGGGCAAAAGATCTCTGCTGTTCACAGAAGAGCAGCGAGAACCGAGAAAAGATCTGCGAGGAGAATGGAGATCCCAGACGCCGTCCTCCTCCGGGAAAACCAGTGTTAATATCAAGGAAGAGAGGAGCACAACTGCTCTTATCCACAGCATTGTGGCATGTGTGGGACTATTACCGAGAAAGTCCTCCAAAAACCCCGAGCCATCCTCAGGAGATATCCCAGTCTCCTCCCGCACAGACCCATCGAACTGGAACATGAACTACCTACTGTCTCAGCCAGAACACAAGTCCAGGTTTCTAGAGGCTTCTGCTGAGGATTTAGGTATCTGCTGCTCAGGGCCGGCTCCAGGTTCATGTGGGCCCTTGGGCGATAAATCTCAGTGGGCCCCCTTGTGGCATTTTTTTACATTTACATTTCCCCGCAGCTGGGGGCCCGAGCAGTGCCTAAATACTAACTATCTCTGCAGTAGGCTAGTCCGACGCTGCGGCCTGACGCTGCGGCCTGCGGTACTCACAAAAGTACTGCACCTGGGACCCTCTTCAGCTCGGGCTGAAACGGTTGCTTCCCTGGTAGCTTCGCCACTGAGCGCTTCCATGGAAGCGCTCATAGCAGCGCAGTGGTCCCCCCAGGAGCAGCGGGCCCTGGCATTTTCCCGGGTATGCCGGGTGCTGATGCCGGCCCTGCTGCTGCTCCACGCACATGGAGGAAATGTGCTAAATACTAAAACAAGGAACTGGGAAATAGGGACTGGGGCACAAAAACTAAACTGGGAGAGAAAAGCACCGGACAGCAGGGATCGAGAGAAAGAGGACCACTGCAACACTATAAAGTGCCTTTTGCGCTGTGGCATTAGAAGAATTTGATATCTCTAACTTTTTAGTCCAACCAAACTGTCTATTACTCTGCTTCAGTCTTGTTTCTTTTGAGCTAATTCTTCTAGCGCCGTTCTATGGAAACAGTAGGCTTAAAGAGCACACCAAATGCTTGAAATAACTTCTTTATTAACTTAAACTTTTCTTCCATATATAACACTGCCACCTCCGCAGCAGATAGTCCATGTACAAACACGTGTTGCATAAAGTGTCACAAAATGGCGGTATGCATAAAATGGTAGTTTAACTGTTCAATCTCGTCATTCAACATAAATGGTGGATATATTTCTCTCTTCAGTATCTGTACTTTCACTCTAAGTTATTTAAGCGCTATATAATCACTCTGAGAGCTATATCTGAGGCTTAACCAATAGTTTGAGTTAGTTTGATTTGCTCAGTTTGTGTGTAGTTTGGTGGAACTGTAAACAAACATATATATCTGGTTTAAGTATAAAGTTCTGATCACAGTATTAACAATATGAACATTTTATAACCGTTCTAAATACCTTGCAAAAGTATTCACCCCCCTTGACTTTTTTCATATTTTGTTACGTTAGAAACTTAAGTTCAATGTTTTGTTAATCTGAATTTTCTGTGATGGATCAGAACACAATAATCTAAGTTTATGAAGTGAAATGAGAAAAATATATAAATAAAACTATTGTTTAAAAATAGAAAACAGAAAGTTGGCCTGTGCGTATGTATTCACCCCCTTCATGTGCGTATGTATTCACACCCTTTGTTAGGAAGCTCATAAAAAGCTCTGGGGCAACGAATTCCCTTTCAGAAGTCCCATGATTAGTGACATGATGTCACCTGTGTGCAATCTATATGTCACCTCATCTGTAATTACATATACACAGCAGAGGCTGCAACACGAAGCAAGAGGCATCGCTAACCAAACACTGCCATGAAGGCCGAGGAGCTCTCCAAACAAGTAAGGGACAATGTTGTTGAGAAGTACAAGTCAGGGTTAGGTTATAAAAAAATATCCAAATCTTTGATGATCCCCAGGAGCGCCATCAAATCTATCATAACCAAATGGAAAGAACATGGCACAACAGCAAACCTGATAAGAGACGGCCGCCCACCAAAACTGACGGACTGGGCAAGGAGGGCATTAAAGAGAGGCAGCACAGAGACCTAAGGTAACCCTGGAGGAGCTGCAGAGTCCACAGCAGAGACTGGAGGATCTGTACATAGGACGACAGTAAGCCGTACGCTCCATAGAGTTGGGCTTTATGGCCAGAAGAAGCCATTACTGTCAGCTAAAAACAAAAAGGCTCATTGTGAGTTTGTGAGAAGGTCTGTGGGAGACTCCCAAAATGTATGGAGTAGGCGGCTCTGGTCTGAGGAGACTGAAATTTAACGCTATGTCTGGCACAAACCCAACACATCCCATCACCCAAAGAACACCATCCCCACAGTGAGACTTGGCGGTAGCAGCATCATGGGGGGGATGGGACTGGGAAACTGGTCAGAGATGAGGGAAAGATGGATGGGGCTAAATACTGGGATATTCCTGAGCAGAACCAGTAGCACTCTGTGCGTGATCTGAGGCGAGGACGGAGGTTCACCTTCCAGCAGGACTGACCCCAAACACACGGCTAAAGCAACACTTGGGTGTTTTAAGGGGAAACATAGAAATGTGTTGGAATGGCCGAGTCACAGCCCAGATCTCAATCCGATAGGAAATCTGTGGTCAGACTTAAAGATCGCTGTTCACAAGCGCAAACCGTCCAACCTGAAGGAGCCGGAGCAGTAAGGAGGATCGGGCAAACATCCCAGTGGTAAGATGTGGCGAACTCCTAGAGACTTATCCAAAGAGACTTGGAGCAGTGATTGCTGCAAAAGGAGACTCTACAAAGTATTGACTTTAGGGGGGTGAATAGTTCTGCACATTGACTTTTTCTGTTATTTTGTCCTATCTGTTGTTTGCTTCACAATAAAAAAAAAGCTGTGGGCGTATTCTGTAAATTAAATTATGCAAATCCTCAAACAATCCATGTTAATTCCAGGTTGTGAGGCACCAAAATACGAAAAAAGTCAAGGGGGGTAAATACTTTTGCAAGGCACTGTATTTGGCCTCTTGTTTCCTTAAAACACAGCTCTGACTGGATGTGTCTGTTCAGCTCCTCTTCTCTGGTCTATACTGACTCCACATGATTCTGCTAGGGGATTTCCCACACAGGCTCAGTGTGAGGCTGGCTGTGATTGGTCAAGACTCCTGGGCAGCAACAACAGTTTAACTCTATGCTTTCTGTTATTAATTCTGCTGTGTCACTGAGCTTACCTTACATTAATTTACTGAATCTTAAAGGCATATTATCTTTTCTGCTTCTGTGAACACAATATATAACTGTTATATGACGTCCAGAAACATGGAGTCACTGTAAATAACTTTCTTTCTGTCTCTAATATATAAACATATGAACTGTATTAATGTTATTGGCAAGTCTACCTGTATATACATGTAAGTCATATTAGCAACCTAGGACCGGTCTTAGCCGGCCAGCTACAACCAGTGACTGTAAATGAAAACCACTGGACACCAAGGACTGGAAGAGAAAGCCACTGGACAATAGGAACTGCAGAAAAACCCAGAACACCAGGGACTGAGAAAGAAGACCCCTGGACACCAGTGAATGTAAAAGAAAAACACAGGACATTGGGGACTGGAAGAGAAAATCCTTTGACAACATGGAGGTAAAAGAGAATTGCAAGAGATTGTAAGAGAAAACCATTGGACAAAAGGGAATAGAAGAGAAAACCACTGGACACCAGGGATTGCAAGAGAAAACCAATGGACATTAAGAACTGTAAGAAAAACCACTGAGCACCAGGGATTAGAAGAAAAAATCACTGGACCTAAGGGATTGTAAAATAAAACCACTGGACACCAAGGATTGTAAGAGAAAACCATTGGACACCAGGGACAAGAGGAGAAAACCACTGAGCACCAGGGATTGTAAGAGAAAACCATTGGACACCAGGGATTGTAAAATAAAACCACTGGACACCAAGGATTGTAAGAGAAAACCATTGGACACCAGGGACAAGAGGAGAAAACCACTGAGCACCAGGGATTGTAAGAGAAAACCATTAGACACCAGGGATTAGAGGAGAAAACCACTGAGCACCAGGGATTGTAAGAGAAAACCATTAGACACCAGGGATTAGAGGAGAAAACCACTGAGCACCAGGGATTGTAAGAGAAAACCATTGGACATTTAGGAACTGTAAGGCCCCTTTCACATGGGCGAGTTTTTCGCACGGGTGCAATGCTTGACGTGAACGCATTGCAACAGCACTGAATCCGGACCCATTCATTTCTATGGGGCTGTGTAGATGAGTGATGTTTTTCATGCATCACTTCTGCGTTGCGTGAAAATCGCAGCATTTTCTATATTCTGCGTTTTTCACGCAACGCAGGCCCCATAGAAGTGAATGGGGCTGAGTGAAAATCACATAGCATCCGCAAGCAAGTGCGGATGCGGTGCGAATTTTCCGCATGGTTGCTAGGAGATAATAGGGATGAACTACCCCAGAACCTATTAAAGTAAATTCACTGTAATATTTTCCCTTCTATTAGGGGAACAGATAGGGTGATCCGTCACAAAGACCGGCATCTTCCTGGCGCTTGAGTTCGGCACATCGCGGATCGGGTTGACAGATTACTGGGAGGGGCTGGAGAAGATCCAGCGGTCATGGTCCATATCGGAACCAATGACAAAGTTAGAGGAAGGTGGAGAGTC
Source organism: Bufotes viridis (assembly GCA_033119425.1). Classification (NCBI taxonomy): domain Eukaryota; kingdom Metazoa; phylum Chordata; class Amphibia; order Anura; family Bufonidae; genus Bufotes; species Bufotes viridis. The sequence continues at coordinate 15,434,064 of CM065593.1, forward strand.
CTTAAAAATGATTTCAGGGATTTAGGTCAAAAGCTTAGGGCAAGGACCTCAAAGGTAGTATTTTCCGAAATACTGCCTGTACCACGGGCCACACAAGAAAGGCAGCAGGAGATTAGGGAGGGGAACACGTGGCTCAAGAACTAGTGTAGGAAGGAGGGGTTCGGGTTCCCGGAGAACTAGGCCGACTTCTCTGTACAGGCTCTATGGTAGGGACGGGCTGCACCTCAATGGGGAAGGGGCAGCTGTGTTGGGAAGAAGATGGCGAGAAGGGTGGAGGAGTCTTTAAACTAGGGGGGGGAGGATAATTACATTATAGGAGGGGAAGATAGTGCAGATAGAGACCGGGGGCGAGGTAGTGTGACTAGGGGGGGGGGGGAATTATATTATAGGGCGGGAAGATAGTGCAGATAGAGACCGGGGGCGAGGTAGTGGGACTGGGGGAGGAATGGAAGGAGGGACTAGAACAGCCCAGAATGAAAGATGTAGGGTAAAAAATATACATAAACCTCTCAAATGTATGTATACTAATGCCTGAAGCCCGACTAACAAGACTGGGGAACTGGAATTAGTGATGTGTGAGGAGGACTATGACAGTGGGAATAACTGAGACATGGCTGAATGATCGGTATGACAGTGGGAATAACTGAGACATGGCTGGATGATAGCTATGACAGTGGGGATAACTGAGACATGGCTGGGTGATAGCTATGACAGTGGGAATAACTGAGACATGGCTGGATGATAGCTATGGCAGTGGGAATAACTGAGACATGGCTGGATGATAGCTATGGCAGTGGGAATAACTGAGAAGATATAAGTGAGGGACATGAACATGTGGAGTCACTGTGGCCAAAAACAATAATAAATTACTCATAGGAGTTTACTATAAGGCTGGGTTCACACGAGCGTGTCCGGATGCGTTGCGGATGCGTTGCGGATGCGTTCAGTGAAAACTGAGCGTTTTCACAGGCAAAGCCATTCAGTTTTGCCTGCGATTGCGTTCAGGTGTTCAGTTTTTTCCGCGCGGGTGCAATGCGTTTTGATGCGTTTTTCACGCGCGTGATAAAAAACTGAAGGTTTACAAAAAACATCTCCTAGCAACCATCAGTGAAAAACGCAACGCACCCGCACTTGCTTGCGGATGCAATGCGTTTTTAACGCAGCCCCATTCACTTCTATGGGGCTGCGGATGCGTGAAAAACGCAGAATATAGAGCATGCTGCGATTTACACGCGTTGCAGAAGTGATGCGTGAAAAAAAACGCTCATGTACACAGCCCCATAGAAATGAATGGGTCAGGATTCAGTGCGGGTGCAATGCGTTCACATCACGCATTTCACCCGCGCGGAAATCACGCTCGTGTGAATGCAGCCTAAACCACCGAAAATCTATTACTAAACGAGATAGATGAGGCGGCAAATCATAATGAGGTGGTTATTATGGGGGAACTCCGCAGATATAGACCGGGAAACTGAAAGCTGTACATCCCAAAAAGGAAACAGGTTCTTGGCAATAGCCAAAGACAATTTCCTTTCCCAACTGGTTCAGGACCCAACTAGAGGGACGGCCATACTGGACTTAGTATTAACCAATAGACCTGATAGAACAACAGACGTGCAGGTCGGGGGACACCTGGGAAATAGTGACCATAAAGTAATAACCTTCCAATTATCATTCAAACGAGAGTTTCTACAGGGAGGAACAAGAATACCGGACTTCAAAAAAGCAAAATTTAGCCAACTAAGCGAGGCCATAGGCCTAACTAACTGGGACAAAGTCCTCAAAAATAAAAATACAACCATAAAATGGGAGATTTTTAAAAGCGGTGTAACATCTAATTGTGAGAGGTACATACCTTATAGAAATAAAAGGCTAAGGAACAATAAGAAACCAATGTGGATAAATAGAACCGTAAAGAAAGCAATAAATCACTAAAACAGGAGGGGAGTCAGGAAGCACTGATAAACTATAAGGAAAAAAATAGAATATGTAAAAAACCAATAAAAACTGCCAAACTAGAGACCGAGAGATTAATTGCCAAAAAGAGTAAAACTAACCCTAAAATGTTCTTCAATTATATAAATGGTAAAAAATATAAATCTGAAGGAGTCGGCCCTTTACAGAGTGATGGGGGGAGAGTTGCAGAGAACGACGAGGATAAAGCAAAACTAATAAATATTTTTCTCTCCACTATATTCACTGAGGAAAATAAACTGTCAGATGAAATGCAGAATGTAAAAGTAAATTCCCCATTAAAAATGCCCTGTCTGACCCAGGAAGAAGTACAACAGCGGCTTAAAAAGATTAAAATAGACAAATCGCCAGGACCAGATGGCATACACCCCCGTATCCTGAGGGAATTAAGTAATGTCATAGCCAGACCTTTATTTCTGATATTTACGGACTCTATAATAACAGGGAATGTTCCACAGGATTGGCGCATAGTAAATGTGGTGCCAATATTCAAAAAGGGTCCAAAAACAGAGCCCGGAAATTATAGGCCGGTAAGTTTAAAATCTGTTGTGGGGAAACTGTTTGAAAGTTTTCTGAGAGATGCTATCTTAGAGGATCCAACGAAAATAAGCAAATAACGCCATATCAGCATGGCTTCATGAGGGATCGGTCATACCAAATGAATTTAATCAGTTTCTATGAGGAGGTAAGGGTACTTTCACACTAGTGTTTTTGTTTCCGTTTGTGAGATCCGTTTCAGGGCTCTCACAAACGGTCCAAAACGGATCAGTTAAACCCCAATGCATTCTGAATGGATAAGGATCCGTTCAGAATGCATCAGTTCGGCTCCGTTCCGCTTCTTTTCTGTTTTAGAGGCGGACACCAAAACGCAGCATGCTGTATTTTGGTGTCCGTCTGAAGAGGCGGAGCCTAACTGATACGTTTTTAATTGCAATGTAAGTCAATGGGGACAAATCCGTTTTCAATGACACAATATTGTGCATTTGAAAACGGATCCGTTCCCCATTGACTTTCAATGTAATTCAAAACGGATCTGTTTTGACTTTGACAATTTTTTTTAATGCTAATGCAAACGGATCCGTTCTGAACGGATACAAACGTTTGCATTATAGGTGCGGATCCGTCTGTGCAAATAAACAGACGGATCCGCACCAACGCAAGTGTGAAAGTACCCTAAGTTCTAGACTTGACAGCGGCGAATCAATGGATGTCGTATATCTGGACTTCTCTAAAGCATTTGACACTGTACCTCATAAAAGGTTAGTATATAAAATAAGAATGCTCGGACTGGAAGAAAATGTCTGTAAGTGGGTAAGTGACTGGCTGAGTGACAGAAAACAGAGGGTGGTTATTAACGGTACACACTCAGATTGGGTCACTGTCACTAGTGGGGTACCTCAGGGGTCTGTACTGGAGGAGTCACTGTCACTAGTGGGGTACCTCAGGGGTCAGTACTGGAGGGGTCACTGTCACTAGTGGGGTACCTCAGGGGTCAGTACTGGAGGGGTCACTGTCACTAGTGGGGTACCTCAGGGGTCAGTACTGGAGGGGTCACTGTCACTAGTGGGGTATCTCAGGGGTCAGTTCTGGAGGGGTCACTGTCACTAGTGGGGTACCTCAGGGGTCAGTATTGGGCCCTATTCTCAATATATTTATTAATGATCTTGTAGAAGGCCTGCACAGTAAAATATCTATTTTTGCAGATGACACTAAACTGTGTAAAGTAATTAACACTGAAGAGGACAGTTTTCTGCTACAGAGGGATCTGGATAGATTGGGGGCTTGGGCAGAGAAATGGCAGGTGAGGTTTAACACAGACAAATGTAAAGTTATGCACATGGGAAGGAATAATGCAAGTCACCCGTACATACTAAATGGTAAAACACTGGGTAACACTGACATGGAAAAGGATCTAGGAATTTTAATAAACAGCAAACTAAGCTGTAAAAACCAGTGTCAGGCAGCTGCCGCCAAGGCCAATAAGATAATGGGTTGCATCAAAAGGGGCATAGACGCCGGTGATGAGAACATAGTCCTACCACTTTACACATCACTGGTCAGACCACACATGGAGGACTGTGTACAGTTCTGGGCTCCTGTGAACAAGGCAGACATAGCAGAGCTGGAGAGGGTCCAGAGGAGGGCAACTAAAGTAATAACTGGAATGGGGCAACTACAGTACCCTGAAAGGTTATCAAAATTAGGGTTATTCACTTTAGAAAAAAGAAGATTGAGGGGAGATCTAATAACTATGTATAAATATATCAGGGGTCAGTACAGAGATCACTCCCATCATCTATTTATCCCCAGGACTGTGACTGTGACGGGGGGACATCCTCTGCGTCTGGAGGAAAGAAGGTTTCTACACAAACATAGAAGAGGATTCTTTATGGCAAGAGCAGTGAGACTATGGGCTCTTTACTGTAAGAGCAGTGAGACTATGGACTCTTTACTGTAAGAGCAGCGAGACTATGGACTCTTTACGGTAAGAGCAGTGAGACTATGGACTCTTTACGGTAAGAGCAGTGATACTATGGACTCTTTACTGTAAGAGCAGTGAGACTATGGACTCTATACTGTAAGAGCAGTGAGACTATGGACTCTATACTGTAAGAGCAGTGAGACTATGGACTCTTTACTGTAAGAGCAGTGAGACTATGGATTCTTTACTGTAAAAGCAGTGAGACTATGGACTCTATACTGTAAGAGCAGTGAGACTATGGACTCTTTACGGTAAGAGCAGTGAGACTATGGACTCTGTACTGTAAGAGCAGTGAGACTATGGACTCTTTACGGTAAGAGCAGTGAGACTATGGAACTCTCTGCCTGAGGAGGTGGTGATGGTGAGTACAATAAAGGAATTCAGGAGGGGCCTGGATGTATTTCTGGAGTGTAATAATATTACAGGCTATAGCTACTAGAGAGGGGTCGTTGATCCAGGGAGTTATTCTGATGCCTGATTGGAGTCTGGAAGGAATTTTTTCCCCTTAAGTGAGGAAAATTGGCTTCTGCCTCACAGGGTGTTTTGCCTTCCTCTGGATCAACCTGTAGTAAACAGGCCGAACTGGATGGACAGAGGGCTTTTTTCGGTCTTATATACTATGTTACTATGTAATATCATTCTTAATACAGAATGCTAACTGAAATGTCCAATGAGGGGTTAAAAAAAAAAAAAAATTAACTCACCTCATCCACTTATTCGTGAATCCAGTATCGTCTTCTTTATTCTTCTTGCAGGACCTGAAAAAGGACCTTCGATCTTCATTCAGCAGGACCTGCGGTGTGTAAAAGAGGCCTAAGAAAAACCACTGGACTTCAGGTACTGCAAGAGAAAATTATCCGATATTAGGAACTGCAAGAGAAAGCCACTGGACAAAAAAAAAAAAAACCTGAATATTTCAAAGATATTAAATTTGGAGCTCAAAAGGGACTAGACCAGGGATGGGCAAACTGGAGCTCTCCAGCTGTTGCGGAACTACAACTCCCAGCATGCAAGGGCATGGTGGGAATTGTAGTTTTACAACAGCTGGAGAGCTGTAGTTTGACCATCGCTGACCTAGACCACTGCAGATACTCAGGAAGCTGCATTTACAGGCAAGAGGCGATGTTACCACTTTCATCTTGGTGCCATAAGAACTGGTGCCACTACTGCCTACTGACTCAAACCTGCTGCCCCAAAAAGTTATTTCTGACTTTTTGTAAGTTTTCTCTGAGCGGGTTGCCCTCGACCTGAGCACCGAGAAGTGTGCGCTGACCCGTTCTGTAATGCACGGAGAAGCACACAGTGACCCATCCTGCAGTGAACAGAAGGCTCTGTATTTTTAGCTGCCGATAAGTTCTGAACATTTTACATCTTTGTCCTTTTTTCTATTTGTATTTTTATAGACAAAGCAAAAGAACAACAGCGATGATGAGAAAGATGTTGGGGAAGTGATTCCTTTAGGGGCTGGAGTACTGTTTTCCAGGTGTAAGCACGCCGGCGGAGGATGGTGATCCATCATGGCTGACGTCCGAACTGCCCAACCTGGCTTCTTCTCTGAGGTTGCAGGTTTTCTGTGCTGTCCCTTGGGCAAACAACACATCTGCTGATTTTCCGAACTCTCCCAATCTACGGTCAGCCGATTGGCTTCTGCTCGCTGAACAGAGCCTAGAAAACGACGGCATGTGCACCCTATGGAAGAAGAAGAGGGATGGAGGTTTTCAATTAGCTCGTGGCACTTTGCATCAACCTCTGACATGGCCTCCAACTTCTCCGACCCCTAGACCAAGAGCCACCAATATGAACTCAAGATACAGAGAGCTGGGAGCATCTGTAATATTCCCAGCAAGTAAATCACTGCTTCCCCCTCAAGATCATCACCCCCTATCCTGAAATACTCTGTATTGCTGGGAAATTCTACTTCTACCAGTAGGTATTCCGGGTTGGTACAAGTTATACCTTATCCCCAGGAAAGGGGATAACTTTAAGATCATGAAAATGGGGCCCCGTACCCCCTGCAGCTCCCGGAGAGGCGATCCGACATATGTGCAGCAAGCTCCAATCATTTCTATGAGAGTTACAGAGATAGCCGAGATCCACTATCTCAGGAACTCCCGTAGAAATGAATGTAGTGGCCGCACACATGTACGACTAGCTGCTCCGTTCATTTCAGGGGGCCTGGGGTACAGGGCACAATTTTCGTGATCGGTATGGGTCTCAGCAGTAGGACTCCCACCAATCCTAAAGTTATCCCCTATTCACAGGATAACTTGTACCAAACAGAATACCTCTTTAAGTTACTCTTAAACTTTGGCTTCAGTATGCTCCTTTCCTTAAATACTTTGTGCTTTCCTTATACAATATTGAATAGAAAAGGGGAACTACAAGAGCTAGGGATGAGTTACTCCACACCATAGGAGCTTACAATCTATAATGAATGAGAGGAGATACAAGAGGTAGAGGATGAGTTAGAGTCCTGACCATAAGAGCTTACAATCCATTGCTACTATAATACTGCTCCCAGGTACAAGAATATAATTACTATAATACTGCTCATATGTACAAGAATATAACTACTATAATACTGCTCCTATGTACAAGAATATAACTACTATAATACTGCCCCTTATATACAAGAATATAACTACTATAATACTGCTCCTATGTACAAGACTATAACTACTATAATACTGCTCCTATGTACAGGAATATAACTACTATAATACTGCCTCCTATGTACAAGAATACAACTACTATAATACTGTCTCCTATGTACAAGAATATAACTACTATAATACTGCTCCTATGTACAAGAATATAACTACTATAAAACTGCTCCTATGTACAAGAATATTACTACTATAATACTACCTCCTCTGTACAAGAATATAACTACTATAATACTGCCTCCTATGTACAAGAATATAACTACTATAATACTGCCTCCTACGTACAAGAATATAACTACTATAATACTGCTCCTATGTACAAGAATATAACAACTATAATACTGCTCCTATGTATAAGAATATAACTACTATAATACTGCTCCTATGTACCAGAATATAACTACTATAATACTGCTCCTATGTACAGGAATATAACTACTATAATACTATAATATAATACTACCATAACTACTATAATACTGCCTCCTATATACAAGAATATAACTACTATAATACTGCTCCTATGTACAAGAATATACCTACTATAATACTGCCTCCTATCTACAAGAATATAAGTACTATAATACTGCCTCCTATGTACAGGAATATAACTACTATAATACTGCCTCCTATGTACAAGAATATAACTACTATAATACTGCCTCCTATGTACAAGAATATAACTACTATAATACTGCTCCTATGTACAAGAATATAACTACTATGATACTGCTCCTATGTACAAGAATATAACTACTATAATACTGCTCCTATGTACAAGAATATAACTACTATAATTCGGCCCCCATGTACAAGAATATAACTACTATAATACTGCCTCCTATGTACAAGAATATAACTACTATAATACTCCCTCCTATGTACAGGAATATAACTTCTATAATACTGCTCCTATGTAGAAGAATATAACTACTATAATACTGCTCCTATGTACAAGAATATAACTACTATAATACTGCTCCTATGTACAGGAATATAACTACTATAATACTGCTCCTATGTATGAGAATATAACTACTATAATACTGCCTCCTATGTACAAGAATATAACTACTGTAATACTGCCTCCTATGTACAAGAATATATCTACTATAATACTGCTCCTATGTACAAGAATATAACTACTATAATACTGCTCCTATGTACAAGAATATAACTACTATAATACTGCCAATACAATGTACGGCGCTGTGCTCGGTGAGCATGGAGAAGGCTGCTGCACTCACAGGACTGCCGATTCCTTCTCAAACAGCTGATCGGTGGGAGTCCCGAGTGTCAGACCCCCATCGATCAGATAGTGATGACCTATCCTCTGGATAGGTCATCAGTACTAATGTCTTGGAAAACCCTTTTAATAATGTAATATTAAGTCCTGTTGAATGAAATCTAAACAGTCCCCAACACTTCACAGAGAAGTGACTTTCTCTGTGAATCTCCACCTTCTTCTGATAAGGAAACTTTTCCTATGCCTTGAACTACTAAGTGAGAAATATCTCATTGATGTTTTTGTAAAAAATGGTGCGGTATTGCAGATACATGTCTGTAGCGGCGGATTGGGAACTTAAAGTGGCCCTAGAAAAAAACCTAAAAGTGGCACCATGTTGTTTGCGGGTGCAAATTGACCGAAGGCAGCTTTTCTACAACATGAAACAAACTGTTGTTACATAGAAATATTGCTTCCACATAAGCACTTAATAAGTTCCTGTACTTTCACACAACGTTACATAATTCAACCACAAGAAACTTTGTAATATGTTTTATCACTAAGAAATGTCTAGTTTTGATGTTATCAGCTGTTTACCTCTCTGATTTGGTATGCAGGCTATCAGCAGAGCTGAGCGAGCGCAGGGCAGATGCTCACATAAGACATTGCATTCCTGTTTGGGCCCGGTTTGCTAAACCCTGACATAGCCCATGTAGGCTAGGCTTTAGCTGAGCAGGGCTGATACTAGCAGGAGCAGTGGTGCACAGGCCTCTACAGCGCTCAGTGCGCAGGGGAGTCCGTACTGCTGTACACAGCGCTGTATGGGAGTGGGGATTCTAAAGTGCAATAGGATCTGAAGGTCAGGTGCCTATTTTGAATGGAAAAGGAAAATGAAAATAATTAAAGTGCATTGCATAAATTACTTTTAGCACATTTAGAATTTATTTTAATAAAGTTTAGTTATATTTTAGGTACTCTGTACATGTGGCTATAATAACTGCTTATGTGGTAAGGACATTTGCATATCACCAGAGTTTGTATTATGTTATACGGGACAGAACAAACACTACATGAACTGAACACCAAATGTTTATTAGATGACATGTAAAAGCTCCCAGGTTCAGTAGGTGGGTTTTACGTCACTGCCACTTATAGAGGGACTCCGCAGACACCTTTTGGATGCAGTCACGGAAGATAATGTCATGCTTCAGTGTGGGAGGGAAACCCACACCAAACGTAGGAGGGGAAAAGGCCAGGAAACTAAGGAAAGGAGCAAGTCACCTCCTAGAGAAACCCTAATCAAAGTCCTGACTGACTGCAAGTATGAACTGACTCCAGAGGTAGGTGAGTTCATATACAGGAACCTACAGTCCTAACTTACCCTGCAAGACACTGGTACTGATGTCAGGACAAGAGACAACCTGTTTCTTCAAACGGTAGGACGAACAGGAGTCTCCCTCAGGCCTAAACACAAATGACAGGGGAAAGAGCAACACATAAAAACCCAAACAATAAACAAAAGGGGAAGAAGAAACTTAACTTCAAATGGCTATGGAAGCACAGGAACTCCGCAGGGATCCCAACACCAGAAGTCCAAAACAAAACTGAAGCTATAAACCACACAGCATGGTGGGAAAAGCCACAATAAATAGGGAAGGTTAAATGACCACATAAGCAACATCTGAGGCAAGGGGTGTATGGCCATTACCAGAAACAACACAAGCTCGAATAGATCCACAAGGAACCTGTCAGATCAAACCGCATGTTGCCAGTCTCACTGATCTCCTGGCACCTTTCACGGGAACATCTGTGACAGTACCCCACCTTTTACAGGTGACCTCCGGGCACCCAGGATCGGCACCAATATAGGGGCAGAAGCGAAACACTCCTTAACCGCAGAAAAGGCTCGCAAAGCCGAATTGGACCACACTGAGACATCAGTCCCTTTTTTAGTTATGTCAGTTAAAGGATTCACCACTGTCGAATAGTTCTTAATAAATTTTCGGTAATACTTGGTGAACCCCAAAAAACGCATAAGAGCCTTCAGATTTTTGGGTTGATACCAGTCCAATACAGCACGGACTTTCTCTGGATCCATTCAAAAACCCGACGATTACAAACGGTAGCCCAAGAACTGAACCTCCTGTACAGCATAAACAAACTTATCCAATTTTGCATACAATTTATTATCTCTTAGGATCTGTAACACCTGTCTAACGTGATCCTGATGAGTCTCCATGTCTGGAGAATAAATTAGTATGTCATTCAAATACAGGACAACAAACCTCCCCACAAGGTGATGAAAAATGTCATTCACAAAATGGTGAAAAACAGTAGAAGCATTGGTCAACCCGAAAGGCATAACCAGGTTCTCAAAGTGCCCCTCAGGAGTATTAAAAGCCGTCTTCCATTCATCCCCTTCCTTGATCCTGACCAGATTATATGCCCCCCTTAAATCCAACTTCGAGAACACCTTGGAACCAACAATCTGGATAAACAAATCAGGAATCAAATGAAAGGGGTAAGGATCACCGACAGTAATCCAATTGAGCTCACGGAAATCCAGACATGGCCTAAGGGTTCCGTCCATTTTTTTTAACAAAGAAAAACCCTGCTTCCACAGTAGATTTGGAAGGTCGTATGTGTCCTTTAGCCAGAAAAGACGTATTCAGATAATTATCAATTCAATAATCACCCCAATCCAGAATCTGTCAAGCTTGCTAATCGATGGTTAGATTATGCTTGCTTAACCACGGTAAACCCAGAACCAACGGAGCAGGGAGACCTTCCATCAAAAGACATGAGATAAATTCCTAATGAAAGTTGCCTTAATCTGATATCATTCACCATCTGAGACAAACACTTCTGAGTTAAAGGTGCAGAATCAATTTCAAAAACGGAAATGTTTTTCTCTAATGCCCTCGGTGACAACCCGTCCATACGGACGAACTGACCAGCCATCAAATTCGCCCCTGCCCCACTGTTGATAAACACCTCAATCCCGACAGTCTTGTATTCTAGCGCCACCTCGGCAGTCAGGAGATATCAGGTACTACCAGTCAAAGAAAAATGCCCGTCCTATGACTCCCCTCTTATCCCTCCAAGAGTCAGCTGGGAATTAAACATCCCCTTTTCTTTTTGACGCTGAATGCATGGACATACATTGATAAAATGTCCCTTTTGTCTGTAGAAAAAAAAAACACCCTCCTACGACTAATACTCTTGAAAGCAGATCCAGGAGTAGCTCCCCCTAATTGCATGGGTTCATCTCCAGACCTAAACTCAGGAGTATCTTCACCCAAATTGTCAGAGGAAGACAATACGTTATGTAATAGTATGTCCTGACTGTGGGGGCCCCTAGATCTCTCTCTCAGGCGTCTATCAATGCGTACAGCAAGAGACATAGCGGCTTCCAAAGGCCCAGGATTCTCATGAAAAGCCAAAGTGTCCTTCAGCCTCTCTGATAATCCCTGACAGAACCGACTATAGAAAGCCAGATCGTTCCACTCAGTATCCGTAGCCCACCTCCTAAACTCAGCGCAATAGATCTCAGCAGAACGCTCTACCTGAAGCCAGGGAGGTCTAGTCCGGGTCATCATAAATGAGAACGCAATCTTGTCGGCAGAGAAAAAGCCCATGACTGAGCGACCCCTTTATGCAACTAAATAACCACACCAACTCTCTGAATCTCATCCCCAGATGAGTCTGGACGTAGCCTAAAATACAATTTGCACGCCTCTATGAACAAAATAAAATGATCACTTCCCCCAGAGAATCTGTCCAGGAGAGCAACTTTTGGTTCAAGACAAGCCTGGTAACCACTACTAGGACCAGCAGCCTGCAGTCTCTGGATCTGCGAGACGGGCATGCAGAGGTCAGCTACCTCAAAAGACAGCCCCTGCAGCTGTTCGGCCAGTGCAGCGATAGGATTCATGGCTGTACTGACACAAGCAAAAAATGACGGTTTGGCGGTTTATAATGTCACGCTTTGGTGTGGGAAACCAACACCGAATGTAGGAGGGAAAGGGGTGAGCAGAAAAGGCCTGTACACTAGGGAAAGGAGCAGGTCACCTCCTAGAGAAACCCTGATCAAAGTCCTGACTGACTACAGGTATGAACTAAACCCAGAGGTAGGTGAGTTCATACACAGAAACCTAAAGTCCTAACTCACCCTGGAGGACCCTGGTACTGATGTCAGGACAAGAGACAACCTGTTCCTCCAAACGGTAGGACGAACAGGAGTCTCCCTCTGGCCTGAACACAAATGATAGGGAAAAGAGCAACACAAGCAAACCCAAACAATAAACAAAAGGGGAAGAAGACACTTAACTTCAAATGGCTATGGAAGCACAGGAACTCCGCCGAGATCCAAACACCAGCAATGCACAACAAGACTGAAGCTTTAAACCGCACAGCATGGTGGGAGAAGCCACAATAAATAGGGAAGGTTAAATGACCACATAAGCAACAACTGAGGCAAGGAAACAACACAGACATGAATAGATCCACAAGGAACCTGTCAGATCAAACCACGTGTTGCCAGTCTCACTGATCTCCTGGCACCTGTCACGGGAACATCTGTGACAGATAATACGAATAAAACTACAAACATATAACAAACACCTAGACATATATCTGTGGTACTGCACCATTTTTTACATAAACGTCAAGGAGATATTTCTCACTTGGTAGTTCAGGATATAGAAAAGGTTTCCTTATAAGAGGGAGTTGAAGATTTACATAGGAAGCTGTTTCACTATGAATTATTGTGGATACTCAGACTTAAAGGCAATGTTCAACTATGCATTTTTTTTATTATTATTACATTGTACTGATTTAGAGCTAAAACTCATTCGTTTTCAATTTGTCTTTAATAAAAATTTGGAGCCCTTTTCTCTGTACAGGACTGAGTTTCTCTAGAAACAGGATCTGAATTTTCTCTCTGTTCCATCAGGCAGCTCAGCTGACGGCTCCTTATCTCTGACCTTCTCATTATAGCTCAGTTCTTATCTTACTGATAAGAATGTGGCTTAAAAAAGTGTTTATGATCATTTAGTAATTTACAGATAAGGTTTATTAGGTGACTGGGGCAAAGTGAAAGGAAAAGTACCATTAACACAGTTAGACAGTTAATTCTTTGTGACAGAACAGCTGAATATTTTTAATAAGAACCAATTGAAAAAATGATTGTTACCCTAAAATGAGTAAAATGCAATCATTGCCCCCGAAAGATTACATGGACTTTGATGTTCATATTGATTTGATATTTGATGTGTTTAGTAACGACTTGTAGAGGGTTAATGGTCAGCGGTTACTAATGATTGGTCAGCATGTAATATTCCTTCCCCTTCATCTTGTCTCTACTTATATCGCAGTTTCTCATTTTTGTATGGTATGATTAAGAGTGCATAAGAAAACGCACTTGAAACGCGTCAGCAGCAAGATCACGTGCCTAATGTATGTTTACTTTGGCTGAATTTTAATCCTCATCAATAAATTAAGATTTTTACCGTCCAGAGGCTGGAGGAACTTCCCATTTTACTATAATACTGCCTCCTATGAACAGGAATATATCTGCTATTTACTACTTGTGACATCCTGGAGAGGTTATTGCCTTATTAATTGATTCCTGGCTCTTCTCCAACACCTTAAACATCAGAAATATCTGTAAGCCAACTACTCACCAGCTCTTAAGCAAACAGCGGAGCTGAGATGAGCAGCGGTGCAGGGCCCTGCTGAGCTGTCATTTGTAATGAATTATGAGCTGAGGAGGAGGGCAGTAAATCAGAATGATGGACCCTCTGCTGATGACCAGGAGCTCAGGTGTTAATTGCTCTACTTCCCTCATCAGCAGGAAGATGTTCCATCATAAACTGTATGAGAAATCTATTAACACTATTTTCTCACTTAAAAAACAAACAAACAAGCCATATTTGCTGAAGGAATAAAACATTTTTGGTCAAAATTTGAAATGTCTCCATGACTAAATATTGTAAAAGCTGAAGGTTTGTTACAGCTGCATAACAAATAGATAATGCAGTGCAGAAAAAATAAATGAGCAGCCAAGATATCTCCAATGTACAAGAATATAACTACTATAATACTGTCTCCTATGTACAAGAATATAACTACTATAATACTGCCTCTTATGTACAAGAATATAACTACTATAATACTGCTCCTATGTACAAGAATATAACTACTATAATACTGCCCCCAATATACAAGAATATAACTACTATAATACTGCTCCTATGTACAAGAATATAACTACTATAATACTGCCTCCTATGTACAAGAATATAACTACTATAATACTGTCTCCTATGTACAAGAATATAACTACTATAATACTGCCTCCTATGTACAAGAATATAACAACTATAATACTGCCTCCTATGTACAAGAATATAACTACTATAATACTGCCTCCTATGTACAAGAATATAACTACTATAATACTGTCTCCTATGTACAAGAATATAACTACTATAATACTGCCTCCTCTGTACAAGAATGTAACTATTATAATAATGCCTCCTATGTACAAGAATATAACTACTATAATACTGCTCCTATGTACAAGAATATAACTACTATAATACTGCTCCTATGTACAAGAATATAACTACTATAATACTGCTCCCATGTACAAGAATACAACTACTATAATACTGCTCCTATGTACAAGAATATAAATACTATAATACTGCTCCTTTGTACAAGTATATAACTACTATAATACTGCTCCTATGTACAAGAATATAACTACTATAATACTGCTCCTTTGTACAAGAATATACCTACTATAATACTGCTCCTATGTACAAGAATACAACTACTATAATACTGCTACTATGTACAAAAATATAAATACTATAATACTGCTCCTATGTACAAGAATATAACTACTATAATACTTCCTCCTATGTACAAGAATATAACTACTATAATACTGCTCCTATGTACAAGAATATAAATACTATAATACTGCTCCTATGTACAAGTATATAACTACTATAATACTGCTCCTATGTACAAGAATATAACTACTATAATACTGCTCCTATGTACAAGAATATAACTACTATAATACTGCTCCTATGTACAAGAATATAACTACTATAATACTGCTCCTATGTACAAGAATATAACTACTATAATACTGCTCCTATGTACAAGAATATAACTACTATAATACTGCTCCTATGTACAAGAATATAACTATCATACTTGCTTTGTGTATAAGAACATTTTGTGTAGAAAACCCCTGTGTGTGACATTGTCCTTCTTGCCTTCATACATTGGAGCGGTATGTACATGTATGTTATGGGCTCGCTATTCTTCCGAGCGCAGTTTCGGCAGTGACTCACCGCTATCACTTCGCTCATTTCGCTGATTAGTTCAATCTCATCCTCCTTTTTTCGGCTCAATAACTCGTCTCCAATCATTTTCTTAGTGATGGGAATGTGAGGTTAATGTCCGGCGGATCGCCCGCTCCCGCACATAATGTTCTGTGTCATAATTAAGGGCTCTGACTAATTAATTGACCGGTCAGGATGGTAATTAGCCATGTTTATGGGACTGGAGAAGTATGAAGGGCAGGATAAGAGCTCGTCATTGGCTCAGTGGACCCCGCTCCTCTCCTGAAATGTGGATTTATGGAGATCAGTCATTAGGCAGAGGTCCCTCAAGTACAGTGCGGCCACCTACACGCTAACCTACCTCACCTCCTGTCCCGAGAAAAATATGGAAGAAATTCTTAAAGGGAAACTCCATCTAAATACATTTTCTAACTTATGTATGTATGTTAATAAATGTTATATATGAAGGGGTCAGAATTCCTTACAAGCACCTAAGTGAATGGACCATAGAGCACCGCAGGACCCCCCCCCCCCCCCCCACACACACACACACACTTCATGACTAGCCGTACAATAAGCCCCCATAACAGCCATCCAGACACAGTGTCCAGTGAGCACGGACGTCATGTCCCTGGCCGCTGCTACATTGTTTCTACTTAACAGTGCAGGAGGAGGAGCTACATACTTCATCTGTGGTGATGTCATCAGTGAATCTCCCAGCATTCCTTGCTTTGCCGTTTACAGCAACAACAATAAATTACAATATACGCCCAGGGGCTGAGTGAACCCAGGGGCACTAGTATACTTAAAGGGGCTGTTCAGATTTAATACAGGGGGTCCTCTGTCCAGGATCCTCATCTCTGGGCCAGAGCGTTACGAAGAACGTCACTCTTTCTGGAGGACCTCTTCCGTCCTGCATTTTACACACAACCCATGGATGGGAATGGACACTGTGTAATACTGTATTTCCCCTGTGGGGGCACTGTGGGGAAACTGAACTCTTACTGTCAGGCTTCTCCACTGATTACAGCAGAATTGCTGCGGATTCCAGCAACTTATTATCAAGGGGCCCTTCTTGGAAGTCGATATTGTCCAGAGAGGAGAACCTTTTTGGCCTACTGCCTTCTCACACCACCCATCGAGAGGCGGTAGCAGCACAAACAATGTCCTGATGTTGGATGTTGTCTGGATTTAATACAGAGTAAAACAGAGCAGAAAAAGTCTGATCTGGGGTCTGATATTAAGAGACTTGGTAAATTTAGATCTGGGCTGGGGTCTGAATTAATTCAGTTTTTTTTTCTGAGGTCTTATTAATTTAGGTGCCAATAACTTAGAGGTTTTTGTCTGTGACTTGAGTTTCTTTATAGAACTGGTCTGAAGTTAATTTACAGGTCTGGTCTGAAGCCTGAGCAATCTTAGGGGTCTGAATACATTTAGGAAGTTTTTTCTAAGAATATCTTAGAAAAACCGGATCCGGTTTGAGTTCTGATGAATTTTTTGGGGATCTGATTAATTTAGGGGTCTGATTAAGTTTTGTGATCTCAGTAGGTTTTGACTGAGGTGGGAGTTTTTTTTAGGGGTCTGATTAATTTAGGGTTTGTCCTGGGGTCTGATAACTTTAGGAGTTTGATCTGGAGTCTGATTAATTTAGAGGTCTTGTCTGGGTCTGACTAATTTAGAGGTCTTGTCTGGGTCTGACTAATTTAGAGGTCTTGTCTGGGTCTGACTAATTTAGAGGTCTTGTCTGGGTCTGACTAATTTAGACGTCTTGTCTGGGTCTGACTAATTTAGAGGTCTTGTCTGGGTCTGACTAATTTAGAGGTCTTGTCTGGGTCTGACTAATTTAGAGGTCTTGTCTGGGTCTGACTAATTTAGAGGTCTTGTCTGGGTCTGACTAATTTAGAGGTCTTGTCTGGGTCTGACTAATTTAGAGGTCTTGTCTGGGTCTGACTAATTTAAAGGTCTTGTCTGGGTCTGACTAATTTAGAGGTCTTGTCTGGGTCTGACTAATTTAGAGGTCTTGTCTGGGTCTGACTAATTTAGAGGTCTTGTCTGGGTCTGACTAATTTAGAGGTCTTGTCTGGGTCTGACTAATTTAGAGGTCTTGTCTGGGTCTGACTAATTTAGAGGTCTTGTCTGGGTCTGACTAATTTGGAGGTCTTGTCTGGGTCTGACTAATTTAGAGGTCTTGTCTGGGTCTGACTAATTTAGAGGTCTTGTCTGGGTTTGACTAATTTTGGGGTCTTGACTAAGTTTTTGATTCATTTAGGAGTCTGGTCTGGGGTCTGAATTTGCATTTCTATAAAGGCTGGGCATGACTGCAGAAACTATAAGCCAAAGATGTTTGGGCAGCAAACTCTACAGCCTTTGAGAAAAGTCATCATGGTGGTTTGGGCCAGGTGGAGAGGTAAAGGAAACTGAATGACTGCATTTAGAGAAGACGTCACCTGGATGTAATGCTAATGTACATTTTGAACATGACTGATCAGTGCTGTATTATCTTGCCTAGTCTGCAAAGTGATATTAGTCTGGCTCACACTTCTGTAGGCCTGGTATGTGACCATAAAATGTGGTCACTATATGGCAGTATTCTGAGTTTTATTGGTGTTTGTATGGTGGCAGCACACTTCTGTACTTGACTGAATATTTAATAGCACCCTTGCTCCTAGGTTTTCAATATGGTGTTTCTTTGTTCCATCTTGTGTTGATCGTGTGGTTTATGTATTTAAAATGGACAAGGGCATAACCCATACAGGGCCCCATCGCCGAGGGGGGCGGCGGCAGAGCTGTGGAAAATGAGCACTTCCATTGTGGAAGCGCTCATCTCTCTACATTCAACTGTGTCACTGTGTCTGAGACAGGCAGCGTACCACGTGGGACACAGGCTGCAAGAGGCCTGCAGTGGTTCGCTGACAAATGGAGGTAAGTATTTTAGTTTTTTTTTTTTTTCATTTGGCCCCATGCTGTTGGGACAGTCTGGGGAATTGGGGGGAAGTGGAGCATTATGGAGACTGGGGGCAATACATAGGGGCATTTTATACTGGCACACATTATGGGGACACTATGGGGACATTAGCTTTACCGGGGCACTAAGGGGGGGGGGGTATTTTTGTTGTACTGGCTCACATTATAGGGGGTATTTTTTGTACTAGTGCAAATTGTAAGGGGACATTTTTTGTACTGGCACACAGAACAGGGGCATTTTTCTACTGTCACACATTATAAGGAGAATTATTACTACTAGAGTCTATGGGAATCATGATTACTAGTATGGGTTCAATGGAGGCATTGTTACTATTGGGGCAATGTTAATACTATTTCTATTGATGGGACTTTGGGGACCATTATTACTGTGGGGGCACCCTGGCACAGTATCAGCTTAGCACAAATATTTGTGGGGGCGGCTCTAGACTTTGTGAGGCCTTAGGCGAAACTCGAACATGAGGCCCCCACAATTTGTATCTGCAGCTCTCCTATAGATACATGTAGGGGGAGAGTTGACCACCGCTCTGGGCACAAGGAGATCCGGAGTACCGTACAGAAGATCATGGGGGCTCCCATTGGCTGGACCCCCCAATAAGACAGTAACAAGTTCCTCTCCCCCCCCCCCTATATGCCAGTAACAAGGGCCTCCCCCCCATATGCCAGTAACAAGTGCCTCTCTTTCCCCATGTGCCAGTAACAAGTATGTCTCTTCCCCCCATGTGCCAGAAACAAGTGCCTCTCCCACCCCCCCATATGCCAGTAACAAGTGCCTCTCTCTCCCCCCCCATGTGCCAGTAACAAGTGCCTCTCTTCCCCCCATATGCCAGTAACAAGTGCTTCCCCCCATGTTCCAGTAACAAGTGCCTCTCTTCCCCCCCCCCCCATGTGCCAGTAAAAAGTGCCTTTATTCCTCCCCCATGTGCCAATAACAATTGCCTCTCCCCCCCTATGTGCCAGTAACAAGTTCCTCTCTTCCCCCCCATATGCCAGTAACAAGTGCCTCCCTCCTCCCCCATATGCCAGTTACAAGTGCCTCTCCCCACCATGTGCCAGTAACAAGTGCCTCTCTTCCCCCCCCATGTGCCAGGAACAAGTGCTTCTCTTTCCACCATGTGCCAGTAACAAGGGCCTCCCCCCCATATGCCAGTAACAAGTGCCTCTCTTTCCCCCATGTGCCAGTAACAAGTGCCTCTCTTTCCCTCATGTGCCAGTAACAAGTACGTCTCTTCCCCCCATGTGCCAGAAACAAGTGCCTCTCCCACCCCCCATATGCCAGTAACAAGTGCCTCTCTCCCCCCCCATGTGCCAGTAACAAGTGCCTCTCTTCCCCCCCATATGCCAGTAACAAGTGCTTCCCCCCATGTTCCAGTAACAAGTGCCTCTCTCCCCCCCCCATGTGCCAGTAAAATGTGCCTTTATTCCTCCCCCATGTGCCAATAACAATTGCCTCTCCCCCCCTATGTGCTAGTAACAAGTGCCTCTCTTCCCCCCATATCCCAGTAACAAGTGCCTCTCTCCTCCCCCATATGCCAGTTACAAGTGCCTCTCCTCCACCATGTGCCAGTAACAAGTGCCTCTCTTCCCCCATGTGCCAGTAACAAGTGCCTCTCTCCCCATATGCCAGTAACAAGTGCCTCTCCCCCCATATGCCAGTAACAAGTGCCTCTCTCCCCCCCATATGCCATTAACAAGTGCCTCTCTTTCACCCCCATATGCCAGTAACAAGTGCCTCTCTTCCCCCCCCATGTGCCAGTAAAAAGTGCCCCTCTTTCCCCCATGTGCCAGCAACAAGTGCCTCTCCCAACCCCATATGCCAGTAACAAGTACCTCTCTTCCCCCATGTGCCAGTAACAAGCGCCTCTCCCCCATATGCCAGTAACAAGTGCCTCTCTTCCCCCATATGCCAGTAACAAGTGCCTCTTCCCCCATATGCCAGTAACAAGTGCCTCTCTTCCCCCATATGCCAGTAACAAGTGCCTCTCCCCCATGTGCCAGTAACAAATGCGTATCTTCCCCCCCATGTACCAGTTACCAGTGCCTCTCTCCCCCCCATGTGGCAGTAACAAGTGCCTCCCCCATATGCCAGCAACAAGTGCCTCTCTTCCCCCATGTGCCAGTAACAAGTGCTCTCCATGCCCCCCATGTGCCAGTAACAAGTGCCCCTCTTTCCCCATGTGCCAGCAACAAGTGCCTCTCCCAACCCCATATGCCAGTAACAAGTACCTCTCTTCCCCCAATGTGCCAGTAACAAGTTCTCTCCCCCTATGCCAGTAACAAGTCCTCTCTTCCCCCATATGCCAGTAACAAGTGCCTCTCCCCCATGTGCCAGTAACAAGTGCCTCTCCCCCCCATGTGCCAGTAACAAGTGCCTCTCCCCCCCCATGTGGCAGTAAAAATTGTCTTCCCCCCCGCCATATGCCAGTAACAGATAGTCCGGTATAAAAAAAAACTACTTACCTCCATGGCAGCGATGCGATGCAGGCCTCTTCTGGCCTTGTGCCGGCAGCCTAACAGAGGAACAGGGAAGGAAGACGCCTCTCCCTCCCCTGCCTGGCCGCAGCACAGCCATCTGTATCGCTGTCCTGAGTACGGTCATACAGACGACTATGGAGATGAATGCTTCCACAATGGAAGCGTTCATCTCCCTGTGACCTGCGGCCCTCGGACACCGCTCAGTCCGCCCCTGCTTGCAGCGGTGTCGGGTGGGAGCCAGAGCGAGGCCCCCACCAGCGTGAGGCCCCCACCAGCGGCGGTGGCCTAAGTGGCCTAATGAAAGAGCCGCCTCTGTGGGGACATGTTTGCGACACTATTAGTGTCAGGGGCAGTTAATTATTGAAGGGGGCATGGTCAGAGTGGTACTAGTATTTTTAGGGGGACTGTTTCTGCAGTACAGTAATAACAGTATTGGGGAGCACAGCGGGCACAGTATTGGGGTGGCAGGATGGGATGTTCAGAAGCTGGCAGGATGGTGGAAAAGTAGGAAAATTAGATGGCTGTTTCTCAATCTCTTCAGAGACAGGAGATGGCTGAAAGAAGTCATCATGGCGGTCTGGTCCGAATGGAGAAGATGAGGAAAGAGAACGTCTACATCAAAGATGACATCACTGGATGTAAGAGGTATGAGGTGATGTGTTCTCCTGTATTTTTTATAGTACTGTATGTAGGGAAGGGGTTAGGCTGAGAATTTGGCATGAAGCCGTTTCAATTTTTGCCTCAGGCAGCAGAAAGGCTAGGCGCACTCCTGAACCCGTAACAGAAAAGGCAGAGACTGTCACATGTTAAAGGGGTTGTCCACTTTTTACTATTATTGATCTATCCTCAGGATAGGTCAGCAATATCAGATTGGCGGGCGTCCCTCCCTTTAATATGCCGTTTTTTGATATTTCCTAGAAACTGCACTGCCCAGCTCCTTACTGTATTATATTGAGGCCTCTAGGCCAATGTACGGTGTGCATCATGCAGACGCAGGCAACTTTCCCAGAATCCCGGTTAATCAGGGCGGTGAGAGTCTTTTCCATCTCCTTGGAATCCCTGCATTACAACCAAACAGGATTTGTTCCACATAAATTTGTCGGCATAGGACGAGGCTGCAGAATCGCGTCCACCTGCAGATTGCAGCCATCAGGCAATTACCTGCCACTTGGATATTTAAAGAGATCCCGGCTGCTGCCATCTTAGATTCCAATATCACTAATACCTTAGAAACGTACAGACGATGGTTTCCCTGGTTTATAAGCTGACGCTTATCTGCAGAAAAGGAGCGGAGCTGCAGCTTTAAAGCAGATTTCCAGCTCCAGTGTATTTATAGAGGAGGCAATCATCACCCGGTGTAAATAAAGCAATAGGGATTTACCAAAAGCATAGCCCCAAATGATATTTATAGAAAGAGAAACCGGCACCGGAACCCCAACGCAAATGCACCATAGGGGATTTATTAAGAGATTAAAGAATCTTCCACCCCATAGACTTCAATAAAAAAACTAAAAACCCTCTGTGCACAAAATGCGGCATATAGAATAGACATAACAGCTATCATGGGGCCAAGATTTTTCCTGCACCTTCCACTAGGTAGAGCTTGCAGTATATAAAAACATACAGCCACCACCAGGGGGGATGTGGAGTGTACTACATACAGATATATACTGCCACCATTACAGGGAGCACAAGCAATTACTGCATACAGATATATACAGCCACCACTAGAGGGAGCTCAGGAGATTACTGCATGCAGATATATACAGTCACCACTAGAGGGAGCTCAGGAGATTACTGCATACAGATATATACTGCCACCATTACAGGGAGCACAAGCAATTACTGCATACAGATATATACAGCCACCACTAGAGGGAGCTCAGGAGATTACTGCATACAGATATATACAGCCACCACTAGAGGGAGCTCAGGAGATTACTGCATACAGATATATGCAGCCACCACTAGAGGGAGCTCAGGAGATTAATGCATACAGATATATACAGCCACCACTAGAGGGAACTCAGGAGATTACTGCATACAGATATATACAGCCACCACTAGAGGGAGCTCAGGAGATTACTACATACAGATATATACAGCTACCACTAGAGAGAGCTCAGGAGATTACTACATACCGATATATACATCCACCACTAGAGGGGGCTCAGGAGATTACTACATACCGATATATACAGCCACCACTAGAGGGAGCTCAGGAGATTACTGCATACAGATATATACAGCCACCACTAGAGGGAGCTCAGGAGATTACTACATACAGATAAATACAGCCACCACTAGAGGGAGCTCAGGAGATTTCTACATACAGATATATACAGCCACCACTAGAGGGAGCTCAGGAGATTACTACATACAGATATATACAGTCACCACTAGAGGGAGCTCAGGAGATTACTGCATACAGATATATACAGCCACCACTAGAGGGAGCTCAGGAGATTACTGAATACACATATATACAGCCACCACTAGAGGGAGCTCAGGAGATTACTGCATACAGATATATACAGCCACCACTAGAGGGAGCTGAGGAGATTACTGCATACAGATATATATAGCCATCGCTATAGGGAACTCAGGAGATTACTACATACAGATATATACAGCCACCACTAGAGGGAGCTCAGGAGATTACAACATAGAGATATGTACAGCCACCACTAGAGGGAGCTCAGGAGATTACAACATAGAGATATATACAGCCACCACTAGAGGGAGCTCAGGAGATTACTCCATATAGATATATACAGCTACCACTAGAGGGAGCTCAGGAGATTACTACATACAGATATATACAGCCACCACTAGAGGGAGCTCAGGAGATTACTACATACAGATATATACAGCCACCACTAGAGGAAGCTCAGGAGATTACTACATACAGATATATATGGCCACCACTAGAGGGAGCTCAGGAGATTACTACATACAGATATATACAGTCACCACTAGAGGGAGCTCAGGAGATTACTACATACAGATATATACAGCCACGACTAGAGGGAGCTCAGGAGATTACTACATACAGATATATATGGCCACCACTAGAGGGAGTTCAGGAGATTACTACATACAGGTATATACAGCCACCATTAGAGGGAGCTCAGGAGATTATTACATACAGATCTGCAAATCCACCACTAGAGGGAGCTCAGGAGATTACTGCATACAGATATCTATATATTATATATCCACCACTAGAGGGAGCTCAGGAGATTACTACATACAGATATATATGGCCACCACTAGAGGGAGTTCAGGAGATTACTACATACAGGTATATACAGCCACCATTAGAGGGAGCTCAGTAGATTATTACATACAGATCTGTAAATCCACCACTAGAGGGAGCTCAGGAGATTACTGCATACAGATATCTATATATTATATATCCACCACTAGAGGGAGCTTAGATATATTCAGCTAATATCCATTTCAGTAAGGCTTGTTAAAACTGTATGTAATTAGCTCCCTCTTGTGGTCGCTGCTACCAGAAATAATTTTACATTTGGCTCAGTGAAACAGGAGATTTTGATCTCTGTATCAAAAAGATGTCTCTGATACCTATTACATTTAAACCGATGCAGATTGATTTTAATGTACATCTTTATATCCTCCATGCAGATCTAAATCCTTTACGTCTCTTACAGGAACACTCTATGTAAACTGTATATGCAGTATTATGTCTGAGAGTACGGTACATGACCCTAAAGAGAGACTCCATACATCCCGCCACCACCAGGGGAGCCGGTGGGCTGCCTGCATACAAATCAGTTTCCTCAGGAGCTCCCTCTAGTGGCGGCTGCTGGCCGATTGAATTTTACCATGTACTTCTGTCTATGCTTTGTATTATGTAATGACATTAATCAGCACAGAATGTGCACATCAATGGTTGGACATTCACTTTAATTGAACATTTCATTGCTACCTTATGGCATGACCCCCTCACAATTACCCTCCAATCTACATACTCTAATGTCAGTCTGCACTTTGTAAAGCCAGTGTTCAGGGGTAAAGATAAAATGGAAATGCGAACAGAAGACGCTTTAATGATGGTGAGGAGTCCAAGGACTGAGCATTTCCCATCAACAAGTCGCTGCGGTTCATCTGTTTCCCAAATGCAGCAAATAAGGGACGTGATGAACGGCGTCCGGTCGGGGCCCTTACACCGCCTGCGGGAGATTTGTTGACCTATGATAAGTCCGTGGTAGCAGGCAGCCCTGGAAATATCAGAAGGGTGGTGTAATCACCCTCGGCTGCCAATAAAACATCCAGACGGCGAAAGTTTAATAAGTCGGTAATAGATTCATTACAACTGTTGTAGATAGTAAAAGAGCAAATAAAGCCGCAGATGTGACTGGGACATATCGGAACACTGGGGTGACCTCCGGCATGAGGTCAAGAGAAGCTGGGAGCCCCTGGGGCCACTGCTTGATATCTATAAATATAAGGGGATCAGTTTTAACCCCCTAGGCTGGGTTAGCAACCTCCAGCACTCCAGCTGTGGTGAAACTACAACTTCCAGCATGCTACATACATTTCCACAGGAGTTTAGAAAATAATCAAGTAAGTGTTATGTTGGGATCTGTAGTTTCATAACAGTACGAGTTTGCTGATACCTGCCCTAGGCCATGACCAATGACTATATATACTGCCATGTATGATGACATTGTTAACAAAAAAAAAAACAATTTAAAGATAGAAAGAATCTACAAAACGGAGTCCCTGTGTACATGCATTAAATTATATACCCTGTGCTGATCCTAAATTACATGCAAAACTTTGGGCACCCGGCATGATTGGTAACTAGTAGCACTCCCTTTGGCAAGTATCACAGCTTGTAAGCAGCCAAGAGTCTTTCAATTCTTATTTGAGGTATTTTCCTCCATTCTTCCTTGCAGACGTCTTCAAGTTCTGTGAGATTTGCGGTCTGTCTTTCATGCTTTGCTCTTTTGAGGTCTATCCACAGATTTTCAATGATGTTCAGATCAGGGGACTGTGAGGGCCATGGTAAAACCTTCAGCAGATCAGGGGACTGTGAGGACCATGGTAAAACCTTCAGCAGATCAGGGGATGTGAGGGCCATGGTAAAACCTTCAGCAGATCTGGGGACTGTGAGGGCCATGGTGAAACCTTCAGCAGATCAGGGGACTGTGAGGGCCATGGTAAAACCTTCAGCAGATCAGGGGACTGTGAGGGCCATGGTAAAACCTTAAACAGATCAAAGGACTGTGAGGACCATGGTAAAACCTTCAGCAGATCAGGGGACTGTGATGGCCATTGTAAAACCTTCAGCAGATCAAGGGACTGTGAGGGCCATGGTAAAACCTTCAGCAGATCAGGAGACTGTGAGGGCCATGGTAAAACCTTCAGCAGATCAGGGGACTGTGAGGGCCATGGTAAAACCTTCAGCAGATCAGGGGACTGTGAGGGCCATGGTAAAACCTTCAGCGGATCAGGGAACGGCGAGGACCATGGTAAAACCTTCAGCAGATCAGGGGACTGTGAGGGCCATGGTAAAACCTTCAGCAGATCAGTGGACTGTGATGGCCATTGTAAAACCTTCAGCAGATCAAGGGACTGTGAGGGCCATGGTAAAACCTTCAGCAGATCAGGAGACTGTGAGGGCCATGGTAAAACCTTCAGCAGATCAGGGGACTGTGAGGGCCATGGTAAAACCTTCAGCAGATCAGGGGACTGTGAGGGCCATGGTAAAACCTTCAGCGGATCAGGGAACGGCGAGGACCATGGTAAAACCTTCAGCAGATCAGGGGACTGTGAGGGCCATGGTAAAACCTTCAGCAGATCAGTGGACTGTGATGGCCATTGTAAAACCGTCAGCAGATCAGGGGACTGTGAGGGCCATGGTAAACCCTTCAGCAAAGGGGACTGTGAGGACCATGGTAAAACCTTCAGCAGATCAGGGGATGTGAGGACCATAGTAAAACCTTCAGCAGATCAGGGGACTGTGAGTGCCATGGTAAAACCTTCAGCGGATCAGGGGACTGTGAGGACCATGGTAAAACCTTCAGCAGATCAGGGGACTGCGAGGACCATAGTAAAACCTTTAGCAGATCAGGGGACTGTGAGGAGCATGGTAAAACCTTCAGCAGATCAGGGGACGGTGAGGACCATGGTAAAACCTTTAGCAGATCAGGGGACTGTGAGGGCCATGGTGAAACCTTCAGCAAAGGGGACTGTGAGGACCATGGTAAAACCTTCAGCAGATCAGGGGACGGTGAGGGCCATGGTAAAACCTTTAGCAGATCAGGGGACTGTGAGGAGCATGGTAAAACCTTCAGCAGATCAGGGGACTGCAAGGACCATGGTAAAACCTTTAGCAGATCAGGGGACTGTGAGGGCCATGGTGAAACCTTCAGCAGATCAGGGGACTGTGAGGGCCATGGTAAAACCTTCAGCAGATCAGGGGACGGTGAGGGCCATGGTAAAACCTTTAGCAGATCAGGGGACTGTGAGGGCCATGGTAAAACCTTCAGCAGATCAGGGGACTGTGAGGGCCATGGTAAAACCTTCAGCAGATCAGGGGACTGTGAGGGCCATGGTAAAACCTTCAGCAGGACAGGGGACTGTGAGGACCATGGTGAAACCTTCCGCAGATCAGGGGACTGTGAGGGCCATGGTAAAACCTTCAGCAGATCAGGGGACTGTGAGGAACATGGTAAAACCTTTCAGCAGATCAGGGGACTGTGAGGGCCATGGTAAAACCTTGAGCCGATCAGGGGACTGTGAGGATCATGGTAAAACCTTGAGCAGATCAGGGGACTGTGAGGATCATGGTAAAACCTTGAGCAGACCAGGGGACTGTTACGGCCATGGTAAAACCTTGAGCAGATCAGATGACTGTGAGACCATGGTAAAGCCTTCAGAAGATCAGGGGACTGTGAGGATCATGGTAAAACCTTCAGCAGATCAGGGGACTGTGAGGACAATGGTAAAACCTTTAGCAGATCAGGGGACTGTGAGGACCATGGTAAAACCTTCAGCAGATCAGAGGACTATGAGGACAATGGTAAAACCTTCAGCAGATCAGGGGACTGTGAGGGCCATGGGAAAACCTTCAGCAGATCGGGAGACTGTGAGGACCATGGTAAAACCTTCAGAGGATCAGGAGACTGTGAGGGCCATGGTAAAACCTTCAGCGGATCAGGGGACTGTGAGGACCATGGTAAAACCTTCAGCAGATCAGGGGACTGCGAGGACCATGGTAAAACCTTTAGCAGATCAGGGGACTGTGAGGAACATGGTAAAACCTTCAGCAGATCAGGGGACTGCAAGGACCATAGTAAAACCTTTAGCAGATCAGGGGACTGTGAGGGCCATGGTGAAACCTTCAGCAGATCAGGGGACTGTGAGGGCCATGGTAAAACCTTCAGCAGATCAGGGGACGGTGAGGGCCATGGTAAAACCTTTAGCAGATCAGGGGACTGTGAGGGCCATGGTAAAACCTTCAGCAAATCAGGGGACTGTGAGGGCCATGGTAAAACCTTCAGCAGATCAGGGGACTGTGAGGCCATGGTAAAACCTTCAGCAGATCAGGGGACTGTGAGGGCCATGGTAAAACCTTCAGCAGATCAGGGGACTGTGAGGCCATGGTAAAACCTTCAGCAGGACAGGGGACTGTGAGGACCATGGTGAAACCTTCCGCAGATCAGGGGACTGTGAGGGCCATGGTGAAACCTTGAGCAGATCAGATGACTGTGAGACCATGGTAAAGCCTTCAGCAGATCAGGGGACTGTGAGGATCATGGTAAAACCTTCAGCAGATCAGCGGACTGTGAGGACAATGGTAAAACCTTTAGCAGATCAGGGGACTGTGAGGACCATGGTAAAACCTTCAGCAGATCAGAGGACTATGAGGACAATGGTAAAACCTTCAGCAGATCAGGGGACTGTGAGGGCCATGGTAAAACCTTCAGCAGATCGGGAGACTGTGAGGACCATGGTAAAACCTTCAGAGGATCAGGAGACTGTGAGGACCATGGTAAAACCTTCAGCAGATCAGGGCACTGTGAGGAGCATGGTAAAACCTTCAGCAGATCGGGAGACTGTGAGGACCATGGTAAAACCTTCAGAGGATCAGGACACTGTGAGGACCATGGTAAAACCTTCAGCAGATCAGGGGACGGTGAGGGCCATGGTAAAACCTTTAGCAGATCAGGGGACTGTGAGGGCCATGGTAAAACCTTCAGCAGATCATGGGACTGTGAGGGCTATGGTAAAACCTTCAGCAGATCAGGGGACTGTGAGGGCCATGGTAAAACCTTCAGCAAATCAGGGGACTGTGAGGGCCATGGTAAAACCTTCAGCAGATCAGGGGACTGTGAGGGCCATGGTAAAACCTTCAGCAGATCAGGGGACTGTGAGGGCCATGGTAAAACCTTCAGCAGATCAGGGGACTGTGAGGCCATGGTAAAACCTTCAGCAGGACAGGGGACTGTGAGGACCATGGTGAAACCTTCCGCAGATCAGGGGACTGTGAGGGCCATGGTGAAACCTTGAGCAGATCAGATGACTGTGAGACCATGGTAAAGCCTTCAGCAGATCAGGGGACTGTGAGGATCATGGTAAAACCTTCAGCAGATCAGGGGACTGTGAGGACAATGGTAAAACCTTTAGCAGATCAGGGGACTGTGAGGACCATGGTAAAACCTTCAGCAGATCAGAGGACTATGAGGACAATGGTAAAACCTTCAGCAGATCAGGGGACTGTGAGGGCCATGGTAAAACCTTCAGCAGATCGGGAGACTGTGAGGACCATGGTAAAACCTTCAGAGGATCAGGAGACTGTGAGGACCATGGTAAAACCTTCAGCAGATCAGGGCACTGTGAGGAGCATGGTAAAACCTTCAGCAGATCGGGAGACTGTGAGGACCATGGTAAAACCTTCAGAGGATCAGGACACTGTGAGGACCATGGTAAAACCTTCAGCAGATCAGGGGACGGTGAGGGCCATGGTAAAACCTTTAGCAGATCAGGGGACTGTGAGGGCCATGGTAAAACCTTCAGCAGATCATGGGACTGTGAGGGCTATGGTAAAACCTTCAGCAGATCAGGGGACTGTGAGGGCCATGGTAAAACCTTCAGCAGATCAGGGGACTGTGAGGCCATGGTAAAACCTTCAGCAGGACAGGGGACTGTGAGGACCATGGTGAAACCTTCCGCAGATCAGGGGACTGTGATGGCCATGGTAAAACCTTCAGCAGATCAGGGGACTGTGAGGAACATGGTAAAACCTTTCAGCAGATCAGGGGACTGTGAGGGCCATGGTAAAACCTTGAGCAGATCAGGGGACTGTGAGGATCATGGTAAAACCTTGAGCAGATCAGGGGACTGTGAGGATCATGGTAAAACCTTGAGCAGATCAGGGGACTGTTACGGCCATGGTAAAACCTTGAGCAGATCAGGGGACTGTGAGGATCATGGTAAAACCTTCAGCAGATCAGGGGACTGTGAGGGCCATGGTAAAACCTTCAGCAGATCAGAGGACTATGAGGACAATGGTAAAACCTTCAGCAGATCAGGGGACTGTGAGGGCCATGGTAAAACCTTCAGCAGATCAGAGGACTATGAGGACAATGGTAAAACCTTCAGCAGATCAGGGGACTGTGAGGGCCATGGTAAAACCTTCAGCAGATCGGGAGACTGTGAGGACCATGGTAAAACCTTCAGAGGATCAGGAGACTGTGAGGACCATGGTAAAACCTTCAGCAGATCAGGGGACTGTCAGGACCATGGTAAAACCTTCAGCAGATCAGGGGACTGTGAGGAGCATGGTAAAACCTTCAGCAGATCGGGAGACTGTGAGGACCATGGTAAAACCTTCAGAGGATCAGGAGACTGTGAGGACCATGGTAAAACCTTCAGCAGATCAGGGGATTGTGAGGGCCATGGTAAAACCTACATCAGATCAGGGGACTGTGAGGACCATGGTAAAACCTTCATCAGATCAGAGGACTGTGAGGACCATGGTAAAACCTTCATTTTGTGCCTTTTGAGGTTGTCTATGGTGGTTTTTGAGGTGTGTGATTATCTATTTGTAGAAGCCATCCTCTTTTCAACGTTAGCATTTTTCCAGAATTTGCAGGAATTTCATTGAATTTCAATCTGACCAAGCACAGGCTATTTTGCAAGGGAGAATGGGCAAAAATGTCGCCCTGTACAAAGATGCTAGAGACAGACCCCAAAAGACTTGCCGCTGTAATTGCAGGGAAAGTTCATCCTACAAAGTATTGACTCACGGGGCTGAATACAAAAGCACACTTTCCAGATTTATTACATATTTTGACAACCTTGTATCATTTTCTTTTCACGTCACACATATTTGATACTTTTTGTTGCTTCTATCACATAAAATCCCAATAAAATGCATTTACGTTTGTGGGTGCAACATGAAAAAATGTGGAAAAGTGCAGGGGGTATGAATACTTTTTCAAGGCACTGTACATGATAGATTATCACTGTCTCTTGATCCTGGCTGGCCGGTGTTCTCAGCTGGCACGGTGCCCGTGTGCGTTTACATGTCATTTTTCCTCGTTTGCTGTCGCTGATCGTTCCGGGAGATCAGAGAACATATGATCCGTGTTTTGACAGGTAAATGTGACAGCGCAGCGATGATCCCCCCGCCGACCTCTTAAAATTAATTACATACAAAAACCTTGTACTTGAGGGCACGTCAGGCGCTAAAACCCTGCTAAATGGGGGATATTATCCGTGCACAGATCATTAGGCAGAGGAGTCCAGTGATGCCGCCGAATACAAATGACGGATCTGCCACGTACCGTCATAAAACACGCAACATTTAACAGATTCCTAATCCCCGCTACCTGCGCCACCTAATTTGCATGTAAACGCATCTTAAAGCGCAGTGCGGGGCAGGCGAGGGGCCCGATCATCACTTCATGTCTCGCAGAGGATATTGAGCGCTTTTCTGCCACCAAATCTCCCACTGATTTTCATTTCTGACGTTTGGATTACATGGGGGCCCGGATTCAGGGGCCCCGTATTGGCGGGATTTATGTTGTATAATGCCCCATGCAGTAACTCACATCAGTGCCTCCCTGTGATGTACTGTCATACTGCCTACAATAATATACCGTCACTAATGTAGGGTTAAACAATATCGTGTCCAAAGAACACATACCGCCATACAGCGCACATAATAGCATCACAGAGTGACCGAATATCAGCTCCATACCAGACGTAGTCTAATAACAGTGCTAGACTTTGGGCAAGTAACAATGCCATATATCTATGGGCCACAAAAAGCATAATGTCGCCAAACAGTTCTCACAATACCAACATATAGTGTCCAAATATCAGCTCACGTAGTATGATAATACTGCTATACTTTGGGCAAATAACAACACCACACATTGATGTGCAATACAAACCATAATGCAGCCAAATAGTTAACATAATACCGACATATAGTGACCGAATGATATCAACATGCATAAAGTAATCTAAAAACTGTGCTATAGGTTGCACAAATAATTACAGTCTAGCAATGTATAATACCGACAAACAGTGCATAAATAATACCAATACATGGTAAGAAATCATATCTCTTTACGGTACTATACATTGGACAAATAACAATTCTACAGTAATGCGCCACACAATGCATGATACCTCCATACAGTGCACAAGTAATGCCAAGATATAGATGCATGAAGTAATCTATTATCAGTGGTATAAATGTAAATTCCATACACGTGACACACAGTGCATAATACCGCCATATAGTGCACAGTAATGCCAATATATAGTGAACACATAATATTTTCATACATGAAGTAATCTAATAGTAGTGCTATACACTGGCCCAAAAAAGTTCTATAGTTATAGGATAGCTGCCGCACCTCTGGCAGCATTAGAGTTCATTTGCATACCCTCTATACAGTAATGAACCACACAGTGCTTAATACCGCCATATAGTGCACATAACTGAATAAATACCGCATACACAAGTGATGTAAACTATACACTGGGCAATTAACACGTCCATACCAGTGCTTAAGTAATAACGCCACAGAGTGCCACCAACAGCATAGCGCCATATGGTGCTCAGGCGACACCAGCATGCAGTGCCTAGCGCCTTAGTCTAGCTTCATGTCTCCTATGTTCACGGCTACCCCCAGACCCCCCTATAGCTAGCCCCTGGTATATAATGCTGCCCAGGAGCGTAGCTAACGGCTCATGGGCCCTGGTGCAAGAGTTCAGCTTGGGCCCCCCTTCCCTCAGTGCTTTGTGTGTCTTCTTATGTGGCACAAGGGTCTTTGGGCCCCTCAGGCTCCTGGGCCCGGTAGCGACTGCTACCTCTGCACCCCTATAGCTACGCCCATGATACTGCCATATACTGAGCATTCAGATTTGTGGCGTGATGTGGCTGTCTCAGAGCAGCAGAGGGATGATGTGCGGGTCACATACTGTCCACTGGTGTCCCCACCACACGCCCGTCCAGTAGGGGTCGCCCGCGCGAGCAGGGGTGACGCCGGCCCCATTTTGTCTGTCAGAGGCAGCAGCCGCCCTGAGCCTCCTCATCTCCCCCTCAACTTCTGCGGTTTTCGCCTCCGTCAGCAGGTTTCCGCTGGTTTCTCGTGTTTTTGTTTTCTTTAATTTCGCCTTTTCTTCTTCTCGGGTTTTTGACGCTCATTAAAAATGTTTTGTGCTTTTCATTATTTTTGTTGTTTTATTATTTTGCTCTTTTTTCCCCTCATTTTTCACAACCTCCGGTCAGACAGTCGCTGCGCGCGTTTCATGATGGCTTATTACTCGGGGTATGAAGGGTTCTTGGTGCGTGGCAGCGCTTCAGACGCTATGAAAGTCAATCAATTATGCATCAAATGGCGGCTCGATCTCCCCTTTGTTTCCTCCGTGCACCTTGAAAGGTCTGCCTGGTGGCTACGGCTTTGTGCGCCACCGAATAACAATGCTTAATTGGCAACCGCGATACAAGATGCAGCCCTCGTGTAACGCCACAAACAAGCAGGAGCGGAGGAGGTGGCGTCAGCGCGCACCTCCTAACATCCCCGCTCCAGCGAGTGCCCCCATCACCGAGCCTCCTCTACACTCTGCGGAGGACTACAACTCCCAGGGTGTGCTGGAGCAGTACTGACCCGAGAGAAATGGATGGATGGACGGATGGATAGAGAGATAGAGATAGATAGATAGATAGATAGATAGATAGATAGAGAGAGAGATAGATAGATAGATAGATAGATAGATAGATAGATAGAGAGGAGATAGATAGATAGAGAGGAGATAGATAGATATGAGATAGATAGATAATAGATGGATAGGAGATAGAGAGATAGATAGATAGATAAATACAAGCTCGTACAGCTCGTACAGAATCCCCCGGTGGGCCCCTGAGCAAGTTGGGCCCCTAGTTTCCCACCCCCTGCACAAGTGGCACATAACACAGTAGACTTACTGCACTTCATAGATATATTCAATGGACAGCGCCTGAACCGGCCGATGTTCATATAAAAAACGGTAGATTATGTATTATATTTGAATGTATCTGTACGGTGGGCCCTAGGAACCCCAGTCCGACACTGGATAGATAGATAGATAGATAGATAGATAGATAGATAGATAGATAGATAGATACGAGAGAGATAGATAGATAGATAGAAGATAGATAGATAGATAGATAGATAGATAGATATGAGATACATAGATAGATAGATAGATAGATAAATAGATAATAGATAGATATGGGATAGATGATAGATAGATAATAGATAGATGATAGATAGATAATAGATAGATAGATAGATATGAGATAGATAGATAGATATGAGATAGATAGATAGATAGATAGATAGATAGATAGATATGAGATAGATAGATAGATATGAGATAGATAGATATGAGATAGATAGATATGAGATAGATAGATATGAGATAGATAGATAGATAGATAGATAGATAGATATGAGATAGATAGATAGATAGATAGATGATAGATGATAGACAGACTCCTTCGTTCTTAGGCACTCGGACAGATGTTTTGCTCAGTGCTCTGCCCCTCCTCCTGCTGCTCTCTTCCCTGGTGGCGCCATGCTTGCCAGCCTCAGCACCTGGCACTGGTAGAGGTGATGAACGGCCTCTTGCAGCACAGAGCGCGGTTGTACAGTCAGAAATAGGACTGTGAGTCCCACCTCAGTGCAGGTGACAGCTAATGATGGCGTCAGGCCCAGGGCCCCCGCCTGTTACCGTGGTACATGTCAGGAATTGAGAGCTGGGTTATCGGTGTGCCCGCCATCTGCACGTCACAACACGGCGTCCGCTATGTATCCTGCTGAGGTGTGCCGACCCCAGGCTCCTGTCAGCCCCATATCAAGGACTGTTAGACACTGTCACATCACAGGAATATTGAGCATCAGAAGTTACAGGGAAATAAAGAAAGCCGCCATCCAGTGTGAGGTCTCTGCAGTATACCGCTCCTTCCAGTTGTGGAGCACTATCCGTATGATGGATATTTCTGCCCCATCTCTAATTGTCACCTGTAATGATGTTCTCCCAAACCCAGGAGCACTGCACCCCCAGCCCACAAATCTGTGCCTGCTTCCAATACACCAGCAGAGGGTCCCGATCGGTGTCCTGGGTGAGCTCCCATGTTCCCCAGCCTCAATACTGCGATCTGCTCCTCAACATGACATGACATGGCAGACTGTGCAGATCCTCATGATAATTTCCCCCCACAAGGACTGGCAGCCTGTGCAGATCCTCATGATAATTTACCTCCACAGGGACTGGCAGCCGGTGCAGATCCTCATGATAATTTCCCCCCACAAGGACTGGCAGCCTGTGCAGATCCTCATGATAATTTCCCCCCACAAGGACTGGCAGCCTGTGCAGATCCTCATGATAATTTCCCCCCACAAGGACTGTCAGCCAGTGCAGATCCTCATGATAATTTCCCCCCCACAAGGACTGGCAGCCTGTGCAGATCCTCATGATAATTTCCCCCACAAGGACTGGCAGCCATGTGCAGATCCTCATGATAATTTCCCCACAAGGACTGGCAGCCAGTGCAGATCCTCATGATAATTTCCCCACAAGGACTGGCAGCCAGTGCAGATCCTCATGATAATTTCCCCACAAGGACTGGCAGCCTGTGCAGATCCTCATGATAATTTCCCCACAAGGACTGGCAGCCAGTGTGCAGATCCTCATGATAATTTCCCCACAAGGACTGGCAGCCAGTGTGCAGATCCTCATGATAATTTCCCCACAAGGACTGGCAGC